>CM071846.1:15867500-16467500 GCA_036507275.1 Sicyos edulis | reverse complement strand
CAACTTCTCAATATGTACCTGTACATTGATGGCTTTATCCCGACCGCCCGTGACAAGATGCTTTCCCTGCATACTGGTGGCAAAAATGGCACCATCATGCAATTTCGTGGTTTTCATAAATACATCGTTCCTCCAAACCTGGGTGAACAAAATCATAGATTATTTAGTCCCTCTTCTTCAAGTTCAGACAAAACTCAAGGGCCAAAATTTGAATCAGAGCTTTTCTGAGAACTTAGAATAGGAATACAGTTTATGGAAATCAAAATATTGGGGAAAAAAATCTAAATATCTTATCAGCGATAGTCAAATTGATCAACAGTTTCATGTGCAAGAGTGGAATGTTTAACAATCAGTATGAACTAATAATGTAAATCTATGAGCTCTTCTTTGTTAAGTTTTCACTCAGCAAGTGAAGTAAATCTTATAGAGCACAAAGAATTTTTTGAAGAAACGGAAACCTTTATGGATCCATTTTCATGAGTTGCAACAAGCATATCCACGTTAGCAGCAAGACATAAGACAGAACCAAAACTTCCAGAGGATTCGTCCCCGAGTACAGTCAACTGACTATGATCCACAAGACTCCATAATCGAATGGTTCCATCCCAACTGCCACTGTAAAGAATGCCATTACTTGCTACAAGAGCGGAAACTACCGATTTATGACCATGCATAGAGCTTGATAAGATGCCATCCTAAAAGGTGAAACTTTCAAACTTCAGTTAAAATTATTCAACAGGGACATTCTATAATCTCAAATCACTATGCTTATAACTCAAAGATATTTGTAGAACAGATCTTGTTCAGGTACAGGTAAGGACGTCTAAACACTATACTTGAGGAAGTAGTTACCTTCAATGACCACGCTTTAATAGATTTATCACCTCCACCGGTATAAAGGTACCCATTTTCTGAGTAGGCCAGGGCATGAATGCCGTCGTAGCGCCAATCCTTCTCCTCGTACCATTTCTTTAAAGGTTCTTGCTTGAGTGGAAGAGCAATGCTCCAGACATATATACCACCTCCAATATCAGCACTTACACATAATGGTTGTTCTTCAGCAATATATACCAAATCCATTACCCGATGCTCATGACCAATAAATGTGCGTACGTGAGAGAAGTCCTACAAGATACGGAATATCAATGGAATAGAAAAAATGGAGGGCTTAACAATATCCAGAAAAAGGATACAGATTAATGATCTGATATTTTTTTTGGAAACCAAGAAAAATTGGAGTTTCGCTCCACTATGCCCATGGTAACCACGTCCGTCCCTAGGCCAGGCATTGCAAGACGTCGAAGGAATAGAGACACGTGAGGTGTCTACATATATTAGAAAATGAGAAGAATATATCACATCCATTCAATTATTGAGACCAAAAAAGAAAAAAAATAATCAATAAAACCCCTACTTGCAAAGACCATGCTTGGACAGTCTTATCAAATGACGAGCTAAACAGATAATCCCCTACAAAAGAAAAGAAAAGATGCATTGTAAAAATGCAATAAAGTCAAGGCACAACATAATGAAGTTTGTGCACAAGATTCATAATGTCGATGCATTCATGTCAATATTAAACTTTCTAAGAATTTTCTATGAACCACTCCACAGTTGCGCCTATTTAGTAACAAACACCAAATAAACAAATTTTCAACGCTGAGAAATTCAATTGAAGTTATGCACCCAATGAATTAAGCTGCTAATAAAACAAAAAATTGTGAAGAGATCATAGGTACATATAGACAAAAGCAACATAAAAGATAGAGAAGACTGTACTGTCCATACCACCAATTACTAAACCAGTAATACTATCACGATGGCTCAGCATATCTCTGGATTTCACCATTCCAACTGAGAGCCCATTAATAAAATCTTTTGTTATGTTCTCCTCCTCGATTTGATCTGTATCATCTCTCTGAGTTTCTATCATTTCGTCACGAAGTTGAATGAGGTCCCCGAGAGCCAAGCAATGATCAGCATCATATTCATTAACTGGAAGTTTCAAACTGGCCAAAGCATCCAACTCAGAACTAACAATCAATTCCCTAAAGCATTTCAACAGTTTGCCAACACAAGGACGGGTTTCAGCTTCAAAATTTAAAGACCTGCAGAGTGCCTGTTTCAATGATGCATACTCCAGACCTAACTTCATGTCCAAACAAGAACTAACCTTCTCCGCCCAACTCCCATAAATAGCAGAGCAATCAGAATGAGTTCCTTCAAAAGTCCCAAATGTCTCTTCAAGGCATTCCTTTCCAAGAAGAAGACACAACAAAACAAGAACCAAGGACCAAATATCGCACTTGTTCCCAACCGAACATAGAGTTGGGCCACATTCAAGCAAACTGCCTTCTTTATGCAGCAATTTGAGTAAAACCTCTGGGCTAACAAAAACCCCTTTCCTTATCAGATTACTAATAAGGAATCCCAATTCCTTGGTGTTGAGTTTTGATCCGGTAGAAACAGATTCCACCACTGTTTCATGAACAGTTCTTCCCATCACCAAAACCCCATTTAGATCCACACAAATGCTTCCAAATTCAGCAACACTAAAACACGAAAGACTCAGAAAGCCAGTACATAACCTCAAAGAATTCATACCAACAATTGCTTCACACAACTCAGTGGCAATCATGGCGAAACTGCACATCAGATCTCTGTTCAACCCAACGTTATTTCTAATATCAAGTTTCTTTACCCAATGGTTCATCCTTTCCACTACATCTTCGTTTCGCCTCTCACACACCAAGTAAAGAAACCCATCTTCCAAATTACCCCACAACCCGTAAGCTCTACACACTCTTCCACCATTCGCAGTACCAGCTCCTAAAACAAAACCCAATTCGGTCCTCTCCCCATCCTTCAGCTCACTCAAACATTTCAAAACAATGGAAACATAACTAAGCTTAACCAAATTACCACTCTTAAGAGAAGGCAACAAAACAACTCGAACAAGACTTACAGTTTGAACCTCTCTAACCCTAATCGGGAAAGAAGGATCCGAATCCGAATCTGAAACGGAACAAATTCTTCCCAGAAACAATTTCCCATCTCTCCGGTCGATCGAAACGGCGGCGTTCGGCAGGATCCAGTGCTTCCAGGCTCTGTAGAATTCATCAGACGAAACCCGAGGAAAGAACTCGAAGTTCTGATTAATGGGTGCTTTGGTGACCTTTTTCGGAGTTTGTTCGTTGGGGTTGTGATCGGGACAGAGTCGGAGAAGATCGATGTTTTTGGGGAGAGACAAAGCGCCTCGAGATGGGAATTGAAGGAGAACGTTACAGGCGGGACATCGAATGGTTTGTGGGAATCGGTTGGGGAGATTATCGAGGCAGGTTTCGCAGGCTGAGTGGCCGCAAGAGAGAACGCGAGGAACGGTGGAGTCGCCGTCGTACGTTTGCAGGCAAACTGGGCACTCCGGGAACTCCATTCTGTAGCTCCGATCATACGTCCCCCAATAATAACTGTTTTTATTTATTTACTAATTAGGATAGAGACTCACAAATTTTACACGCAAATTATTTTTTAATAATAAGGCTTATTTGTTGTTTGAACGAATACATATACACGAATAAATTAACTATTATTGTGAGTGATCAGATCCATAAGTCAGTACCCACCAATGGTTTGATTGTTTGGTTATAACTCAGTTCAACATATCAATTTTACAGGTTTGAATATAAAAATTGATAGTTGTCCCCCCAATATATACTAAAAAAAAAGAAATAAATAAATTATTTTGAATGATTATATATAATAGAGAATTTTATATGTATATTAAAAAATAATAATAATAATAATTCTATGCATAATACAATTCTCAAACCTATTCAAGCACAGAAATAATTTAAGTCTATCAGTTTGCATTGTTCAATCATTCAAAATCGATTAAAATCTATCCGTTAAATTGATAGAAGTGTAATAATGTAAGAATAAGAATTTTAGGCATAAGTTGTCACGAATGAAATTAGTTTAGGGAGAACAAAGTCCCCAAAATAGAACAAGTAACTTTAATGTTTGAACGCATTGAAGTGGAGATTAGTTCTGAATATTGAAGAGAAATTTAATGTTTGAAGTCGCGCAAAAAGAAAAAGATAACTTTGGAATCATTGTAAAAAAAGTCGTGAACAGAATTGTTATACATTTGAATAATGCACAAACAAATTGTATTGAAAAGTATTTATGTCCAATGTGAACTCTCGACCCAGAAACTTGAGGTGTAGAAAATTTGCGAGTTAAGAGGAATTGCACAACAAGCAATATGTTTTTTTGGGATTGCACAACAAATCTGCATTGAATTGAGTAATATAAGGTTTTTTTTTTTTTTTAGATTAAAAGTGAATTTTCTACCAGAAGAAGATTGGAAAAGCTATGGAGTTAGTTGGTTCATATGCTGCTTGCCGATCGCGATGAAAAGCTACGGCTGCTTGAGCGATGGTCTCTTCTTATCTTTGCCTCTGCATTCTGAAAGCATCTCAACGTCGGGAGCTGCATCATTGTTTAAATGATACACAGAGTTTTTATATATTTGGAAAGAAAGAAATTTGTAATCTAGTTTATAATTTGAATAACTAATGTTTCTTTTCATTGAAAAATTATAGTTCAAATCTCTATAATCGGATGAAATCTAATAAAAAATTGTTTTTTTAATTATTAAATATTTGGTCTGATGGTCAAAGAAAATCAGGAGTTTATGAAGTTTATACAAGTTTTTTTATAAATCTAAATATTGCATGACCAAATCATATGTCTCATGAAAATAGTCGTATAAGTTAAGATGTTTATGAGATAGTAGTTCATTATGAGTATGAAAGATTGTGTGAGTGAATCCTATCCATCATAACGAATCTGTTGATACTTTTTATTGGGAATAAATTCAACCATTTCCTAAATATATTAAACGAGACTAAATTTTATTTTTCTCAAATTATAAAAAGTTTACTCTGGTTTTTTCTGAGGATAAAATATAACTTTTCTCAAGAAGAGAAAGAGATGAACCTTCCAACGCCTTCTGTGGCTAAGACTGTGATGAATAGTTTCCAGCCTTGTGATTATCTGCCTAAAACTTGGTCTCTTCGATGGACTCTCATCCCAGCAATCTATAATCAACCTGAGCGCAAATGTTGCAGTCAAGATCAGCGCCAGACATACTACAAAGTTTTTCTAGTAGCACATTAATAATGAGTCAATCATATGTTAGTTCATATAATTAAATTTACCCCAATCTACCAGGAGTAGTAAGTATAATTAACATGATTCAACTCAGAATTATTAGTTAACAACTTTTATGGAATATTTACCAGGAGTGGCTCAAGAGATCAAGGAGGGTACTAAGATAGCTTAAGGTAATGAGTTCAATTCATAACGATCACCTACTGACAATAGTTGAGATGCGCACAAACTGGTCTTGACAATCATAAATATCGAAAAAAATATATATATCCATAAGTGTTCCCACAACTTACATATACTTTAACTATTCTCACAAAACGGTATTTGGAGACAAGATAATTCGTAGATAGGTGGTCACAATGAATTTAATCAATAACCTTTTGATTTTCCAAAATTCTTTCAACGCCAATTAAGCGAGAAAATGAGTATTGAGCCCTCTATAGATATTTGTAATAAGAGAAGAAAGGAAGAGTTGAGCTTACTCTTTGATTCCATGCGCATAGCATTTAGCTGGAGCTTTGAAAGCTGGGCGTACACCGTCTGCATGCCCTTTGAGAATGGAATTTTCTTTCTTGTTTGAAAATGGCGGTTGACCTTCGATCATCTATATATTAATTATTGTAGCAGCGCATCATTCGTTTAATATCAAAATCAAATGCATTCACAAGTTGACATGAATGTAAAGAGCCAAACCTCTTGTAGAATTAAAGCAAAGGAGTAGACATCCACTTTGGTATCGTATCCATTGTTTTTGAAAACTTCTGGAGCAACATATCGGCCTGTGATGACAGACAAATAACTTGATTTAGAATTTATTCAATGCTTGTTATGATGAAAAGAGTAAGTTTATGGGTTATGCAGAGGGAAATCTGACAGGCATTGCCTTGACAAGTTAGAGGCTTATCCTCCTTGACAGTGAGCAACTTGCTAACTCCAAAATCTGCAACTTTCAGGTTCCCAGTGTCGTCTCGCAATATATTTCTAGAATCAGGAAACCAACTTTAGGAACTTCCAAGAAATTAGAGGAGTTGATGCAATCGTAAGAGCGGAAGCAAATCTTACGATGGCTCGAGATCACGGTGGATGATTGGCGCGGGTTTGTATTCGTGCAGATAGTTCATTCCCCTGAACAGAATTTCAGTAAACAAGCACATAATTAACGATCATTTTCCACTCTAAAAAAGAAACATAAGATGCAATATAGCAAAAATGAAGCAAACAAGCAGAGATGAAAACCTTGCAATATCAAGGGCAAGCTTCACAGCTACTATTGGTTTTAAAGCTCCCTTTCTATGTAAAAATTGCCAAAGATCTCCCTGCAGCCCAGATTACAACAAAGTTAGAGGGAATGGACATTGGGCTTGTCTAAAGTTTCTGACTTTCAAACCTTCTGCAGAGATTTGAATTGAATAAGATAGTTAAAAAAGAGAGGAGAAAAACCTTTGGCAAATATTCAGTAACAATCATCATGGGACTACTTTGAGTGACAGCACCAAGAAATTGAACGACATTCGGATGCCGAAGCTTCTGCAGCAATGCAAGTTCATCTCTAAAGGCGTTCCTGAACCCCCATGGGAAATAAGTTAAGGCTGATTTGAGTCAAGAGATCAATGGTTGGATACAATAGCGATAGGAAGATATTTTTTCTTTGTTCTTTGTCCCACTATATACATGAGGCGATAAGGATGAATCTCTGGACCTTGAAGGGAGCATACCTTCAAAGCCCAAGTCTTCAACCACTACGCCACCAGCTCTCTGGGACACTCGAATTTCCACATTAATATGATATTGTCCACTTTGGGCCCAGACCCTAGTGAGTTTGTTTTTTGACATCTCTTAAAAGACCTCATATCAATGGAGATGATTGTCATCACTTATAAATCCATGATCTTCCCCTCATCTCTTCCTGTCATCGTTCTACTACCTGATGCTCAAAGTGAACAACATGAGGCTCCACACCCTTTTCAAGGCCCGGGACCCAAGAGATAACGAGGGATTTACAATTAAGCTCACTAGTGCTATTTAGAATTTGTCACTTACACTTTATCCTCCTCTGAAGTCACATCCTCGGGCAGCTCTTTAACTGCAACTCGGATTCCACGCCATAATGCTAAATGGAAGGTTCCCTGAAAGAGGAATTGTACGTAAAACTAAGTGTCACAAGAAAAATAAGAAAACCAGACAGATGGAGACAGTGTTAAAACCTTGGTCAAGTCGACACTGTTTGTGAAGTCAAATTCCTCGGGATCAATTTCATATTCTGGAACTTGACGAGCATGTTTTACGAGCATGGGAGCATTCTAAATTTTGCAGCATTATGAACAAAAAAGAATATAGCAAATGTATGATTAGAGAATATAATCAACACTCTGTAACTTTGTAAAATTAAATAATCCAAAAACATTGTACACTAACCAGATGTTTTGCTCCATGTTTTTCCAACAATTTGATAACTTCATGGTTTTTGTAGTATATAGCATCTGCAAGAGGCTGTTTTTCCAAATTTAGATTATTCTTCAGCATTAGTCCATACACAACAGAGAGACAGAGAGGGGATATTTTGTCAAAGAGAAAAAGTTGGCAATTTCTAGAAAGTATTTTCCTACGTACATTTAATGTATCAAATCTCCAATCTCCAATCTCCAATCTATCATTTTCCTCTCTTTAGTTTAAATCATCATTTTTCTAATGTTTTTTTATACTTACATAATTTAGATGAGAGATTATTTTCCTCTCAAATAATGGGAAGTAGGTAATGGGTACTTTTAGGAAGTTTGCAGATTTTACTCTATTGCCAAAAGGGTCCATTTTTTAAACTATTTGTCAAAAAGTGTCCTTTTTAAATTATTTGCTGAAGTGGATAGTTACATCTGGTTACAATAAAAAAAATGGTCAATTTATGCTATATTTGATTTTTATTATTTTTTTAGTTCTATAAAGCTAAAGGAGAGAAACTTGTCTTATTTATAAATGGGTACGCATTCCCTATGTAAACTTTAAAAATTACTCAAAGACATTAAAAAGAATACATACTAATTATATGTGTGTCATTTTTATCATTTTTTTCATTACAACATATGTAACTGATCATACGAGCTCAAAAATATTTAGCCGAAGTAAATGACTCTGGGCTAATAGCGAAGCTAAGCAAGGGAAGAAAGAAGCGAAGCGCAGCGAAGCAAAGCCTATATTTATATTTAATACTCTATTACAAAGTTAATAAATAAGCGAAGCAAGCTACTCTCCCCTATTGACCTTGTTTCTCGTAGATATTACGAGGTGAAGAAATAAGGTTCCGGAAAAGTAGCAATGGCACATACATTTCTTAATATTTTTATTGTCTTATTTATAAACTTTTTCTTAAAAAAAATCATTTAAAGACTTTTTTTTTGCCGTCCCTAAACCAGACAATGGAAACATTGAAGGAGTAGTGTCACAGGTAAAACATACTCTCAAAGCTCAAGTTTTCAACCACCCCGCCCCCCTTGAGAACCACATTGTATTTGGTTATATTTCATTGTCAAAAGATATGTTAGAAAGAAAGATGATTATATTTTTTCTAGAGGTCGTCTACGAAATATCCCAAGTAATGTACTTTAGTTTTAACTTTTCTTTTTCAATTTTTCTTTTTCTTTTTCTTTTTAAAATATTTTCCAACACAACGGGCCCACTCACTCTATCCTTCAATCAATACAACAAGGGGCTGTTTGTTTGACATATTTAGGTAAGAGTTGGTATTAGGAGTTATCAACTACTCTTCAAAACCTACACCCACACGAGTTTTTATTAACTTTTTCATTTATACTATTAAAAATAACTCTCATTTCTAACTATTCATTTTTAATAATTCGTTTATTACTACTCAATCATTTCTAACAACTTATTTTTAATCATTTCTATCAAACCAATCAAAATAACTCATTTTTAACCATTCATTTTTAATAATTTCTTTTTTAAAAACTAAAAATAACTACTCATTTCTAAATCTAGATCCAAACAAGGTTTTGACTCTAACTCCTCTACACGAAAACTACATCCAAACGAGTTTTTGACACAACTCTCAATTTTTAACTACTCAATACAACTACTCAATATAACTCCTTAACCCAAAAATTACTTAAATATGTCAAACAAAACCGCCCCCCGTTTTTTCCTCTAACATGTAAAAAAAAACTACAAATTACGAAACTGTTTTTGAAAATTAAATTTGGTAATTTCTATCATTGATTTATTTTTCTTCTTCGTAATTTTTTAAATGGTTGACCTCTTTAGTGCAGAAATTTTTACTCGTCATTCCGAACTATCCAATTTCTCCAACGATAAGCTAATATTTTAATTCACTCAAAACGTATTTTCCAATACCGATCAAAAGTTAAAATATATAAAAATTTAAACAATTTAAAAAATAAAAGAAAGTAAACGCAGACGAAAATAATGCAGAGAGAGCGCAGCAAGCAAATTACCGTACTACCCCAGCGATCTTTGGGGTCAATTTCAGCGCCTCGCCGGAGCAACAAATCGACGATCTCCGAGGAGCCTTGACAAGCAGCAACATGAAGAGCCGTCCGATTATCAATATCGTGAAAATTTACATCAATTCCAGAATCTAAAAGCTCGTTAATCCCTTCCAAATCGCCTTCATTCGCCGAATACATCAATCTCACTCCCGCATCGATCTCCTCCCCGTCCTCCGCCGCCGCCTCCTCCTCCGGCCGCCGCTCCGGCGCCATCGACGACTGCTTCCCCAGCGAAAACCTCACTCCGTTGTTACTGCTATTCGTCTGATCCATTTCTGAAAACATAACACAACCAGCCGCCGATCAATCTCCGGCGATGAAAAAGAAAGGAAAATAAAAAACTTCAAATCCAGCCGTACAATTACGATTAATTTAATTTTTCAGAAAAAAGAAAATGAGAAACTCGTTTTTCGTTTCGACTTTTCAGCAGTCTCTGAGACAGTTAAGATTCGCTTTATAGCGCGTTGTCGGTACGGCTTAGGTTAGCAACTACGTGACTGAAGTACTCTAAACTGCGCTCCCCGTTAACTTCGCTGTTATGTGTAACGGCTCGATGACGACGAACTTGTTATTTTACGCGGAGGGGTATTTTATTCCTCTGAACCGGATCTAGAATTTGAATGAAGTATGAGCCGTTGATTTGGTGGACTTTTCTAGAGTTTGATATTACTGAAGGCTTGGATTTGATGTTCTATGGATATGGTGAAGCTGAGATTACGACGTCGTGTGGTGGTCGGTTGCCTTGATGGAAAAAAGTTCGACGTGACGTGTTACAAGGACCCCACGGCTGACGAGGATTCTGAAAAAAATAAAAATAATAAAAACATTACCCGCACATTCTTTGGACCAAAAAAGTGTATAAAATATCATTACATAATAAATGAAGTATTTTAGTATATGGTGCGATGTTGATGTAATATGTTGGATATAGAAAATATTAACAAGTCTTTCTCAGTCTCTTTTCTTTGACTAAATTGAAAGATTAGACGGAAAAGCAAGATAGCAGTTAAGTGTTGATGATTAAGTATACATTTTATATCATTGAATTATATAAATTGCAAATTGAACTACTCATACTAATATAATAAATATAGAGATTTTTCATGTATAATTTTTTTTAAATGAATATAAATTTTTAAGAAGTAATTTGAGCATAGCAAAAAAAAATGGAATTGACCTAATAAAAAGATAGAAGATGAAAATTTCATGCACTTAATGACTTCGATCACTTCAATATATAATTTTCAATCAATGAAAATGTAATCTTTTCAATTAGTGTACGTATAATATTTATTATTCAATACTACAAATAATATTCAATTAATGTCGCACATAGTTTTCAATCGAAAGACAAATAAATGATAAAATTGAAATAAGAAAAAAGAAGTCTGAATTTCTATGGTAGATGAAATAATTCTAAAAAAAATACTAGGCAACCAAAATTGACACATAAACCAAATTCCATATATATTAGTCAAAGTTTGTGTTTTTTTTCTCTAACCGACTAAAATTAAAATTTCGTTGGGTAAAATATATTCTTCGGATAATTGATATTAGTAACGCAAATTGAATTTGATTATCATTATTTTCTTTTTTTTTTTTGAAAAAGGATTATCATTACATTTATTTAGATATAGAGGATGTTAATGGATAAAGTTTTGAATATGGATGGGGGAGTTGGGTTTATTTTGGATTCAAAAGAAAAATACATAAAAAAAATAGAGGGTCAAGATCGACAATTGTCATGAGAAGCAAACTTTTTTTGTAATCTTTCGCAACTTGTAATAGGAAATTTCACAGGATTTTTAGCCGCCTCTTATATCCACAAATATAAGCAGCTTGTAATCTTATTTAATTATTTATTATATCAGCCGTGTGAAAATTAAGAAGTTTATGCAAACTATGTGTCACAAGGTATATATAAAATGATACCTTACTTATGTGACTTATTGTCGGTATTAATCTAAATGAAATTATTAGTGAAATTTTCTCCAAAAAAAAAAAAAAAAATTAGTGAATTTTTTTTTTTTTTTGGAACTAGAAAATTGAAACTTCGTTTCAATATACTCGTAAACACGCCCGCACGTCTTGGAGTGAAATCAGTTGTGAAATTGAGAAGCTTAGAACTCTTCTTTTTAATTTTTTTAAATTAAACTAATTCTCTCCCCATCTCTTCAAACAGGCTTCATTTATTATTACCACTACTACTATTATTATTATAATTATTATATAGTATTTCTCTTCCAATTTCTCTACCATACTATTTATTTTCAAAATAAATTGGGTTTTTTTAGTTTTTGAAAATTAAACTAGTCTCTTTCTTTACTTATTTTTTTTTTCTTGAATTTCTTGCTTTGATTTTGACTTTTGAAAACTAAAGTGATTCTCCCAATTGCCCTACCGCTTTACTTAAAAAAAATAAAAAATAAAAATTTAAACTACATTTCATATATATATTTTTTTCGAGAATAAACCAATTTAATATAATACATATATTATGTTCAAAACTTTTTAATTTTAATTAAAAAAAACTTTATTTTTGTGTTTTTATGGGTTGGTGATTCCTTCGCCCCACCGCTCTTAGCAAACTACTTTATTACCTACCATTACCGTACCGCTCTTGCAAAGCAAACTGCTAATTTTTAAAAAGATAGATTAATATTAGATAAAAGAGAATTTACCATCAGCAACATATTCTACCTCTTGTATTATATTTGTAGTATAATTTTTAAAATAATTCATCTATAACATATTTATTTCTATCACTCACCTAGTGATAGAACTCAATTTAGATTTCTATCACTAATAGAAAACTTAAGCAGTGATAGAATGAGTCTATCATTGATTGAATTCTATCACTAATAGAACTCGACAAGTGATAGAAATCAATTTGAATTTTCTGCTACAAATGAAATTATTTTGGATTTTGTGCTATAGATGGAAATATTTTGCTATTTTTTTATATACATGCAAAATTCCCTAGATAAAAACTTTAACGGAATTATTATTTTTGGGTTAATTTTGAAAAACAAAAATGTCCAGCCACAAAAAATACCTCTATCAAGCTGCCAGTGCCAGGTGCACCATAACTTGCCACAAGTTTTAGCCATAGTATCCAACTCGGGCTTAGCCACCGTCTCGGGGATCCTAGGATTGACCCAAACACCCGATTTAACCTTATTCCGCAGGGACGCCTCAAACATCCGATCCCAAACAACATACTCAATTCCTGTAACCCAAACCCCAAATTTTCAAAATCAGCCAAATTTAAAGAAATGGAGTATTTATCCACTATTTTTCAAAAATCTACATCCAAACGACTACTTATTATACTTGTCCAAAAATGAATTATTATAACTATTAAAAATAACTATTAATTTTAAAGAACATAATTCTCATTTTTAAACATTATTTTTAATTATTCATTTTTAACATATTTGAAATAATTCATTTTAAAATCATTTGTTAATTTGAATATCTCTATTCAAACAAATTATTGTTATTGATTAATTTCTCTACAAAAAAAATAATAAAATAAAACAAGTTTTTTTTGCAGCTAACTCGTCATACATAATCTATATTTAAACAAAGTTTTCCAAAATTGAATTTAACTAAACTTTATCCAAATAGATTAGGATAGGATTAAGGATCCAACATCGATTAGATGATAAGAAGATCAATGATGACAATGCAAGATTTTCGGGTGAAACCAAAAACAAGATTGAGTGAGGTTGTCATCCTTATCGGACCAATGAGCCGGGCATGAGTCGTGAGAATCGTAGACGTTAGCCTGGAGGAAGTCCTGGTTTAGCCGAGAGATGTAGAGGTGTGCCTTGATTTGGCTTATTTGCTTACTTATTTGCCTAGGTCGAAAGGATCAGGATTTGAGCGGCTTTAGAGACCGTAGGATTTGAGCTCCTTTGTGGATCGCCTTTTGAATGGCCATCATCGGCTTTTTCCGGCGGCTGTGGAGCCTCCTTTTTCGCTGCTACCGGAGCCGGCTGCTGGTCGCTCGACGCGACCTTCTGAACGACGTCGTTTTCCGTATCGGGTTTTGTTTTTAAAGGGCTGTCCAGATGTTGTCAGGATGTACCTGCCACGTCGATGGGTGTTGGCTGCTGCGGTGGCTACCGCTGCCAAAATGGAGCGGCAGTTGCAGCATATTTCAAATATTTACACTATTTGGAAAACAATAGAAAATTGCACAAAATTATATTTTATAAAAAATTGTCTGTGTCTCCTCTACCTTATTTTTCTTCAATCTCCAATTTTTAATCGCAATCTTTCCCAGATTGAGAAATACATTGGTATATGCACCTAAGGATGGGTGATGGGTGCGAGAGCTCTCAATTCTTCGACGATCAGTAATCACTGGTAGTTGTTTGGGGGAATATTCTTTTGCTTTAATGAGACCAAGAACCCAGGTACAAACACCTCTTTCTAATTTGTGGCGGGTGTAAACTCAATTAAGATTATATTGGAAGTTTTTATTTAATTCCAGAATTTTATAACTTGTTAGGTTGCTACAAGCTGAGTAGTTCCCCTAAAGAGAAAACTGATTTAAATGCATTCAAAAAAATTAACATAATTGATCACAAATTATAAGTAAGTAAACATAACGCATGATACATATTTCAGAACCTTGTTCATTTCCAGAAAATAGTGAAAGAGAAAACCATGAATCAGGGCTTCTTTGAATCAAATCGGTTTATTCTTTACTGAAATCGGTTTTTTCGAATCAAATCGCAAGAAAACCAGCTTGTAAATTGAAAGCAGAACAAAAAAAAAAAAAAGAAGAAGGCAGGGATATTTCTTCAATCTAGCGAGCTCTGCAGAGAAGAGGTTACAGAAATCTGAAAGGGGTAAAATCGTAAAATCACAAGTCTGGTGTATTTGGAGAAAAAAATTTGGACCATTTCTCGATTTGTGCGTGTCATCCTTGCGCAGGGGCCATGCTAATCTTCTCTGTATCGTTCCAATTTTATCGGATGTCCCCGAAGGGACAATTACTCATTGCAGTCTGGCATATATAAATGCAAACAAATTGATATAAGTTAGCGATGTGGGATAGTAAGAGATTGGGCCGAACCCAAGCCCAATTTTCTATTATTTACTATATCGATTTGTTTTTGTTAGATAATATATTTTTTTTCTTTTGTTCACTTTATATTCCAGAATATTTTCAATTTTTTTAAAAAAGTATTCAATAATTGAGCATATATTTTAATCTACGACAATACGATGTTTAAGTATTTATTTTTTAGAAACAAGAATGGTTTTTTTTTTAAGTTCAATTGCAATGCAAATACTGAATATCAACTCCTGAATAGTAGGGATTAGAGTGAAAATGCTCTGAATTTCAGTAATCGCCAAAATTTAAATTATTATTTGAAAATCATAGGGTTTTTCAAGTGGTATTTTTTTTTTATATCTTACACTTTTTTTTAATTACAACAATTAAAAGTGGGAGATTTGAACCATAACTTCATATTCAATAGGTTTACATGGATGCTGCTGAACTATGTTGGTTTTTTTTTATGTCTCACACTAGTTAGAGTAACTAGTGAACTAACTTTCAATCAATTAGGATGAGTTATATTGACATGATTTGAATAAACTTTTTGTTGAATATGTCAATGGTTGGGATGAAGAACGTATTCCCATTACTAATTTTAGTCGTCACTCTCGTGAAATTCTTCATTTAATCTTACGAGATTGAATTTTTCATAGATGACTACTAAAGATCTTATAACATTTTGATTTCTTAAAGTTTTCTGAACACCAAAACTATGGTTAAGCATACAACTGACTAATACATTCTTGGGAAGTATAGAATGAGCTCCTTGCCCACAATAATTACAAATGAATTCTAAAGTACTTACATTTTTAATACGTTTTAATATTGTATTATAAATATTTATCAATAATAACATTAAACATTAAGGCATTTAAGTATTCATAAATTATAAAATACTAATTAATATAATTATTATAAGAAAATATATGATAAATGTTTATTAATATCCATAACTATATTTACTAAAAAAAATTAAAGTGCTAGTAATTGTAATTATTTTATGGATTTAAATAATTTCCTTACTTTCTTGGTTTGAATTTATTTTAGTATAAATTGAGAGGAGTAACCCTTGACTACATAAATAGATTAGGCTTAGATTCTTGCAACTATAATTTTATGGTAATTGGAAATTTGGAAGTGGGTTTAACAACTTTGTTTTTGTTATAATCTGACTCATTTTTCGTTATATATAAATCCACTCTTTCCTTGTTGAGAAATTAATTAAGAAAAAGATCTCAAACTGTTGAGATATGCACCAATGCCCTGCGAAAACGCATTGCACATTTCAAATGCATGAATGCGTCAGTATTTGCTTAGCGCATCCCGCGTGCAAACGCATCTCGCATTGCAGTGACATCGGCATCGGTATTCTCTTTTTAATCCTTATGCATTCTATAATAGAGTTTATAATTTGCTTCTCCTTAATAAAATTGTGCAAATGAAGCGATCAAGTGCAAGATATCTTCTTGGATCATCAGATGAAGCCTTGTGAGGGAATTGAATTGTCCAAATATTCAGATTCTTCAGTATGAGTTGTATGAACAAAGTAGTAGTCAATACACATTTGTTTGTTTTTTTTTTAAAGTGAAGAGCAGCTATAAGTTGACATCTTTGTTAGTTCCATTGGTGTGTCTGGTGTATTTGGAGAAAAAAATTTGGACCATTTCTCGATTTGTGCGTGTCATCCTTGCGCAGGGGCCATGCTAATCTTCTCTGTATCGTTCCAATTTTATCGGATGTCCCCGAAGGGACAATTAGTCATTGTAGTCCGACATATATAAATGCAAAAGAATTGATAAAAGTAAGCAATGTGGGATAGTAAAGGATTGGGCCGCGCTTAGGCCCACTTTACTGCTATTAACTAATATTATTTAATCTCAACAAAAAAAAAACTAAATTTTTTTTTTTTTTTTAAACACTAAAATTATTTTATTTGTTCGTTTATATTCCATAATATTTCCGATTTATAAAATAAATTACATTAATATGAGTATATATATATATATATATATTCCTTTTTTTTTATTGAGTCCAATTGAAAACTTAGTTCAACCTTTCAACCATCAAGCTTCCATCTCATTCAATATCGGGCATATATATATATATATATATATTTGAATTCTTATTGGGCATATATTTTAATCTACGACAAAATGATGTTTATTATCATTATTACTTATTTAATTTGCATGAACTATTTTTAGAAACATGAATGGGTTTTTTTCTTTCAATAGGAATGCAAATATTGAATGTGAACTAATGCCTGAATAGTAGGGATAAGAATGAATGGCTGTGAACTTCAATAATGGCAAAAAGTTAGGCCCTCCCTTTAATAATTATTTTATTTTTTTTCTATTCCTACTTAAATGTCTACACTGTATTCCAAAGTAAGTAATTCAATGTCAACCAAATTTCAAAAACAAATTTTGTAAGAGAGTGAATATTCTTGATTTGATTTCTAAAAATATAGTGGATATTCTTGTAAGAAAAAACATAAGGTAAGAGAGTTATTGTAAACTTAAATTTTAAAAACAAAATACTTATGAAAGAGACCTAAATTATTCAACAATATTTAAATGGGAAACTGAATA
Source organism: Sicyos edulis (assembly GCA_036507275.1). Lineage (NCBI taxonomy): Eukaryota > Viridiplantae > Streptophyta > Magnoliopsida > Cucurbitales > Cucurbitaceae > Sicyos > Sicyos edulis. The sequence goes on along the minus strand of CM071846.1, from coordinate 16,450,140 downwards.
AGAAGCCACGATAAAAAAAAAAATTCAAGTCACGCCGTACCAGTTTATAGTAAATTATTTTTGAGCTGCAAATAATAATAATAAACATCCAGCTACACTACACAAGCTTAGTCTAGCTGAACCAAACATTCAACACATCTATCAAACAGATAACTTTGACAACAAAAGAAAAGAAAGCTAAAAAAAGAAGAAGAGAACAACTGCTTGATTAAGGGGGGTTTAGAAGTTTAAATTTTGTAAAGACTGCTATATAGATTCAACATATTACAATAACTATACAAAATCAAGGATGATAAAGAATAAAGAATTTTCCTGTTCTTTTCGCAGCTCATCTGAATATGGTTGGGCGATCGCCTTCCGAGATTATCTCATTTCAGGCACTGCCATGAACAAAATATTCCTACGTAGAAAGTCACAAAGCTATATGATGAAAATGCCTTGGATCAAATACGTGGAACTTCGAATGACCTAGCATGGAGGTCTCGACAAAGATGATGATCCTGGCTCTGGTTTGATGTCATAGAACTCATTTCCAGATGTAGAGGAAGACTCAAATGTTTGCATTGTGGAATTTAGTGTCTGGCTTTCACTCAGGCTTTGGCTCTTTTGCCCTTTACGAATATCTCTCATCGCCTTGAACCTCAAATCTTCGCTAAAAGTACTCGGTTCCGGGATTAGGTGTGGAATGTCCATTCGTCCTTCAAGCATGTTCACCACTTCCGACATCGCAGGTCTCACCGATGGCGAAACATTGGTGCAGAGAAGGGCAATTCTCACCATGTTTTCCACTTCATTCCAGTTGATTTCTGACCTCAACTTCTCATCAACCATCTCCATGAAGTTCCCAGATTGTTGCAAGTGACAAGCCTGCAATGTGAGTTCTTCTTTTTGTTTCATTTGTTCAGACAAAAAACGGATGCAATATGAAAAGCTTACACTGAGATTTAGCTTCTACGGATTTATTCTGTATTATATGGAAAAAAAATAGACGCTACACTTCAATGCACTTTTTGACTTATTTCATATACTTTATTGGTTTTCATGATATGATAGCAGAAGGTTCTGAATTCAAATTTCTGTCAAGTTTTACTTTAAGTTTTTGGGTTGATTGATAGTTTAACATGATTCAACGTACTCATATGAGTATATAAAAAGTTGATGAAAAGCTTTAAATATCAACAATTTTAAGGTCAGGCCATAAAAGAAAAGGACAGGAAAAGAAGTGGCTTACCCAGTCTAGAAGGCAAACACAAGTTTCACTTGGTACATAATCATTGTTGCTTCTTCCACTGATTATTTCCAAGGCCACAACTCCAAAACTATACACATCTGCTTTGTGGGTCAGATAACCCCAAAGTGCATACTCTGGAGCCATATATCCTCTGCAACAGAAGACAGACTTAATTAAGTTTAATTGGACATAAAGTGAGATTATCATATATGGTTTAATTATGGAGCATATAAAATGAAAGGATTGCAACATACATGGTCCCGGCCACTCTTGTCGTGATGTGAGTCTTCTCCTCATCATCAAGCTTAGCCAGACCAAAATCAGATATTTTAGGATTCAATTTGCCGTCCAGTAGCACATTAGTAGCTTTGATGTCTCTGTGAACAATTTTGAGGCTAGATTCCTCATGGAGATAAGCTAAACCTTTTGCTATACCTATACAAATTCGAAGCCTGGTTGACCAATCTAAATCAAGTCGACTGTAATGTGGACCTACAAAACAAAACAATAGGAACTCTTAGGTGATATAATTAAATTGACCGCAACCTATCAACTCAAGTTTTTGGGCTCATTGGTAATTTAACACGATTGAATACGGTATCATAGTTTATTAAGCCCAAATAGGTATTCAATCTAATAAAAAGGCCCTATCTCGAGAGGGTGTGTCTTCGATTATACTTTGATAATGTGAGGAGACCTTTTAATATGTATAAGATAGATGAGCTACTCTACTGATTGTCAATTGATTTTGAGATGAAATCTCATCTTATCTAATAAGAACAAAAATGCAAAAGAAAATAAAAAGAAGCTATATCATGCAAATGATTAACAGAAGGAAAACAAGTAGTTAGCAAAACAACCAACTATATCAGATCAGATGATTATTTTTTATTATTATTATTTTTTTGAAATCAGATCAGATGCATTATACTCAGGTTATTGTGTGTACAAGTAAATGAAATCAGACTAACCAAACAGTGCTCTGGCAAGACTATTGTTTTCCAAATATTCATACACCAACAACAATTGATCCCCTTCAATACAGCACCCATGGAGCTTGACTAGATTTGGGTGGTCCAAACAAGAAATTACTCCTATCTCATTCAGAAATTCACGATTTCCTTGCTTTGATTTCGATGAGAGCTGCTTAATAGCTACGACAGTGCCATCAGCCAATTGACCCTGCAAATGGTTAACAAAGCTCATTAGAAGTTAAACCATTTATGAGCACTGCCCTTAGTCAAAATTAGACGAGAATCTATCTGAGAGTTGAGCAATAATACCTTATAAACAGGACCAAACCCACCTTCCCCAATTTTATTAGAAGAATCAAAATGATTGGTGGCAGCTTTTACTTGCTTCAAGGTAAAAATTCCCGTTTGCACCTCTATTCCTGAAAGATCTGTTCATGGTGGTACAGATGAAATAAGGTAATAGATCATGACAGATGTTCCATAAAGTTACTCGAGTTTTCTTTCTTCTGATAACTGGAAATTGGAGTTTTGCTCCACTACATACTTAGGGGTACCTATGCCTGTCTTGCCTCTCGGTTATGATGATTTAAGTTATCAAGGCACATTTCTATTGAAAATAGAGCACATAAAAGTTAAAAAATGAGACGAAGTGCAAACCAAACGCACCTGTACCATCTTTACTCTGCTTGATTGCTCTAAGGTTGCCTTTCCACCAAAGAAGTCCAACTATGATGATTATAGCAAGGCATAATAATCCAATCGTAATTCCAACAATGATAGCTACAGTTTTCTTTTTACCACTCTCACGGTTTGAACAATATTTAAGATCTGTTTGAAGGATAAAATACCATCATTCTGAAGATTGTCCAACCGAAAACTAAAATATCTGGTTATAAATAAGCTATAAGCTGAAAGGGGAGCAGATTGATATAAGTTTTGAAATGGAATATAAAACCTCTACAAAGTATATGCACGAGACAAGGACATAGATATAAGCATGAACGTAACATATTAATCTATAAAAATCTAGGAGATGGATAAAGACTATAACAAAATACATGAGTTTTCTTAGTATTAGATAATCATCAGATTTCATCTCAAAAACAATTGAATAATAACTAATGTATCTTATAAATTATAACCTCTCTCTTCACCTTTCGAAGTGAGATCCTCATCCCAGTCTTATGGGCTCTTTATACCATATTCGATAAACATGGAATTCCATATTGTTGAAGTATGTTAAACCACCAATCAATCCAAAAACCTAAGCTGATGGATTGAGGTAAATTTAATAATATCAACCAACACTTCCCCTCACTTGTGGGCTTTGAAATTTGAGAAATGCCCTACAAGTGGACTTTAATTTTAATTGGGGATGAAATGACTTGGCAGGGATTTGAATTCATAACCTCTTGCTATAATACAATGTTGAATTATGTTAAACCACCAATCAATCCAAAAGACTAAACCGATGGATTGAGGTAAATTTAATTATATCAACCAACACATCTCAAAACCAATTAGGTAGGAGAAAAGTAGTTCACGCAGCTTATAAATTAATTGTGAAGTCTAAATAGGCTATATTCTAAAAATCTCAATAAAGAATAGAGAGTTTATAAATGACTGACCAGAGTAAACAGAAATAGCTGATATGAGCGGACCATAAACTCCCCTATCAGGAATCCTAGTTGTCCCTTTCCCAGCCCAATAGAATCGAATCTCCAGGGCATGATTAGTTACATTAATGTTAGGAAACTGCAACTCTGTCGGTTTTTGAGCTCCCCCTGCCCTCTTTTCAATATCAAAATTCTCCAATACCAACCTATCCTGTATAAAGAACAATTTTGAGACCATATGCAAATTCCAATATTGGTTACTTATTTTAATCATTGTGATAAATACCTGAATGTAAATATCAAATTTCCGTCTTCCAAGATTAGTATATGCCTTGTCATCTGTAAATTGTATCTCCACAAAATGAAGCTTCACAGAGTAATTTCCATTATCCAAACAACGATGGAAATAAGCAAGTGAAATGGGACTACGACGTGCAGATGAATATAGCTCGGTCAAATTTGATGATGGCAAGGATAAAGTGTAACGTGTATTTTGGTAATCAAAATCATCCATGAAATCTCCAGTACTACTCAATCCCCAGTAGTTATCATGATGTAAATAGAATTTTGAAGTCCCACCTTCAACATCTCCATCTCCATTGTAGAGAATGCTTTTGTTATCTACCTCCAAGGTTAAGTCATTCCCACCAGAATTGATGAACCAACATTTTGAATCTGTCGTTAAAAGGCGAGGGTGAGATAAAAACAAGACCAAAAGTGTACTTTCCTTTTCTGTTCATTTTAAATTGTTATGACTGTATTCTAACTGATAAAGCAACTGCATCAGAACCTATTTACTATTTTTGTCGTAGGATAAAAGCCACTGATAACGTTCACTATAAATATAAATATGTAGGATTTACCGGTGAGCTTCCAAATACTAAAACTAGGAAACAGCATGTATAACATTCCCTTTCTCTATTTATGAAAATAAAAAGGTCATCAGTATTAAAATTTTGTTGACAAGTCCTTATTTCCATCGAAATTTTCACATGTTCATGAGCTTGACATCAACATAAGAAGGGAATTAACATTTCCATTATCACGTACACAATCGATGAGATATTATAAAAACAATAACAGAAATATCCATTGATGTCGACATTTTTATCAAAATTTTCATCGACATTTCCATAAATTAAGATCTCGACATTTCCGTGGACATTATTATTTTAAGCTTGGTTGTCACTTACATTTGGAACAGATTTCCTTTGAGCAGGGGAGACTGTCCTGTCTGCTATGACATGACCAAGTCAACAGAGAAAATACATTAGATATCAGCGCAAATCAACATATATATGTGGCAAGAATTCTTCTTTTACTCTGATAGTCATGTAGTCTGCATTTAAAAGGACAAAACTAGAGAACTTACGAGGGGTTGCCAGTGGAAGAACTTCGAAACAAATTAAGATTCATATTCCTGTCACATTATTGAGAAAATATCAAAAAAAAACTTCTAGAAAATATCTCAAAGAGTATTTTTCAGAAGTATCTTACAAATTCTTTCTACAAGCATGCTGCTCAGGGCCTTTCCATGTCAAGTTATTGTATGAAAGATCTCTGCATCAGAGAGGATTGTCATACTTGTTAGAATGAGATAGGCGATGCAATCTTTTAGCTGATGTATTTGTGTAGAATTGAATATTAGAACATATAATCATGCAGAATGCCCTTATCCAAGTTTTCATATACTTCCATGCCATCATTGTCAACATTCTGGATATTCACTCTTACCTTCTAAATCAGGTTTTTTTTTTAATAATGAACACTTTAAATCAGCTTGTAACTAAGGAAATTGTAAATTCATACAGATGTGATCTGCAAGATGTGACATTTAAAACTTAAAATCTTAAGGTGATGCCTATGGCCGACTGAAGTGAACTGTTGTCTGTTGAAAAGAAGAGTACCAACAAGACCATAACTCTAGCAGTATCATGTACAACTTAGTAACCAAGAGGTTACAAGTTCGAATCCCCTCAATCCCCCAGATATTGTTGAATTCAGAAAAAAAAAAAAAAAAAAAAAAAAAACAAGTGTTTGCCTAATTGCAGTATACTATTGGTTGCTTACTTGACCTCTAAATCAAGTGACAGCACTCCACAATAATAGACAATGGAATGAAGTCACAAACAAAATAAACTTGGTCAAATATGTTAGGAAAAGGAAAAATAAAAGGATAAAAAAAAAAGATAAGTAAGAAGCTTACACATTACTTCCATCCTTCAAGATTGACTCTGGTAGGTTGCCACTCAGCAGATTGCCAGTTAAGAAGCTAATAAAAGCAAAATTAGACAAATAATAATTGATCAGGAGACTGGAAGCAATTAAAAGCATTACCAATTATTTATTCAGTGACATGCCTATCTAGACTCGAACAAAATTGGAAAAATTATCAAACAGAGAGTTGTCTACTTACAGAAATTTAATGCGCGGCATGTCTATATCCTCTGGAACTTCCCCAGTCAACTGGTTAAAGCTGAGGTCCCTGTCAGTCATGAGGAAAAAACAATCCAGTTGAAACTTTAAAATACAGAAAATCTAGAGAAAAATAGAGCAAAACCTTGGCCTTTGTAGAAAGATAATAAAATCAGTGTAATAAACTCTCATAGTTAGCTATCTGTTTTCTCAATAATGTCTTGTCATTTGATCTAATATTGGTCTGTTATATGGGTACAGATTTGTAATAATATATACTTCAAGAGAAGTAAAAGAAAAAAATATCCCAACTATCATTGCAAAACTAATTCCACATGTAAATTTTTAAAAATATAATTCCAGTTAAGGGCTACTGTCAAAATTCTAACGTCTCTTTCACTTTAAATCCCATGATAAGCAGACATGCAATGCATTAACAAATCTCATCTTAAATTAAAATTATAAAAATCTAAAGGGATCACAAACATGAATTCATAAATTACCTGAATAAATAAAAAGACAACCAAACAACATAAATTCATCACCTACAAGTTTTATTATGTCATATCTGACACATTTATCTACATATTGAGTATCAGAGATCATAAACATGCCAGGAGCATACACGTCTTACTTACAGCATTTCTATAGTTGGCATCGTCCACACATGTGAAGGAATCTTTCCAGCAATGTTGCAATTTCTAAGAACCCTAAAAGAGATAAGAAAATAAGATTTGAAAAAAAATAACATGTTCGAATGGATCATGTAGAAATGTTAATCAAAACATTTCAGACAGCATGGATATTTGACATACAATCTAATTATCCCTGTCATGTTTGTCAACTCAGGAAAATCTTGCATTGGCCCATTAATATCACTGATCCTCCTACATTAACAAATCCGGAAAAAAAGCAAGTTTTATCATTGATCTTATGGATGGAAAAAAAATATGTAGAAACAAATTTGAGTACTACTCACAGCTCTTCCAAGTTACTCAAAAGGAATATTTTTGCAGGAATTGGTCCGTGAAGTCCACTTGCATGTAGTTCTCTTCAATAAGTCAATTTTAAATGGTATTATTAACTGATAAAGTAAATTTAACATAGTTTGTTTCTCAAAAATGAACGAAATTTGAACATTTTTCTAAAACAAATAGCTTACAATCTGTTGAGTAGTTTCCAATTCTGTATGAAATCGGGTATGGTTCCATTGAGGTTGTTATCATTCATTCGACTGCAACATGCAAAGAATGTAATTTGGATGAATGAATCGAAGTCGTTCGAGAAAGGTGAATGTAATAAAAACTTACAAATCTGTTAGATTTTTCAGCCCTGCAAACGTTGTTGGCAATGTGCCAGTCAACTGATTAGATGACAGCATCCTGCATATACAGTGTAAAGTCAATAAACTATTAAGTTCATGCAGCAAATAAAAATTTCAAACTACAGGAAGAAAATTAGAAATTGAAATAAAGTTGATAACATCTTACAAGGTTTGTAGGTTGCTTAACCTCCCAAGTTGCGATGGAATTGTCCCAGTAAATTGGTTTGCTTCAAGGGTCCTGAACTTACCAAACATATAAATAAGATATGGGCACATAAAGGATGCAAATAAATAAATGAAACCATAACTCAATCTTCTAGAGCTGGAAAGAAATTTGAGCAATATGCTTTCATTTTTTTAAGGTCCTTATAGCATGACAGATTACTTTTTTAAAACTGCAATCTTCATATTATTAATATTTAATAACCACAGCACCACACCATGAATACAGGAAAAAGAAAAAACTATGTGAATACTTACAGATATGTTAAAGAAGTAATATTCCCCAATTCGACTGGTATTTCCCCTGATAACCGATTTACAAGAAGAGAGCTGCAAGTAGATAGTTTATTAGAGGAATAAATCAGTACATCAACAACAAAAATGACAAGATCTTACATTGTTGTCAACCGCGATGAAGCCCACTCCCGAGGTATATTACCATGAAGGTAGTTGTAAGCTAAATCACTACACCAAGTCAAAAAGTGATTTAGAGTTTTTCCTAAAGAAAAAAACTCCCAATTCAACTTTAAGATACAAGACAACTGCACTTACATTTCTTGCAGGTAAGGAAGGTCGACTATTTCTGGTGGAAGAACACCCGGGAGATTGTGATTTTTGAATTCTCTGGCATGAAAAGAAAACAAACAAAAGAAATTACAATTTGAGAATAAAAAACGAGACAAGTGTAGGTAGGAAAAGAATTTGACAGAATGCTAATAGCACTAATGATTTACTTTATGCTTCATGAGCAAGTGACCATTGATTTCAAAGATAATCATAGTAATGTTTATGACCTAATGGTAAAAAATGGCTTAAATAATTTAGAGGAGATGGATTCAATTCACAGTAGTCTCCTACTTAGGAATTAATTTCCTATAGGGTCGGTGGTATGTCCCATGAGAATAGTCAAGGTGCGTCCAAGTTGGCCCAGACACTCACAGATATTAAAAAAAAAGGTTTAAGGTCTTGTAAAAAGAAAATGTGCAAAAAAAGTGAACAGAAGTTCAAATGCAACTGGAAGTTTAAATCCCAAACATTAAGAAATAAGACAGAGAATTGTACATCTTTGTGACATGACAAATTGTGCTGTTCTCGTGGTTGCAATCACAAACAATTCTACTATCAGATCCCCTTGGAGGTTTTTCTGTGATCCCAAACATTTCAACGGCACAAGAATCACTATTGAATTTCCAATAAACTGCACCTAATGTTTTCGTAATCTGCTGTAGTGCATCAACTATACAAAATTAACAGCCAGAAGGTTAGAAATTAGTTATTTAAGATATGACTGTGATAAACTATCATAAATAAATATTGCCAGGCAGCATTCAAATCATATAATGGTTTTTTATTACTTTAAGAAACAAATAATAATAAATAAATCAATCAATCAATTGTGATTCTTTTGATGTTAGTGTAAATAACCTTAGAAATTACTAACCTAAGCATAAACTACTGGCATACAAACATTGTTCATCAATGCTCATGCAACATTATCATGACTGCATATCCTCAAACTATCATTCCCTCTAGTAAAACCTACGGGGCAGCTCAATTGTAAAAAATACTTGTGGTGTTTGAATAAAGCATGAAAATGATAAGGTTGGGCCTAGGGCTCGATTGGGCCTAGGGCTCTATTTAGCCATTACTTGAAGAATAAGTTAGTATTTTGTTATAAATAGAGTGAGTTAGGTTAGGGTTTAGGCATCCAAATGTTAAATGAGTTATTAGTGATTTATTGTAAGGGCTCAACAGATTCTCTTGAGAAGGGAGGTTCCAAGTTCTTATCAAAACTTGGTTTATCTTTATTCTTTTATCTTTTGATATAATCTAGATCCTGGATCATATCAATTGGTATCAGAGCCGTTCGATTCTTGGTTGTAGAGATGGATCAGGAAGAGGTTCGAGAGGCGTTGCTAAGTTTGATGGCCTCGGTTGGGTCTCTAAGAAAAATCAAAGAAGAGGTAGCTTCAATGAAAGAAGATCTCAGAAAAATGAGGGAAAGTTGCATTTACCTAAATAGTTCTCTTAGAGAGCTCAAAGAGGAAATTATTATGGAAGAAAAAGTGACGGCTAGGGTTTTTATACCGCCACCTCCGCCGCCACCCTCCCCGCCACCACCACCGACATCGTCGCCGCCACCTCTGCCGCCGTCACTACCTCCACCACCACCATCGCCGCCACCACCTCCGACATCGCCGCTGCCACCTCTGCCGCCACCACCGCTACCGCCATCGCCACCACCACCGTAGTCGTTTCCACGGCTGATGCCACCGATGCCGCCGTTTCCGTCAGCACTGACCCGCCACTGCCACAGCCGCTGCTGCTGCCGCCGCCGCCGCCGCCGGAAAAAAAAAATTATTTTTTTATTTTTCTATTTTTATGTATGCCCACCTTGAGGACAAGGTGCTTTAAAGGGTCGGGTATTGATAAGGTTGGGCCTAGGGCTTGATTGGGCCTAGGGCTCTATTTAGCCATTACTTGGAGAATAAGTTAGTATTTTGTTATAAATAGAGTGAGTTAGGTTAGGGTTTAGGCATCCAAATATTGAGTGATTAATTGAGTAATTTATTGTAGGGCTCAAGAGATTCTCTTGAGAAGAGAGGTTCCAAGTTCCTATCAAAACTTGGTTTATCTTTATTCTTTTATCTTTTGATATAATTTAGATCCTGGATCATATCAATTGGTTATGGGACCTCTGATATCAATCATATCAGAAAACAATAGACAAAACAACATTATGGGAATCTCGTTCTTCAGAGGTGGCCTTCTACTAGAAAGAAAAATGCAATTACATAGCCTCCGTTCGATAACTATTTTATTTTTAGTTTTTGGTTTTTGAAATTTAAGCCTACAACAACTATCTTATCATATGCTTTCTCTTATTTGGATACTTATATCTTACCATTATTTTTAGAAACCAAATCAAAATTTGGAGAGAAAAAAAAATGTAGTTTCCAAAATTTTGTTTTTGAAATTTGGTTACCATTCACATATTTTTTTAGGGAAAGATGTATACATTGTAGGGGTGTTCAAACAACCCGAAACCCGAACAACCCGAACCACCCAAATTGACGGGTTGGGTTGGGTTAAATAAATTTTTGGGTTGGGTTGGGTTGAAAATCAAGAAATATTAATGGGTTGGGTTGGGTTAAGGGTTGACCTAAAATTAACCCAACCCAACCCGACCAACCCGAAATTATTATTTAGTTTTAAAATATATATATTTTTATACTATAACATAATTATACATGTGTATATATATATTTTTATTTAATTATTATTGTTAGACTTTTTATTTCCCATAATCTTTAGTATTTTTTCAAAACTTTATCATTTATATATCATGATAAATATATAGTCGTAAAACATCTTTGTTGGTTTTAATTATATATTTGTTCTATAGAAGTCGAATTATGTCATCTATTTTTGTTGTTTTAATTAATTATCTATTTGTTTTATGTTTTATAATTGGAATCTTCTATATGAATATGATTGTATATTTATATTCATTTCATTACCTTGACTGAAGATTATATTTTGTTTTATATATAATGTATGACTAATTTGATAAAAGATATTTATAATTATAATTTATTATTGAACCCGATGACCCAACCCAACCCAACCCAACCCAACCCGAAAGTATAAGGGTTGGGTTGGGTTGAGTTGTTTCTTTAATTGGGTTGGGTTGGGTTGGAAAAATGACCAACCCGAAAATTTGGGTTGGGTTGAAAACCTCTCTAACCCAACCCAACCCATGTTCACCCCTAATACATTGTAGGAAAGATGGAAAACATCGTAAGAAACTAGAGTAAAAATAAACTTATATTTCAAAAACCAAATGGTTATCAAACGAGACAGTAAATATTCAATTGGAAACAAGTTTATGCAGAACCATTGTGAGGAGGTGACCTAGCAGTTAGGTCAGAGGGCACTGAAGATCTAAGAAATTATGGATTCAATCCTGATTGTCACCTACCTAAAAATTAATTTCTTACGGATCTCCTTGACACTCAAATGTTGTAGGGTCAAAGGTTCTATCCTATGAAAATAAATAATGTGCACGTAAGTCTCTCGAACACTCACAAATATTAAAAAATAATAATAACTAAATAAATATAAATATAAAAAATAATAATTAAAAAATAAAAAACAGGTTTCTGCAGTCTGAACTGTTCAGACAACGAATGATCATCAGATGGATAATTACAATCAGATGCCTATGTGGGTGTCAATCTACAAGTTACTTGTATTATGCTAGGACTAACTGAAAGAAATGACTAAACAAAAAATAAATAAATAAGAAGTGAAAAATCAGATCAAATAGATTCATAGTAGTAAACAATAACATAGATGCTCAAAACATATAACTTTAGGGGATAACTAATTTGAATTTAGTAACCAAGCAAATAAAGCAAGAAAGATGTCCCTATTCAAGGTCACCACCTCCTTTTTTGGGGGGGGTTGTGAAGGATGGACCATCAAGCAAAAGGAAAGAAACATACCCTCTTCTTGGGGAAGCTTAGAATCAACAAATCTCAAGAACATGAAGCAATCCACCAAAAGAACAGTGAAAAAGAAGAAGCTCTTGGCCACCATCATCAACAAACTGTTTCCTCAAAAGATTAAGCTGAAACAATCATGAACTAGAACCTCAAAAGCAGCCTCAAAAGCAAAAATGACAAACAAACAACAGTATCAGTAGCAATCAATACCTATACAGACAGATGACTAGTCTTATCAGAGCACATTACCGAAATGGGGCAAAACTTTTTTTCCCCCAAATTACACCAAAAAATGCAGCAAAACATTTGAGGATTTGGGTTTCTTGGCTTGTTCCTTCTAGATTGTTACTCTTTTTTTAAACCCATGATCCAAGCAGCTGAAAATGAAATGGGTTACAAATAAAACAACCAAACCCAAGAACCCAGATTAAATATTTGAGTGGAGCCGACAAAGAAATTTCAGGGTTCAAGGAAAATTCCAAGTGGTTCCCTATTTTATTTGAAGTCATATTTGTTTATTTGCATTTAAGAAACCAAAAACCTTTGTTTTTTATTTTATATTCCTTAAAGAAAAGACTTTTTGCATTGCTTTAAGACCAATCTTCTTCAAAAGTTCATGGTGGCAGTATAATCTATTCACATATGTTTTAAGATAACATGTTCACATTAATATTACCCTAATTTCCCTTTTCTTCAGTGATCCAAATCATTTTCATTTTTACCTTATAATCAGAATCTTTTTTTATTATTATTAAAAGCATTGGTGGCCATTAAGAAGTTATCCCAAATCAAAGAACAATTTTTTCTTTTAGAAAATCAAAGAACAATTTTTTTCATTTTAAAGCGCATGGGAAAATGTTGGTTCAATGTATTTATACATTAAATTATACTTGTCTACCAGGGTGGAGTGGGTTAGATATTACTTTCAAAAAGTAGTGTTTTTTTAGCTACAAATAACCACTAATGAACTGTTTTTTCTAGACTTTCTTTTAATTTTTTTTATTTTTGAGTGTGGATCAACTTAAGTATACTGTTATTATCACCAAAATTTACCATATTTATTTGTTAGGAAAATTCATATAGAATTCATTTTTAAAATGAATGTTTGATATGATTGAATTTGGTATCTTTTAATTTTCTATACATTTTTTTATACTAAGTTAACTCATAATTATTTGATCAAATGTATTTATCTATTAAGTACAATACAAACATTTAATAGAAATTAGTCTTAAAAAATAAAATTACATAAATATAATGTATACATACATATACTTGTCATAACAATTGATGATCAATAACCATATCTGGAATAATATTCAATTCGTGTTGGGCATTCTAGAATGTTGGAATTGACACAAAAACAGATTGATAGATGTATTGATCGATTAATGAAGATGTTTTTAATGTTGTTTACATATCTAACATCCTTAAAATGTGTCTTAATGTGTAAATCATTTTTGGACACCCAACATTTTTTAAGAAATCGTGTCCTAAGACAAATTCCAACAATTATTAAATATAAATAGGAATTATTATGGAGATAATAATTAGAATTATTGTGAAGATAATGATAAGTGTATTTTAGTAATTAATAATTACTTACTACAAAATAATTATTATAGTTAGACTAATTTAATTGGCCCAACAACTAAAATATCTAATTACTAAGATGTCACACATAAAGCAATGGGCTGAACTAAATATAAAGCCCAAAAAGTTTTATATTGGATGACAAATTAAGAATACGTGTGTTTTGGTTTTCTCTGCTGGCCTAACCCTAAATATATATGGGTCACGAGACATGAGAAATATATGACTGATTGATTTTTCCATCCGAGAGAAAACTCTAACCCCAATTTTTTATTGTGCCTCCACATCCCAATAAAAGTAAGGCAGTAAAACAGTTATGTGCCTTCCGTACTAGCATACATGGGATGATTCTATTACTAGTGGACTAATTGGAGGGGTTGCAGTTGGAGCCTTAACATCTCCCTCTATTACTAGTGGACTAATTGGAGGGGTTGCAGTTGGAGCCTTAACATCTCCCGGCAGCCGCAACATTCTTGCTTGGAATCACGCATCAAAGGTTGTAACTCTTTACTCCCTATTTGATTCGTATAATTATTATGCATGCGATTATGTGATAGATGTTAGGAAATTGTTTCCTGAAATTCCGCTTTTTGCATCTATATTTTCCTACAACATTTACCCTTATTATTTTAACAAAATTCCACTTATTTTACTCACATTCAACCTTGAACCTTCAAGTAATTTTGCCTATGTTCATTTTACTAATTATTTATTATTGAAAATTAATTAGAATACCACCTCCTTTCATCCTTGAAGTCATACCACCTCCTTTCATCCGTGAAGTAAATGCACATCTTCATTCTAATTTATTTTTTTATTTAATACTCAACCTTCTCCACTTCATGTTTCATTTGGTTGGTTACAAAACAATGTAACTACAATTGTCTTTAATTTGATATTTTACTATTAAGAATTGATTGCATTAATACCACCACCTTTTAACCTAGACGTAATTTAATACTAAAATTGATTAGAATACCCTCACCTTACAACCTTCAATTAAATGCTCGATCACTTTCTCTATTTCATTCTCCATAACCATAATTGACTTTAATTTGATGTTTCATTCTAATTTAATATTGAAAATTGGTTACAAAGCAATAAAATGACTTCATGCTAAATTTATGACCAATCAAATTCCACTACTATACATTTCAAATCAAACAATTTCCTATAAATAATTGCATAGATTTACAACTCATATGTCAAACAATTTGTCAAGAGAATTTGATTCTTTGTTTACTCTTTATTTGTTTACTAGCAATCAAGTTGATCTATATATATTCAGGTATATTCCTTAATCTTTAATTTAATTAATTCAATATCAATATTTATATACTTATATTAATTATTACCATATTTAGATATATACTTTTTTACTAATACATTCTTTTCTTCAAATTATAAGTACAATGGAAGTATGGTGATACAAGACTTAAAACTTTTCAAACATATTTGGAGTTTGAAAGTAAGCCTTATTCGCAAAGGTACTATTGAGAAATACCAAACAAAAAAGGGTGAAGTTTTCGAGGTATTGAAAGTCATCATCATGGATGAAGAGGCAATTTGTCATTCTTGAAAATTCACATATTTGTTAAGAGTAATTTTATTTCTTTATATTATATTTCTCCTTTCAACTATTCTTACATTATCTCTAATGATATTTTCAAACATTTTAAAAATGATTCTTTTTGTATCAAAATGTATGATTTGTAAAATTCAATTTTGGCACTAATGTTAGAAACAAAAAAAGAACAAAATATTTTTCATTTAAATCGCATGCATAATAAAATACTAATTTATGAATATTTTAAAATGGAGTAAATGTTCTTTTGTGAAACCTATTAAAAAAAACTTAAAAACATTTTGACAATGATCGTTTTTTTAACAAAATATACGATTTGTAAATTACAATTTTGACAGTAATGTTAGAAACAAAAAGGAAAAATATTTTTCATTAAAATAGCATACGTAATGACATATTAATTTATCAATATTTTAAAATTGAGAAAATATACTTTTGTTAAAATATCATTTGTAATGCAATACTAATTGACCAACATTTTAAAGTATTGAGTTTAAGCCGTTTTTAAGGTTAATAGATAATATATTTTATCTTTTTCACTCTTATTATACTTCATTTTTTCCTAACATATCATTAATTAAATGTTCTCTTTAATATTTGCAAGGAGTGAAGATTCAAATTATTCTTTACAATGAGTTCATCAAAAAGTTCAATGACCTTTTAGAGAAGAACAAAGTTTATATCATCCGTAACAGAAAAATCAGTACGGTGAATAGTAGATATTCGAGTGTTCATAATGAAATAGAGATTGTATTCACAAATAATAATGAAATTGAGATGATTGAATATGACATTTTCAAATATAAAAATTAATCATGTTGATTTTTCTTGCATTGGCACAAATTTCGACTGAAGTTTTTGGTAAGTTCTTTTATATTATAAATATAAGTTTGATTATTTCTTCGGTATATAGTTTACCTATTTCTATTATTTGTAGACATTGTTGGAATTGTAATAAGTGTAAGATCATCCACACAAATCAAATTTGATATATTCCTTCTCGACAAAAGGTAACTTTTATTCTTCACATGTGAAACTATATTCAAACTTTAGCAATATAAATTTCATTATTTCTTCTTTAGCCATATAAATTAAACCTTTTTTTTTTATTGTGTAGTTCAAATACCATGAAGTTGACAATGTGGGGAGATTTGGCGGAACATGAAGGAGAAGTTTTGGAAAAGAACAATACACAATGTCAAGTAATTATTGTATCGAATGTTAATGTCAACATGTTGGAATTTATCTCCCACAACATATTTTTTCACGAGGTCAATTATATGTTTCACTTTCAAAAGGGGTCTCTATTAAAAAAACTAAAGTTTTGTTAAATTCAAAGGTTGGAAATGTAACAAGAAATATTGTATACAAAGAAGTATTCATTTAATATAATGTTATTTATCTAATTTATTAGCTCTCCATTAATTGTTGTTTATTCATTAATTAATTCATTGTTTATTTTTTATTAATCAACGTTTAATAATAATTTAAAAGAAACAAATAATTACTTGACATTGTTTATTTTTTATTAATCACTGTATATATATTTATATACGTGTGACGCACGTTAGAATTTTCTAGTTAGTTTAAAACCTAAATACTTTTCTATAAGAAAAGTGATACCCAGCGACTCTATAATGAATGCGTGTAATTATTTTTATTTTTATTTTTGAAACATACGTGTAATTATTTATATATTAAATTAGTTATGATATTATAATTGTTAATTGAAGTGGAACAAAAATTAGGTAGATTTGACTTAAACAAACAAAAGAATACTGATGATCAGCATTCAGCCCGAGTATTTTGAAAATTAGTTATGCCACGTGGCCCTACCTAACAAATACCTCGGTACTTTTCAAAATGAAATTTAGAGTTTGGAGATATTAAAAGATCATACGTAATAGTTCATATTAGGGATGTTCATATTATGTTCCCGAGTCCTCGCGGGGATCCACTCTTAATGGGGTGGGGAACAGGGTTTGGAGAGAAATTTTCTACGTTAGTGGAGACGAAAATTGTATTCTTCATTCCTGAATTTTCAATGTTTGTTTTGTTCAATTTTTAAAATTATTTTTCTTTAGTTTACTCTTTTCATTTTTAAATAAGTATATATTTATTGGTAAAATTATTTAGAATTTTTTTTTTTTTGATAATTAACATTATTTTTCTTTAAATTTTTCTGCAAAAAAATATATAAACCATGAAGAAGAAAAAAAAAAATTGAAAACATTTTCGGGAATATAATCCCTATCGGTGCCTCGCGAATCCCCACTCCAATCCTAGAGAAATAAAAAAGAATTGTTTAAAAAATAAGGATTAATTTTTATGACAGTGATGGGGATGGAAAGTTATTCCCCAATCCTATCACACCCCGCCATGCAGATATTTAGTTTTGTTTATCAATCAATTTGCTAATCTACCAAATTATGAGTCAAATAGGGGTTGGTTGAGAGCCCACAATTCAGCCAGTCAAATACAGCATTAATTATAAAGCAAGAAGATCTTCAGAGTGGACAATTTTTTTAACCAATATAATGCATCCAACAACCCCAACCGTTTTTGGATTTTTTTTTTTAATACAAATTGCGGGAAATGATTATAAATATGATTATAAGGATCGAACTCGTGACTTAAAATAGAATAACACCAAACCAGATAATCAATTGCACCACCGATCCATTCCATAGCGGTTCAATTACACGTCTATATTTAGGTCATACTTTCGCGTGACCTAAATATTTTCTTAACTTCAAGTCGGCTTCGTCCACTCACACCAATATACATTTTGTTTTTTTTAAAAAAATAATTACTAAAGATGACAATTACCAAGCTCAACCGTGAGAAGGTGAGAAATGTAAGTGAAGTAGTACTGTGAGGGAAGGTTGAACACGAACGGTAAGTGAAGGAGTACACAAACTGTAAGCTTCCAAGCAGTGGGAGGAGACCAGAACTTTGACCGTGTGCCTGTTGAAGAAGGATTCAGCGACTCATAGACAATGGCTTGGTTAAGGGAACCCAACCGGAGCTGTAGTGAAAGCGAATCTTCATGGGGCAATTGTCACTACTTATGAACCTGAATCTGGGTGATCCATCCATGACCAGGATGAAGCTTAGGTGAAACTAAGTGGAGGTTCGAACCGAATGATGTTGAAGAATCAACAAATGAGTTGTGTTCAGGGGTGAAATGCCACTCAAACCCAAAACTAGCTGGTTCTCCCCAATATGCATTGAGGCGCAGTAGTTGACTGGACATCTAGGGGGTAAAGCATTGTTTCAATGTGGGCGGGGAGAGTGGTACCAAATCGAGACAAACTCTGAATACTAGATATGATCTCAAAATAACAGGGGTCAAGGTCGGCCAGTGAGACTATAGAGAATAAGCTTCATCATCGAGAGGGAAACAACCTAAATCACTAGCTAAGGTCCCTAAATGACCACTAATTGATTAAGAAGGTAGGGGTGCGGAGAGAGCCAGAAGGTTTGCCTAAAAGCAGCCACCATTGAAAGAATGGGTAATAGCTCATTGATCGAGCACATAGTCCTTCCACAATTAGACCATCAAGAACTTTTGTTTACTACTTGAATATAGTAATATCGAACTGAACCAATTTTCCATTGATCCGTAAACGGAATTGGATATTTGCTTCTCCTTAGTTTCAATCCAACTCAATCTTTACCGTTTGGGTTTGATAGTTAATCGGTACACTTTTACCAAAATTGGCCTAAATAATGTCAGCATTCAACTTAAATTTCTCACCTTGGTATATCTATGTTTTAAATGGTTTACACTTTCACTCTATCTGTAGGTATTATTGACATGCCTTTTCTACTTCCACGTGTTACGGATTAAATTCTAGCAATATTATTTAGATACTAAACCTAAAAATTATATTTCTATAATTCCAATCATCAAACATGACATAGATCCATAGTGCTCTTATGTTATTGGTCACCACCTCAACATGACATTTAGTAATACATAATATGAATTTTCATTTCAAACCCCATTAATAATGAAAAGAATAATCAACCTACTTTATAAAAGTTGTAAAACTTCTTCACTTTTCTAATTTGTGACCTCCAACAAAAACATTACATTTAAGGTGCAGGCCATATTAAGAGTCATTCTGTCAGAATTTCAAAAATAGAATATGTAAAACATACTAACATTCCCACAATCATATTAGTTATCTTATGCGCACCTTAATTAATGTTATTGAACATATTATCTGATTTTTCAACGAGAGTAATATGACAATGCTTTCAAATGTCTTTTTTCATTCAAGGAAAAACATTATATTCAACATTATGAGAAAAGTATAACCGGTTTATCGTGTATTTTGAGAACAAAACCAAACACTTAGAAACATTGATATAAAATCTTAGAGTAAATCTAAAAAAGACTTCGGTTTATAAAAGTTGAAAGTAATCAAATGAAACCATTAAAAATAATAATAATAATTGAAACATTTTATTGGGTTTGAAATAATTTTAAAAGGACTGCTATAATTAAAATAAGAAAATGTTAAAAATTTATATTTCCAACAATTTTTTAAAATTAATTCCGATGTTAAATGAATGAAAAATAGGCAAATGTTTTTTGATATGAATATAAAATTATAACAAGTATATTAATTTTAAGTTTATATATATATATATATGAAACTAATAGGACACTCTATTTTTGTGTTTGCCATAATTTAGATGAAAATATAATATCATTAAGCATGAAGAAAAAGTAAAAAAAAAAAATGAGGATTATTAAATCCGAGTTTTTTTTTATAACAAAAAATGGAAGATATTTTATCTATTACAAAACTTTAAAAAAAAAAATCAAATATAACAAAATTTTATTTTAATATACAAAATAGGGAACTAACAAATAAATGACTTCAATCAAGTGAAACTATTAACCACTTTAAAGTGAAATTAATGATTCGTTTTTTTAAAAAAGTGAAATTAATGATTTCAATCGAATTAAATTAATTAAAAATAATAAATTAAAATTGAATTATTTTGCTTTATATAAAATATTCTTTAAAATTTATTAAATTAAAATTAAAATTTTAAAATTTGCTACCTAAAACAAATTATTTGTATTTAAATATTAAAGATAAAAATACTCAAAAAAAAAGAGAAAAGATAAAAGTCTTTAATTTTAAAAATCAAATAAAAACTAAACTCCATATTTATGGATAAAAATCTAATTTTCACTAAATATTAGTACAATATATATTGTGTTCATGATATTTTAGATCAAAATTAAATATAAATCTAATTTTCACTAAATATTAGTACAATATATATTGTGTTCACGATATTTTAGATAAAAATTAAATGTAAAAAGCTTAAAGAAAAAGAAAAAGAAATCCTTCTCATGAATATGAAGGGTCACTAAGTTTTGAATTTAAGTATTAATGCATGTTTAATTCATAGATTCATTTTAACATCTGTGACACTTCAGCAGAATCCATAGCATCCCTACCCTATTTTTATATGCTCACGCAGGCCACCTTATATACACATTCTCACACGGTTTAAAATTATGAAAAAATTTCAAATTTCTTAGGCATCGTTTGATAACCATTTTGTTTTTAATTTTTTGTTTATGAAATTTAAGCTTATAACAACTACTTCACTATACATTTTTCTGTATTTTGATATATACAACTTACCTATTTTTTAATAAACAAAATCAAAATTTATAAAAAAAAAAAAAAATAGCTTTCAAAAATTTGTTTTTATTTTTGAAATTTGGTTAGTATGCACCTACTTTCTTAAGAAAAGATTGATATATTGAATGAAAGATGGAGCACATGGTAAGAAATTTGAGTAGAAATAAACTTAAATTTTATAAACAAAAAACAAAAAACGAAATAGTTATCAAACTGGCCTAAGCAATTTCATTATAATTTATTTTCTTTTGCACTTTTTTTTCACTGCTTGTTTTCTTTCCATACAAGCTAATATTTCATTCTTAGTTCTTGACACCTCTACTAAATGATAGACAGAAACAAAATTTCATCCCAAAAACCATCAAAAGCAAATATCTGCCCATTCAAACGAGAGTTTGTGTTTCAAATGTGAAAATTAAAGAGTTAATGGTATTATGCCACTTTGACAGGATCAAGACATTCGTTCTAATTCAATAACTAAGACAAATATATAAGTGAGACTTGAGAACAAAAAAGAAAAGAAAAGAAAAAATTGATGAAGAAAACTCATTTGAAAGCTAAGATGCAACATGAACAAAGATCTATAGCATTTGATTTCAATTTTGAATAATAGATATAATATATGCTACTAGAAGTTACGAATTCAAATTTCTTAGCATTAGCTAAACGACATAACTTATGGATTCAACTCTCACCGTAATTATTAGTGTTATGAAATAGGACCTTTAATTTTTCTTCTGTTAATCCAACCTATTTAAAAAATCTATGTAATGAAATTTGAAGTTAATTAATGAAAAATGTTAAGCTTAAAATTAATTAATGAAAAATGTTGGTAAGTATTTATACTAAAATAATTTGAAAAAATCTATATAATTGAGGAAAGTTTTACTTTTGTTTGTTAGGTTTGAAGCGACAATATAATATATTTTTAAGTATTAAAAAGTAAATGGTATCCGACTTAGAGATAGAGCAGAGTTATCTTATTGTGTAAAAAAATATTAAAAAGAACTCAAAAGAAAAAATTTATATAACAAATTTAAAGTTTAAGAGATGAATTGTAACATTTGTTAAATTTGAGGGGAGGTGATTGCTCAAAATTGAAATTTTATGAGGACAGTTTGCTTGGGTATTTTTCCGGTATAACTTTTGTTTATAAAATATAAAATTTACATTAAACATAACTTTTAATTCTAAATGTATTAAAATAAAAGGGGATTTTGCATGTATATAAAAAAATAGCAAAATATTTTCATCTATAGCACAGAATCTAAAATAATTTCATTTATAGCAGAAAATTCAAATTGATTTCTATCACTTGTCGAGTTCTATTAGTGATAGAATTCAATAAATGATAGACTCATTCTATCACTGTTTAAGTTTTCTATCAGTGATAGAAATCTAAATTGAGTTCTATCACTAAGTGAGTGATAGAAATAAATATGTTATAGATGAATATGTTGCTGATGGTAAATTCTCAAAATAAAAACTATAGAATGTGCAGTTGGAGCCTACAGTCTTCCTCCTAAAAAAAGGCAATTTTTTTTTCCTCTTAATCTTTCTCCAAACAAACTATTATCATTTGAGAGAGACGTCAAAGAACGGGCACCCACCCGTTTATCTCCTCCATATTTCTTCGATTCCATAATTTTATGTTTTTTTTTTCCCTTAATTTTGCGGGATTTATTCATCTGGGTGTGCTTAATCATTCCTTACAATTGGAGCCAACTAGGTTCATAATTTTCTTCCATGGAACAGAATTGCTCCCCTTCTCCGATTGAATCCCAAGCTATCAAAACTTCGGCTTCTAGGGCTTCTCTGGTAAGCCCGCGCATATCTTTTACTTCAATTACAACCTTGTTCGGTTTGATGCTGGTTCTTGTTCAGCAGTAGTCAATTTTAATTATTTATTATTATTATTATTTTAATATCCGTAATATGACATGACATGTCGTCTTATCCTGTAATATTTGGATGTGTGAAACTGACCATTATGGATTGAACTCATTACTCAATTTTATTATTCTCTTTTGACTTAGTAAGTTTTTGATACACAAGAGTCATCGAATGTGATAGTGGCATATAGGTTTACTCGACATCTAAATATTGTAAGGTTAGACTTGTAAGAATAGTCAAGTTGTACTCAAATATTGACTGATAAATTTCAAATAATAATAAGAATGGGATACTTGAGACTGTTTTTTGAAATATTGCATATAATACCGTCAACAGTAAAACTCTAGCTGTATCTTGTATAGCTTAATAATCATCAGATTAGAGGTTTAAATACCCCTTCTCGAGATTTTGTTGAATCAAAAAATATTATAGTGCATATAACCAACAGAAACTGGAAAATTGAAGCTTAGAACTGAATTTATATGCTTGTTTCCAATTCAAATGATGATGATGTCCTGCAGGGTTATCCAAAACTTGATGCTCTTCCAGAGCTTAACATTTCGTTGGGCTCCCAGTGCTCTCCTAGTGAAAGAATTGTTGAATTTAGGGAAAGTGATTCTCTATCACTCCAAAGTAATGGGGAAATGCAAAAATCTTTTGATCAGAATAGCAAAAATTGTTTCTATTACGATTCGCCTCTCTTGGAAGATACTGGAGTCTGGATACCCATTTCTGTTCCACCCATGTCTGAAACTGATCATGAAGAGTGGGCGAAAGGTTTTCACTTGAATGGTGGTTGCTTTCCCGAAAACGACTTGGGGTGGAGCCAGTGCTTTGAGGGAGAAAAAGAGTTGACAATGTGGGATGTGATGGTCGAAACATTGCTTGCAGCTCAAGGAAAAGTCAGTTCGCTGGCGTCTCCCGGTAACGATGGGTGTAGGTTTTCATGGATACCTAGCCATAGGGTGGAGCAGGCTTTGAATGAACTGGCTCATTCTCTCACTGAAGCAAATTTTGGGAATATAAGGGAAATTCTTGAAGCTGAGCCTCCCAGATGGTTGTCTGATAGTGCTGCTGCTTCTTGTATGTTGTGTGGTGTGAAGTTTCATCCAATCGTTTGCTCTCGGCATCACTGCCGATTCTGCGGTGGAATATTTTGTGGGGATTGTTCCAAAGGCAGGAGCTTACTGCCTGTAAAATTTCGTGTTGCAGATCCACAAAGAGTGTGTGATGTATGTAATGTGCGACTTGAATCTGTGCAACCTTATTTAATGGATAAAGTGAGTAACGCTGCGCAGCTACCGACTCATGACTTGACCGATCTCAGTACATTAAGGTCGTGGCTAAACTTTCCTTGGGGACAGTCGATGGAACATGAGATCTATAAAGCAACAAACACCATTCGAGCTTATAATAAGGTAAGTATTGAAGTCTCAAGTATATCATCTGTCACCTCACCACTTCATGGCTATGTTTGTGGATGTTTAATTTTTCTTGGGTCCAATCTTAATTGCTTTTAGTTGTTGATGCATATGCTTTAAAATGAACATTCCAGAAAAGTAAAAAGGAGTTTGAATAATTCATTTTTGTAACTTCAAAACTATCCTGGAGATTGGTCTATTATTATTTAACAAGCAAAAGAACGCCTCCATCCATTTCTCTTACAATTTTTATGGCAATGATATAAAAAAAAAACCATGTTTGTTTTATGGATGTTTGATTATTAGGGTAGAAATCTCTCATGAACTGTGGAGTTATATTATTCTTCTTGGATATGAGATGTTTTTACTTAGGAAATGGAGAGGAGATAGAATGAAGATTCTATATTTCTCGAGGTTTCCTTAAAGTTTGTTATGTTTTTTTTCTTGTTGCTTAGGTGGGTTCTTTAAAGCCTGAGAAACTAATTCCAGCTGCCATTCTAGGACAAGCAAAAGGTCTGGCTATTATTACTGCTTTCAAAGTGGGAGCAGTGGTGACTTACAACATAGGAACTGGTCTCGTAATTGCACGTAGAGAAGACGGCTCGTGGTCTCCTCCATCTGCAATTTCATCAATTGGTATGGGCTGGGGAGCTCAGGTTCGTAATTCTTCGCTAACAACTCAACCGAGTAGTTCAAGGCTTCAAGCTTTTAGTTTTAAAGTATTAAATAGACAGAGGGGTCCCACTGCTATTGCTTATCCCCCAACCATGTGGAAATATATGGTTTTTTTTTTCTTATAAGATGCAAGGGAAAATACGACGGTTTGGTTAGTCAAGGAATATAAAACCACATATTCTAGGTTTTAGTTTTAAGCAGAACTAGAACTAGAAGTAAAAGTTTACTTGATTTGGCACTCTAGATGGTGTTCCAAACAACAATAGGCCAGATAGTACATAATTTTTCATTGGCATTTCTGCAATTAATAAGCTAATGTTGGTTCCTAAGAGGTGGCACGGTGGTTAAAAACGTGAGCTTTAAAGGTGTACCACCTTCAAGGTCTCAGGTTCAACATTCACCTGTGACGTTAATTTGTAAACATCTCCCGTATCTCTATTTCTTCGATGTCTCCCGTTGTCTGGCCTAGGGATAAGTGTGGTTACTCCGGGTATAGTGGAACAAAGCTCTGATTTTCCGGTTTCCAAAAAAAAATTAAGTTAATATTGAATTAAGGTTGCTTCTTGAAAATTTGTGATATCCTGATTTCTTCTCCGGTAAACATCTAAAGTACAGTGGCCATTGCCTCTCTTACACAGATTGGAGGAGAACTGACTGACTTTATAATAGTCTTGGGGACAAGTGATGCTGTCAATGCATTCAGTGGTAATATGCATCTAGCATTCGGGGCAGGCGTGAGTGCTGCAGTTGGAGTCATTGGAAGGACGGCTGAAGCCGACATACGAGCTGGTGATGGTGGTTGTGGCTCCTGTTATACATACAGTTGTAGTAAAGGTCTGCTGTTCAAATTTGACATTTATCTGTTTCCAACCTGAACATGTTTTTGAAGCTATTTTCTGGTATTATATGATCGGAAAACAAAATTTTGGTTTGGATTTGGTTGGGGTTCGTAAGAGCTCACTTTACTTGTTGCATAAACGATATTATATTATATGATTGGCAGATTTCGAGGAATCGAGATTTGCGTTTTGTGCAAGAAAGGAAGAATGGTTCGTGTGAATTGTTTCCCATTGTAAACAACATTTTTGTATCACTTGCAGGTGCATTTGTTGGATGCTCACTTAAAGGAAGTATCATTACCACTCGGACACGAGAAAATGCCCGATTTTATGGCCATCAGTCAATAACTGCCTTCGACATTCTCCTTGGTTCACTCCCAAGACCACCTGCAGCTGCCATTTTGTATTGTGCTCTCAACGATCTTTATCAAAAGATTGAGAAATGATGAAGCTCAGTATAAATTAGTCAACTCAAACCACCTGATGAGAAAGTTTCTACAGTCTCATTCAGTGTAAATGGAACACATTTCTACGGTACACAAGCTGTATAGCTTTTCTTTTCCATCATTCCTTATTTCTGTAAATAAACTGTCATCTATTGTCTTTGTGAACACCATATACAGAAAGAAAGAGGGTAAAGTTAAAGCAAGTGGGAGTGTCATCTGATTCTTGAAATTTGTGTATATACATTGATGTTATGGAGCATTAACCACTAATATATCATTAGTTTCTTCAAAATATGTTTCTTTCTCTCTCTCTCATTTCGACTGAACTTTTGGAATTTCTTTGTCATAGAGATAGGGGGGAATTGGAGCGCTAGGTGATAATTTCGATGTCAAATTTGAGTTGAATATTAAATGGAATTGAAATATCCCTTTCTACAACCAAGGCAGGGAATCCATTAGTGGAATTTAATTTTCTTTTTTGGAAGGAACAAGAACAACAAATCCATTATCAAGGAAAGAATTAACCAAGGGGCAAATATTTGCCATACAAAACACAAGGGCATTCAGTTGAATTTTTCCCTTTCTTGGAAGAAAGAACTAAGTTTAAGATCTCTAGACTTTTTTTACCTGCATTTGTACAATATATATAGTCACTATCAGTTAATAGTACCCATCTATTTAGAAAATAGTTTCCTACATTTCCTTGACATCAAATAATGTAGAGTAAGACAATATTGTCTTATGAGAATAATCGAGATGCGCACAAACTCACCTGACCACTTACGGACATAGTCACCAAGAAAGTTGTCAAATTTTAATAAAGGAGTTGTAACTGAATTTACCTTGTGCTTGAATTCCCAAGTGTAAGTTCTAGATCATCAGAGATGCATTCCTCATGAATTCTTTCTCCTTCCCACGGCTTCACCAACCCATTCGAACAACTTCCAAAGGCAAACTCTGTTGCTCCATCCGTCATTGGAACATCGGAAGTGAGATCAGCACCTGCAGCAATTGTGGGCGAGCACGTTCCACTCTGTGCAGGAGTCCAATTACGAGACCCTCCAGCATACATTTCTTCCTTAAATCCAAACGGATTCCTTGCTACAAGGGTGAAAGTAGGAGACGATGGCCCACTTTGAGGAATCCGTATACTATCAAGCCATGCTGGATCAGCCAACACCTGACGCCCAGGGCTCGGTGGGGTTGATGCAGGCAAGCCTGAGAAGCGCTGTGCAGCCCAAGCAGGAGTTGCTGCTGGTTGATTGTCCCAATCATTAGGATTTCTGGGTGTTCGAGCCGTTGGAGAGCTGGACGGAGGGGTGACAGGTGCACTTATGGAGCCACCAGTAAAGTAAAGACTATGGTAAGGCAGCCTGGAGGAAGCTGATGATGAACCTGAGGCGAGATTCTTCAGCCATGGGATGAGGGAATTGGGATCAGCAGCATTGTCATTGCCTTTAATGGCGTAATGGGAAGAGGTGGGGCTTGGAAAGGAAGAAGATGCAGGACTTGGGTTATAAGATGCACATGGGCTCTGCTGGTAAGATGAACATGGACTTGCAGAAGCCGATCCACCCATGATATCTCGTTCCACAGGCTTGCATCCCTGCAGAAATGTCAATCGATTATCAGTTCTGAATGACACTCGACAACAATTGCAGAAAAAGAAGGCATCCAAAGTTTTCCTTGTAATAAAAGTTTTAGAACAGTAGAAGGACGGATCAATATATAATCCGGACAAAACAATTTCAAAGATGAAAGGATAGATGAATGACTAAGAAAGTCGATTCAAATCATAGAAAATTGAACTATGCTGGAGAAATATCATTGACGATGAGCAAAACAAGTAACGCCAAAAAGAACACAAAATACCCCACTACATGTTGTCCCCCAGTGTTCCTATTGCCTCGTGTTGTAATGCTAAAAAGAAAACGGCGTTGGTCGAAAAGAACCAAAAAGCTTTGATTTTTCAAATTAAAAAGCGCAGGTAGTCAAGAAGAATCTTAAATGCTTGGTCTACAACTATTCATTGGGCTGACTGGCATGTAGATTTTCACACAGCTAGCTGGCCCAGCGCCATTATCAAGTTATGCTGTCAATGAACTGGAAAAAAGGTATATCTCAATGAAGCCCGGGAATCTCGGTAAGAGTGGCCATTAGTTGATTTTGTAAAAGATAAAAGAAAGCAAGCCAAAAGGAAAAGGGCCCGTAATTGCTCCACGATACAGCTACGAAGTTGCAGACACTGAAATCCATCCACTGTACACTAGCATGCTAAGCTAAAGGAAGATTAAAAAAGAGAGAGAGATCGGTGAGTGGGTTGGTGGGTGCAGAGAGAAACTGAACATTGAAGCTTTCTTGCTCCTTTTGACATCATTTGCTGAGAAGGGCAATCCAGGTTAATCATTTTAGGCCATTCAAAAAGCCTATGTTTCTGGTTTCTACACAAGTTTTGCAGTGGGTTTGGATAATTAATGAAGCCAAAAAAAGTAGAGCTCAAACCAAGGAGATAAAATTGGCTTAAAAAAGAACAAACCTATATCCTATAAAAGTAGCTAAACTTTCAGAAACAAATGGAGGTTAATTTTGATGGTTTCCAAGAATTATTTCCTTGTATTGGAAACACCTCTGTGTTTGCGTCTGAAAAAACTCAGAGAATTCCTCGTCGTCTTCCACTAAGGACTGAACCAGAACGAATCTCATGGTGGGCTCCAATTAGAAAGAGTAAAGCAGTCAACAGATTTAAAATCAAGAGCTGACCGTTGGACTCTCAGACAGGTCCGTGATTCCAAATTTCCCCTTATCAAAACCAAAATTGACGCCCAACAACCCTCGCAATGCCAAATTCAGTGTGCTTAGGTCTAAAATCCACAATGCCATAAAAATTACAGAGAGAGGTTCAACTTCAACATCATATTAGCACCATGATCACAAATTCCGATCCATACACAAAGAAATAACAGAATCAAGAACATAACATTAATAAATCAAGCAATTCATCATCCAACCGAGTGAATTGAAGTAGAAATTGAAAAGGTGGAGAAACAAAGCACAAGGCGATTGAAGTACCTTCCGATACAAAGAAATTACAGAATCAAAAGCATAACATCAATAAATCAAGAAATACATAATCCAATCGACTGAAATTGAAGTGAAAATTGAAAGGAGGGGGAAACAATTAACAAAGCAGAAAACGATTGAAGTACCTTCCGATAGGTAGTGCCGTCTTCCTCGACAGTCCAACCAGCCTCATTGCAGAGGGCTTTGAGGACCTCATTGTTGTCGCAGTGCTTGGGGAGCTTGTAGTTTCCGTACATTCGGAGGCCGAGGAAGATCTTGGCGGCGATGGCACGGCGGCGCCTCTCACGGCGCTTGTTGTTCTCCCTCTCCTTCCATGTCGGCATTCTGGATCCCGATGTCATTACACTGTTGAATGAAGATCGGAGCAAATCGCCGGCGAAGAAGAAGACAGTGAAAATGGTGGGAAGTGTAGAAAAGTGTGAAAATGGTGGTGTTATTATAGGAACCAGTCAGTGAAAATAACAGGTCCAAAAAAACAAAATCAGTGAAAATTAAAATAAAAATAAAAAATAAAAAAGTGAGAGAGAGAAAAGAAAGACTTCGAAATTACGAGATAGCCATTTCTTTGTTTTGTTTTCTTCCCCCATTATCATGGAGTAGACACATGTTTACAATTTTTATTGTTTGTTTTAAACTTCATTTCTTTTTTGTCAATGTTACATACACACAAGTATATACACAAAACCTGTGAACAAATACGAAAGGCATAGATTTTAGTCTAAGTTTTATCCAATTATAGAAACTAATCTTCAATTTTAACTCTATCAAACTATAATGGAGGCCCTATTTTAACAAAATAATTAATTATTAACATTGTATTATGTATTATTAATACAATATTATTATTATTATCTATGAATATGGTTGTTAAATTTTTTTAAAAGTGACATATTTTGTAATTTTTCTTATAAATTATGAGGAATAATTATGGTCAAGAAAATTTTAGAGAACTAACATTTAATGAGTTCAATTCATTTAAATTAATTTTTCTTTTTTCTTTATTAGAAAACATGTCTATTATACAATTTTTAATGAAATTTTGAGAATAATTTTTTAAAAAAATGGACATTACCATTCATTTTTTGAAACACATTCAAATTTAAATCAATTTTGAAATCGTTAAATCAGAAAATAACTAATTATATGGAAAATATCAATATCATATAATTTTTTTTCTAACCAACCAATTTAACTGATAATTTTTTTTTCTAATTGATATCGACCAACATATACTTAAAAACCAACCAATCATCCTAATTCAATCGGTTTCAGCGGTCGAACCAAATTTTAGAAAATATATGAACACCCTTAATCAAGGTGCGTAGAAGCTTTCCCAAATATATGGTCATAGATATTTAAAAATATATATCTAAATTATAGAGACTAAATTCCGACTATAAAAATAGTATGGACCAAACTCTAATGAAAGTAGAGGGACCAATTTATAAATGACCCATGCATAATATAAGTTTGAGGCCATGAGTTAGTTATAATTTTGGTGTTGAGATGCAAATAGTTATAACATTAATCTTTATTGTATGTATTTAAAGTATGTCAAGTTATCATTATATATGTGTTTGGATTACATGTTTTATTCGGTCGTATGCTTACAAAATATAAATAGATAATTTGATTGTTTCTAAGAAAAAGAGAATTTGAGTAATTAGTAACTCAAACACTATAAAACTACTTGAGGTGTTATAAAAACGGCAATTAACAAGTAAATTAAATATAAAGAAGAAAAATACATAGAATTTGCGTGATTTACTAACGTTGTGTTAGTTAGTCTACGAACAGAGATGAGTCACAATTTTATTAAGAAGAGGCGAATTACAGAATGAATATCATCATGGCTACGGTTTAAATCAAGTTTATATATATACAGTCTCATTAAACTCTATTACATATAAAAGGCTCAAATGAGAAGACCTTTATAAATGCGGAGACAAAAAATAGAATATGAAATACATTCATGCATGCGGAAATACATTTACGAATAGGGGGCATTGCCACCACACCCCCAATCGCTGACTGGGGAGCGAAACCCCCAACTAGCTAATCCTCACACATTTAGTCGATCAATGCTTATTTTAACATTAGGAATAACAATCCCCTTTCAAATATATGATTTATGATTCATTACATCATATCTTATTTTTAAATTATAATGTTTAGGAGTTAGATTTAAATCATCTAATTATAGAAAAGATTATTAATGTCTTTACCATTTAACTATGTTTTTTACCAATATATATCTTATTGAATAGGACTCTATCATATGTAAATTTCATTTTAAAATCGCTTACTATATATATTTTTTGTAGCTTGATAATACCTTTTCTTTTATCCTAAAGTTTAAAATAAAATATTATTTTTAATCTCTTTGAAGTACTAAAAATGGTTGAAAATGGAGTTAGATTGTAAATGGTATCCAATGTTAGCTTCATACAAAAAGACAGGAAAAAAAACACTGTAACAAGATATGTAAAACAAAATAAATCAAATTTGACTGATGATTCACGAACATTTTCTAGCCAGAGATTTATAAAGAGAGAAAAATATTTAGTAGACTTTTCTAATGTAGACAACTAAAAAATATCAAGTTGTATATGTATATTATTGCCCTTCGAAAAGTTTTTATTATTAGTATTATCTTTTTTACTATGTAATGAAAAAAGCATATAATCTTGCCAATCAATTAGCAAAAATACATTCCAACAAGAATGTATAGTATAAAGTTTTAAGTTTGGAATCCTCCTCTCCCCAACATTACATATTTTTTTTTTAAAAAGGTATTGTTTAGTTGTAATTCTTCATTAAATTGTATTTGAAAAAAAAAACTTCATTAAATTGTATAGTAATTGTTAGGTGATAGAAGCTATATTTATCTTTTAGTATAACAATACATGTTATTAATTAAAATATATGATATTATGATTATGATATATACTTAAATTAGATCGCCTAAGTTCATGTTCACAATCAAAATAATGCTACTGGAAGGAATTAGAACATAAAAAAATAATAAGAGAGATTGGATTTTTATTTTATTTTAGAAAATTATGTTTATTTTCTGATAATGATTAAATAAAGACTCATGGTTTTAAAAAAAAAAAAAATTTAGTTCATTTATATTTTTTTAGTTTTTAATATTGATTTGGATTAAACATATTAAAATATAAATTAATTTTATAAGTGAAGCAAATAATTATAAGCTTTATTTTGTAAACAAAAATCAATCTTATTTAATAAATATTTAGTTTTTTTAGAAGTTTAGTTTTTTATTTTTAAAAATAATGTTAGTTTTCTAAAAAAAATCACTTAACATATTTTTCATCTTTCAACCAAAAAAAAATCAAAAGATGAAAAGACTTTAAATTATTTTTAAGCTTTTCTAAATATATATATATATATATATATATATATATATTTATTATATATATATATGGAAAATGTAGATAACAAAAAAAAAATTTAATTTTTATATTTTAAAGAAGAATATAATTTAACTATGTATAATTTTTTAAGTTAGAATTTAATCCATATAAATAAAAAAAATAGATTTTTTTATTTATTTACTTTCATTCTATTATGTAACGTATTTACAAATTTAAATTGATGACATTTTATTGAAATTTATGAATTGTTGGAGTTATTTAACAGTTATTTGGTATATTGGTCAAACTTGTTTTTGTGCAAACCTTTTATTTTATTGAAATTAATAAGTTTATTAAGATTCTAAGGGGCTCTTTGTTTGACATATTTAGGTAGGATTTAGTTTTAGGATTTATTAACATCTTCTCAAAAACTTATTTTTTATTTACTTCTTCTCATTTTTATTTTTAAAAATAAGTGGTTTCCAACAATCTCGAACTAGAGATCTGTAAAAAAGCATGCGTTGAAATTCTTAACCTTAATTGTTGGGCTGCTCATGAGATTGAATTGATGATAAAAAATGGAAATATTTATTATTAAAAGTCAGTGGTCCAAGTTTAACACATTTGAAGTCAAATTTGATTTTTTTTTCCTTCCATTTTAAAAGGTAAAATGGAATTGAAAGGAATGGTAGTTCAATAATTACATTATTTAGTGAAAATTTACTTCAATATTATGGTCACCAATTTTATTTCAAGAATCGGTAAATTACTCTCATTTATTTTATAATAGTAGTAGATTTTTTGTAGGATTTGTAATCTCCTCCCTTAACTTAAGCTAAAAAAAGTTTATTTATTTTTGAGATTAGGTTAATAAAGCCCATTTTTAACGGTGGATATTAAAAGTTGAGACACTTCACATAATCACATCACACTTCATGTAATAAAAGTTGGAAAATGTAAAAGAGAAAAACTTACCTCTTTATAACTAAGGAGATAAGTTATTCTTAACGAGAATATATGACATCATTTAGTGCTATTTTAAAAATAATATTGTCGGAATAAAAAATTTATAATATCAAATAGCAGCACACCAGCTTCAGAGGGCTTTGGTTAGTCAGTTTTTCTCAATGTAAAATACAAACAAAATTCTCAAATCAGGAAATAATAATAAATTAGGGACACTCTACCCTACGGAGGCAGCCTCTAATTAGGCTCACGCTCCCTTCACGTGAGAATCACGCCCTAATCAGCGTCTTTTGCGTGATCAATCACAAAGCTTCATAAACAAACACAATCCGGCCACGTGTCCTGGTCTCCCAGAGATAACAGTGGTCCCGGCTGTAGGCACCAACTTCCGCTGGCTGTTGAAATTTCGATTCTAAAATTTTACGCTTAATTACACATCCATGTCTAGTATAAATTCAAAATCTGGGATGGTCCCCACTTGTTGTCCTAAATTTGGAAAGTCTATGTGTTTTTTTTTCCATTTTTTGGAACTTGTTTCTTTAATGTAGGAATAGAAATTTGATTTGATAGGTAAATGTTGAGATTCACATGTTGTTAAATAATCGAGTTTGATTTCAAAAATTAATAAGTGGCAATCATCTAAACACGTACGTTGAAGATGTGTGCATAGTTAACATCAAAATTTTGTTTGAGATTATAAATTAACCCTATTCGATTATAACTTATAAGAATACCTATAGATAAATGTATGACGTTAAAACAATGTAATTATCAATATGTTAAATATTTCAACTCTTACTTAAGCATATTATTGAATTTGATTAAAAAAAATAACAGATGATTTGGGATGTCCTAAATTAATCTAATATTATTAATAGTAGCAAAAGTAAATTAATTACTTTTGTGTGTTATATGAGGTAATGAAATCATGCCTCTAGCTCTAACTTTAATTGAGCTGCTATTTTGATTGATTTCTTAAATACAGTTCATATCTTTAATTCAAAGTAAACATGTTTTTACTTGATAATAAAAAAAAGTACGGTTCAAATTTCCAAACTTTCAATTGCACTAAAAAATATTCATAGATTAAGAATTCATACCCTTTGACTTATCTTAAAATTGAAATTTAAAATTTAGGAGTTAAAAAATATCCATTTTATAAAATAACTATTTTAAAACTTTTTAATAGTCTAAGAATTAAATTTATTTAATAGTAGAAAAACCACAATTTGACAAATATTAGAGATTAAAATTGAACATTTATTGCAAAATAAAACAAATACCAAATTGAGGAATCAAAGTGATATTTTAAACTCATGTTTTTAACCGAATCTAATTTACTAGTTGAGTCATAAAAATGGAAGATTACAGGGAAAAAATTATAAATTAACTCGCATATAACGGCGTGGTGGTGGTGAAGCGTGCGCACGTGCGCTGCGAACCTGAATTCAATAACAAAGTGTAATGAAAACTGAGGAATGGAGTCCGGTTATTTCATGCACTATATTTTTTTTTTCTTTTTTAAATTTAACAATTTTCCAGGTTGGAATTTGAGGTTTAGGGAGGGACCCACGCACAGTTTAGTTAAATCTCATCCGTTAAAACGGATGACATGGCAGCCACTTGGGCAGCACATTTTAACACCGAAGCGGCGTCCACTTTCAACTCAAATCTAAACCTAATAAAAAGATAAAACTTATTTGCTTCATATCTTTAACCAGTACACATAATTTTTAACGAGCGTCATAAACTGTTTTCAAATCAATACAACATTAAATATACCACAAGAATTGGAATATGCAAAAAACACCCATAATTTTACTATGATGAAATATTTCTAAAAATGTGTTATAATTAAAATAGGCAATTAAAAAAGAAAAGCAATTTATGATTTTATAAAATTGTAAGTCTACTTCATCTTCTTAATGTTTTTCCGAAGACAATGTCTTTTAATTTATAATTTTTAAATTTGATCCTTTTTTTATAGTTAAATTTAATGAACTTTTTTAATAGATGACATAAAGTTAGATCTCAAAATTAATTGAATATACAATAAAAAAAAATCCTAAGTAAATAAGTTAGGACAATCAATTTCATTATAATATGAGATCTTTACAAAAAAACAAAAAATAAAATAATAAACACTTTTAGGGGGGCGTTTTTTTTGTTTTTTGAGAATCTCTTTTAGGGGGTGTTTGTTTAACATATTTAAGTAGTTTTTAAGTTAAGAAGTTATATTGATGAATTATATGAGTAGTTAAAAATTAAGAGTTATGTCAAAAACTCGTTTGAATGTAGTTTTTGTGTAGAAGAGTTATAATTAAAACCTTGTTTGAATGTAGATTTAAAATGAGTAGTTATTTTTAGTAGTTAAAAAAAGAAATTATTAAAAATGAATGGTCAAAAATAAATTATTTTGAATAATTTGAAATGAATGATTAAAAATGAGTGGTTAGAAATGATCGAGAAGTTATAAAAAATGATTAAAAATAAGAGTTATTTTTAAAAGTAAAATTAAGGAAGAATTAGTAAAAACTCGTTTGAATGTAGATTTTCGAAGAATAATTAATAAATCTTAATCCTAACTCGTAACTAAAATTGTCACATAAATAGCCCCTAGTATAAATATGTTGTACTAAAGTGAAAATATGTTTAGAATAACTTTATGTTTAATATGAGAGTACATTAGATTTACCAAAAAAGGAAGAAGTCTGATGAGTTAATTATTTTGTGATAATTAAGTTCGAACGCGGTCTTAGTTTAATCTTAAAAATTGATATTTAATTTTCATTAAATAAAATATGTATTTATTGAGATCACAAATTTCATTATTTTTGTTGAATTAAAAAACTATAATTTAAATTTAACCAACAAAAATTATTTAGGATTCATAAACTAAATCTATATTTTACGTACAATTAATTGTCTGGTTTGACATTCATCCATTTTCACTTCTCCGTCAAGGGTTCGATCTCTCATATTCGTAAACTTCTCCTCCCAACTTAAAAACTTGTTGCTCTAATTGTATTGATCGATTAGACTGTATAATATTACTTAATTAGTTGAATTTAAACCGTTAATTTCGATTCCTAACTTCCTAATCTTCTGTCAATAAGTTGGGTATGTTCTACTGGGCTGGGCAGAGTTCTGAATTGGGTTTGCCTGGAATTCAAGCTTCTTCCATGGGGATCTCTGAGATTTCGCCAACACCCAACTTGGCTGATTTTCCCTTTTGAGGTTTCAAGTTCTTTTCTTCTCTAGTGGGTGGATTATCATTGTTGTTCTCCAAGTTTGAGGTGCTGAATTTCTTGGATTTCTATTGATTTTTTTTTTTTTTTTTTTTTTTTTGAGGATTTTAATGTTTGATCTTCTGTTTGCAATTTTGGGATCTGGGTTTGTTAATGAATAACTTCTGGGTTTTGAATTTGGGGATTTTAGAGGTTAGGATATAGAATGGATGAAGCTCAGGGTGGTGGCTTAACTTCGCTGCCTCCGTTTTTGCTCAAAACTTACGATATGGTCGACAATCCTTCAACCGAATCGATCGTTTCATGGAGTTCTAATGATGCAAGCTTTGTTGTTTGGAAGCCACCGGAGTTTTCATCAGTTTTGTTGCCAAAATACTTCAAGCATAGCAACTTCTCCAGCTTCATCAGGCAACTCAACACTTATGTAAGATGATAAGTTTATTATTTACTTGCTTTGTGCTGTCTCCTAAGTGTAGGCGTCGACGTGTGTACGTGTGCGTGTTTATATCCGTGAGTTACTTGGGCCAACTTACGTGCAGCTCAACCATTCTCGCGGGATATACTAGACAACATTTAGATGTCAAGGAATCTGGCAAGAAATTATTTAATAGATAGATGGCTACTATGGATTGAATCTATAACTTCTTGCATGACCATGAAGTTGTTTTCATGTTTGGTTTTTGTTGATTACCATAGGGGTTCAGCAAGGTGGATCCTGA
This sequence comes from Sicyos edulis, assembly GCA_036507275.1. NCBI lineage: Eukaryota > Viridiplantae > Streptophyta > Magnoliopsida > Cucurbitales > Cucurbitaceae > Sicyos > Sicyos edulis. The sequence goes on along the minus strand of CM071846.1, from coordinate 16,412,329 downwards.
ACAATGGGAATTTGCCAATGAGGATTTTGTTAGAGGTAAACCATACCTGATGAAGAACATACACAGGAGAAAACCAGTCCATAGTCATTCTTTACAGAACCTCCATGGACAAGGAATATCTTCTCAGCTAACTGAAGTGGAAAGGAAGAGCTTAAAGGATGACATTGAAAGGCTTAAGGAGGATAAGGAGCAGCTTCTTTTGGAGTTACAAGAACACGAACAAGAGTATCAAGGAGTTGGATTGCAAATTAAGAAATTGAAAGATCGATTTGAACTCATGCAACAGGTGATGCAATCATTTATGGATTTGTATGCTCGTCTCTGGCAGAAACTGGGACTTCGCTTGGATCTTCTTCCACAATTGGGAACTCCTGAGAGAAGGAGGAGATTACCTAGAGTTTCTTACAACAATAGTGAAGACAACCTTGAGGATAATCAGATGGTGACATCTCAAACCCATGGTACAGAAAATATGGATTTTAGTTCTGATCCAATTTTGAAAAAAGAGCAGTTTGAACTTGTTGAGACATCTCTGTTCTTTTGGGAAGGTATTATCCATAGTTATAGTCAAACAGTTAGTCCACTTGATTCAAGCTCAAACTTGGAGTTGGATGGATCGGTAAATCATACCAGTAGCCCTGCCATATCTTGCAGACAAGTTAGTGAGGAGTTTCTGAATAAATCACCAGGAATTGACATGAATTTGGAGACCGTGGCAATTGTTGCTCATGAATCTGTAGCCTCAAAAGATCGAGTGGCTGCAGTCGATGCTCCAGTACCAACTGGAGTCAATGATGTTTTCTGGCAGCAATTATTGACAGAGAATCCGGGTTCATCTGACCCACAAGAAGTTCAATCGGCCAGAAAAGATTCTGATATCATAAACGAAGAAAACAGACAGAGCGATCGCAGGAAACTTTGGTGGAATGTGAGGAGTGTAAATAACTTTGTAGAACAGATAGGGCACTTTAGTCCAGAAAAGAAATTTTGATAGTTGATTGTTTTTTCTGAATGACTGATTCCCCAAGCTCATGTATACCATATTTTCTTATGAATGGAACATTAGGGCTCTCACCCATGTCTTTTTCAGATCATCTCATTGCTTTTAATTCCTTCGTTATGTTTGACATGTTTAGAGAATTAGTGTGTGTAACTGTGAATGAATGAATAATAGTTTTGACTGATCTGGTAGTGTAGTAGGGAATATACATCAGTGTTGGATCAGTGCATTGTATGAAAGTGGCTATCTTTTTAGGAATTTGATTCCCTTGGAACTAAATTTCCATTGCTTGTTCGTTTTTCGAGTTTGCTAAAATTAAGTATTATAATGATCTTTTTTCTCGATCTCACCTTTTCAATGAGGTCATTTGGGTTTCACTGCTCTGGTTCTGTTTTATTTCTTTTGAAGCTAGTTTCTCATAAACTTTTGATTGTTGTAACTTCTAAGATTTCTGGTTCCTTCTGTATCTAATGAAGTATTGTTGCATCTTGGGTTAGTTTGTTTCAACCTTCCAAATTGTAAATAGAATCTTCTGGCTTTCATGCATATTGCTTATCTATGAACATTCTTCCTCTTGAGAGAGTGGTGAAGAGTTCTTGCCTTTTCAAGGTTGTAAGCATGTGAGTCTGACGAGACACAAACACTGTTACCTTAAAAGTTAGTAACTTGCCTGTTTGGACACAAAAGAACCAAGTCCTCAAAGTTGGCATTATTACTTGATTGACTGTCTTTCCTTCTTCAATAATTGCCTCTGGTGCTTCCTGATGTTCACATATGCTTCAGGGATCATGAATAGGGAAAGCAATTTATGGAGAATGGTTTGGCCTAAACTTTACTCCCATTTGTTCTCTGTTTAGTGAACTTTCTGTTGGTTCTAAAACTTGAATGATGACTGCAACATGGGGGAAGGAGATTGCTTTGGCCCAAACTACAATAAGGACAGCCTTACTGCTGCCATTCTGTGAAATCTACATGGAATATACTGAAAGAAATTTCCAGATCTCTCCTAGTGATTGCTACTTGTCTTTGGTTATTGGCTTAGATGAGCTGAATTGTTAATCCAAAACTAACCACCATAGTTTAGCCTAGTGGTAAATAAGGATTATGTAAATAATAAAAGGGTTTTCAACTGTCAGAATCCATTCTTCATTTGAACATTGCTTGTGAAGTATCCCCAAGAGATTAGCGAGAACCTCCAATTGTTTAGGGTCGCTATCTTTCCCGCTTCGCAGACGAAATCTTCTCTCCTTAAAATTTTTTTTCTCCCACACACCTTTTTTTGCCCTCTTTCACTGAAGAGGTAAGAAAGAAGAGTATTCCATCTCAAAGTTGAATTCAGGGACCTAAATTTCCATTAGGTTCATTCCTCAACTTGCTTTGTTGCTGTAAGATGATCAATCCGAAAGTGTTGGAGATAAGAGAGTGAGTTCAAGTCATGCTGACTATCTATTTTTAACTTAATATCCTACAAGGCTACGAGTTGTCCCGACAAAAAGGTGTGACAGAGTAATGCTATTGTCTCATGAGAGTAGTCAAGATGCGATTTTGTTGGCTCGATATGAATATTAAAAAGATGTTGATCCAAAACACAGGTTCCTTCTATGGTGGTTACTATCAGAAAGAACATGGTTAGGGGGATCTCAAAACCAAAGTTGAGACATCTAATGCTGGAAAGTTGTGAAAGATCAACCTACTTACCAGGTTTGAATTTTCTGAAGTCATATGTTTCTTACTTTCTATAATATACTATTGCCATTATTAGGATGATAGCTATTATACAGAAGAAATGAAGGAAGGAGAATAATGTAGTCTTCACCCCCATACAGATGGAAATGATTTTTTATAACACATTATTATCATTCTATTCTTGTTGTTGAATGTTAAATAAGTTAGAAATCATTTATCTAAAGAATCATAGTTATTTTTAATTTTGGACTGCACAAATGTTATTCTCATGTTGCATGTGTTCCATGATTATTTTCCCTTCTCTTTATTTCTGTTGAGAGTTGTTAAAATTATTAACCTAGCCATGTACAAAACTGTATATTCAGGCCATCGGATTCTTTTTGGTAAGAAATGAAAACATTCGTTGATGTATGAAAAATTATATTCGACCTCAAATTGATTATGGACAAAAAAAAAAAACTATGGTATAATCTATTAAACTGTTCCAAGTGAAAATTTTACAGGCAGACAAGAACAAAGTGAAGACAAAAAAAAGGTCAACTCTATCCATACAAGGAATGAAAATGGAAAAACAGAATTATTCTCAACTTTCATTCTCAATGGTTATCTTACCATCAGCCAAAAAATGGTTCTTTGTCATGACATCATTCTAAATTCAGAGACATTGTTTTTCTTAAAGTATCGAAAGGAATCACATTCTCCTTGTCTCCATTTTAAGAATGCACTATAAAAGAATATTTTCTTCTTTTTTCCATGTAAATTCATTCATCACTAAGAGGGACATAACAGTGTTCTAATCAACTGCTCCAACCACTCAAATTCAACTCATTAAGAAATTTAGGGTAGTTTGGAATAAAGAGAATAAGAATGATTATGAGAATAAGAATTCTCCTACTTATATTTAAATCATTCCCTCCATAATAATTATTCATTCTCCCATAATCACTATTCATTCCTTCATAATTTTATTCTTCCAGAATTATTCTTCACTCTTCTCATACTTTTCATTCTCACTATTTTCTTCTCTATAATCATTCTCACACTCCAAACTTAAGATGATTTCCCCATAGTTCTTTCATGCACTCCAATCATAGGTAATGATTTTCTCTATAATCACTTTACCCTAAATACATATAACCATTCTTTTTGTAAATCACTCTTTCCATATTCTCATTCTCTCCATAATTATTAAGATTCTCGGCCTCAAATGCTCCCTTAAAGAAGTTGACTGAAGCATTGAATGGCTTAGTGGGTGCAAAGTTTCTTTTAGAGCAAGGAAAAATATAGTAACTTGCATTTGAGTTGAAAACAATGTGTGACCCATCATCATCATAATGAGTTCCTCTTTGTTGATTTTTGTTATTATACAGGTGTCTAGATCTGATCTCCAATGGTTGCTGCAGAAAATGGGCAACTCTGCTCCCACTTTGAGTGCCTTTTCCTTCATCTCATTGTATTCTATTGTAGTTTCATGGGTGTTGAAGCCATGTCCCACCATTTTTCCTTATCATTGCTTCAACCACTTAACTGTTGATGTCAACACATTTTTGCTTCTAATGTAACTTCCCCAACTCAATGCTTATTTACTTTGTCACCTAACACTTAGCATTTGTTTCTATCTTCTATGAAATAGGATGGAAAAGAATTGGAGTTTTAATTCAAACTAGTCTTTTATAGGTTGAACTCTTTTGCAAATTTGCTGTTAATGTTGCGTTGAAGAAATTTGATAAGGAATCGTTTGAGCCTCCAACATCATGTGAGAGAGAAAGGTAATGGATACCATCTCCTTGTTTGAACCACCAACAATTATTATTTGGATAATGAATGATAATCACTATTCATCTCAGTCTCCAATAACCATTCATATTCACTTAAATGTTTTCTATTAACCATTATTTGTATCTCAAACACTGACAATGATTATCTTATAAATAGACTTTTGCACTTTAACGCAGACAATAATTACTCTTAATCTTTATCTGCACCTCAAACATAATGATTACCCCACTAACAATCAAACTACCCACCAACAACTATTACCGTCTCCTTCCTACGATCACCCACAAAAAGTTCGATGAAAATAATCATTAACTTTGCTTAGAGCCGTTGATTATTGTTCTATACTCAATAAGCTAGAAACATATTTCGAAAATATAACATCTTATTATGCATCAAATTATACATCATGTCAATTGAGTTTAACTTTTGTCCAGAAAATAATTCTTCAATCAACTAAAAACATGATTAAGATCATGATATTTCGTCATGGATTTTGAAAGGGATGTGCAGTAACGATGACTGATGACTGATTTGATAGGAAACAAAATTTCGTAAACGACTGTTTCAAAGTTTGATATTGAGAATAATCTTTTAAAACTATTTTATTAAGTTAGGATTGAGAAAGCACTTCAATTCTGTAAACACAGGTCTACCCTATATTCAACCAATTCCAAGTATTTGTGCTTTTTGGATGGTAATGAAAAGAACCCATCCTAGTTTAAGAATCAAAGTGATGAATTTTATAGTTAATGCAGTAGTTTTAAGTATTTAGTAACAGAGCCTCCATTTTTGCCAATATTTCCTATCACAGCAAGGATACAAGTATTTTGAATTAAGAGTAGATTACATGATTAATAGCAAGCAACCATTGTTTCATAAAATATGGACATGGTTGTTCTGAATCTCAATTAAAGAATCTGTAAACATTTACACAAAATTGGGGAACCCATGTAAGAAGCATGAAGACTGTTAGACAAGGGTGAACAGTGTGACTATACGACCGGTACCGAGATGGATATCGGCACCAACACCTCACTAGGGAAGCTTGAATCCCTGTTAGAAGCCGAGTTACTTTCATATGCATAACCAACGCCCAATCCGCCATAATGCATTGCAACATGCTCACATCTTTGGAACACTCTAGCCAGTGAGGCAGCTTTTCTTCTTGCTCGCTTGGTACCGGTAAATAGAATCGTTTGGAGCAACCTAGCCAAAGAGGGAGCCTTGAACACTTGCTCGGTCGTGGCAGCGCCACCACTCCGGCATAACTCAAGCAAAGCTGCTACTGCATTCTCTTTTCCTCTTGGTGTCCCACACCGCATCATTGCTATCAATCCTGCCACAGCTCTTTCCTCTTTACTGACTGTTTCGGCCCCAACGGGCTGTCGAACAATCAAGGCCAATGCACCTGCTGCTTCTTCAGCAACACCTTCATTCCCCAATGCTCCTACAAGTGCCGTAACTGCCCCAGCCTCAATCATTCGAAGGCAGTTATCCGTGTGGGTTGAGAGATTGAATAAAGCTGTTACGGCATCCCTCTTTCCTCTTGGGGTACCATCTCCCAGCAACCCTGCCAAGGCTTCAACTGCGCCGCCCTCCTCTGCTATTCTCTTCTTGTAGTCATGAACTGCGGACAGGCTGAATAACGTAGCTGCAGCATTTTCCCGTGCTTCTGTAGTATGTCCGAATCTCAATACTTCGGTTATTGATCCTAAACACCCTCCTTCACTCATAATCAAACTTTTGTTCTGGTCATGAATGGAAAGGTTAAGCATAGCAGTCACAGAGTTCTCCTGTGCCACTGGGTTCGGGGAAGCCATCAACTTTTGAAGATGAGGTATGGCACCGGCTTCTGCGATAAAGGCACGATTCTCTTTCCCGGTTTTTGCCAACAAACGGATCTCGCGAGCAGCAATGGTCTTTGCATCTTGCGATCCGATTGATAACTGTTGAATAAGAATCATAGCTGTTGCTCGGTTAGCTTCTAGTGCAGCTCGTGTGGGAGAAGCCATTGCATAACTTTCTGCAGATGCATCCATCCCTTCCAGTGGATCATAAGGAACTTCATGGGCAACACTCCATTGCATAATCAAATTCCGTAACGCCCGGTTGGGAGCCAGACGAGTATGAATGAGCATTTGCCCCGTCTTCGGGCAAGTGTTGTGCCCTTCTTCCAACCATCTAGTAATCGAATTACGATCATATGTTTGACCTGTAGAAATGGTCACCGGATCTTTCAACAAATCCAGTGATATAGGACAGCAAAAGTCCCTCGGAATCGTGAGGAACGTCTGGACAATCTCCTGCGTAACCAAATTCTTCTTCAGCATCTTCTGGTCTATTGCTCCTGATTCAACTTCATCTTCCTCAAATCCAAAGAGGCAAAACCTGCTGTATCTCATAAACGCAACGAAACCATTCAACACGGCAACGGTAGGCTCGACATCGCCCTCACGATTCACAATCTGCTCCTCCAGAAACTCAATTTCAGCTCTACAGCTCTTGGCAGTCCGAATCCTCAACTTATCCACAAAAAACTCCCTCATGTCCCCAGGATTGGGAACCCGACCGTGCTCAAAGTCATCGAGAAACGAAAGCAACCGAACCCGCAAGGCCTCGTCGCGACCATCGACAAACATCCTCCCCCGCCTCAAGTGCTTCTGCAAAAGCTCAACCTGCTCCATAACATCCAGACCCAACGGAACATCCCCAACAGGAAAAACATCGAAAAACGTCAACAACTCGCAGTTCAAGTCATGGAAATGCCCAGAAATGGACTGGTTCTGAAGCAGGAGCCACAGCTTGGAGGACTCGGAGCAGTAATCAAGGAGAATCTTGGAGCGATACAGCAACAGATAAAGCTCTTTCAAACAGAGCAACGCAGTTGGAGGCAAGGCCGAGCCCGTATCCGCACAATCGTTCAGGAAATCCAAGAAGACGAAACAAACGTGGAGTTTCCTTAGGAGGGATCGGGAATTTGCGCGGTGGAGGAAGAAGGGTTTGTGGGAAAATCGGGAAGCGAGGTCGGCGGCGAGAACCGCTAGGGTTTGGAGTAAGGCGGCGTCGGAGAGGTCAACGGGGGCCAGAAAAACCTCCAGCGACGGCGATCTCCTTCTCCGGAGAGAGGAGAAAATCGCAGCGGCGGCGGCCATGGATCAAATTCAACCAAAACAGAATTCAAAACTGGAAAATCAAAGAAAAATGGAGAATCGTTGACGATAAAATTGATCAGAGATTCCTCTTTTTTCCCACTTTCATCTTCTACTCTGCAATTCCTCTCTTTTTTACTTATATATATATATATATTTTTTTTAATCTTCTTTTTCCACTCAAGAATATCAAAGAATTTATTTTAAGATTTTTCTCATCCTTCCAATTTAACCATAGGTGCAAATTTCAATATTTAGCTTATGAGTTTGAAGCTTTTAAAAAGTGGTATTTTTAAAATTAGACCAAATTGGAAAAATGTTTACACAAATTTTTTTTCTAGCAATTATAATCAATATTGTAGGGTATGATTAAAATTAATAAATAATATTGTATTAATATACAATATCTAATAACATATAATATTGTACTAATAACACATAATAATTTGTCTAAAAAAAACACACATAATAATTTTTAATATCCTAAATTATATCATATAATTAATATTAATTATATCGTATATTTGACTATAAATACAAAAAAATTTAATTTGACTGAATAGGTTAGTGACACAATGATTTTATTATTTGTTTGTAAACCAGTTTAACACTAGTTGTACTCGATCTCGATAATCAGTATTTGTCTCTCATTTCCTAATATATACTAAAAAAAATCAAATTTACCTAGATCTACCATTGTTTTTTGAAATTGGACTTTCCACTCCAATTTCCCTTTACAAAATTCTCAAAAATAAACTTAAAAATATGACTACCAGTTGAAATTTGATTGATCTCATTTTGTCCTATATATAATTTTTATTTTTTTTTAAACTTATTATGGATGTTTTTTGTTTCTTTTTGCTATCCACTTAAAAAAATACTAATTATAAAATTTTCATTCTTTATAAAACTGTAAAATCAGTTATAAAGATTTGTTACCATTCCATTTTAAATTTAAATTTTATTAATAAGAGTTGTAACTTATCATTTTAAATATATATATATATATATAAAATAGATGGACCAATTTTAAGTTTTATTTTTTCTAAAATTTTGGAACCAAAATGAAATAAATCTCAAATTTTAAAACTAAAAATGAATAAATCTCAAAATTAAAAAATTAAAATTAGACTCTTAAAAATTAATGCAATAAAATAAATGTCAAAATTCATATACAAAAAAATGATGTTTTAGTCTTAAAAAATGACTTTATCTTATATTTTTAGCTCTCATGTACTCTTTGATTGAACGAACACCCAAATTCTTATCTTTGGGGGAAAACGAAGAAGAAGAGGAATTGTTGTTTTCAAAAGAGAAAGTAAAGAAAAAGGGAATTGTTTGTTTTTTGGATATATGTTTATTTTTAGTTAAAAAAGTGGTTGTAATTGTAGTTTGCATTTATTGGAAATTGAGGAAGTATTGACTAAAATCAAATGTGGGGCCCACCAGGTAGTCTTAGCTGGAAACGACCACGCGATTCTCTAGACTTGATGGTTGACTTCTATTTTAAACTATTTTCAAATATTTTAGCTTTCATCCCGTAACAATTTTGTTTTTCGTTTTTTATTTATGAAATTTAAGTTTCTAATAATTATTTCACTATACTTTTTTTATTTGGATATTTATATCTTACATATATTTTAATAAATGAAACAAAAATTTGTAAACAAAAAAAATAGTTTCCAAAAACTTGTTTATATTTTTTAAATTTAGTTAGTATTCTTCTACTTTCTTAAAAAAAAGATGGATATATTGTAGGAAATATAAAACATATATAGGAAATTTGAATAAAAATAGACTTAAATATCATAAACAAAAAACAAAAAATAAAATAATTATTAAACTGGGCCTCAGTTTTTTTTTATTTAGTTTTTGGAATATTCTCAAGGCCGTTTACTATAATTTTAATTTATGCCTTTTTTTTTCAGGGTAGTATATAAAATTTAAAATATAAAAAGAAAATGAGTTTGAGAGATTCAAATCCAATATCGGTTGATCGTTGTACTCTCACTCTTACAAGTCACGTTTTAAAAATCAATAAGTTATGGAACTCTTACAAAATTATTTTATATATTTTTAATATGGCTAATAATTCTCAATTCTTTAAAAAATATATAAATTTCACTTTTTTGGGAATGTGAATCTTTCATAACCTGACTTGATTTTTTCCAAAAAAAATAATATTTATATAATTAATTTTCAAATTTTAAAAATAAAAAATATCAAATATGGTCTAAATTAATATTCAATGTCACTGTGCAATTTTTTTTTTTGGCTAGATAATCATGCAAATGCTACTGTAAATGTATAGTTTGATTGTGTTTGTTATTGAATTTTGTTTGGGAAGTTGTCAATGTAGTTGGTTCAACATTTATTTATTTTGATAAAGTTCAACTTTTTTTGAAAGAGCAATAAATAAAGATTGAAATAAAAAAAAACTCAAAAACAAGATGAAGGAAGACAATAACTAAATATATTACGTCAAATTTAAGGACACGTTTAATAAAATAAGAATCTTCTCCTAAGACAAAAAAGTGAAGACTTTGAACAAGGAGCAAACAAATTAGGAGGTATTTGATGAAGTTTTAATGAGGAGTTTTTGAATTCTTATGACTTAATTATTATTGAAAAATCTTGTTTAAAGAAATTATAATTTTAAAAATCAAAACAAAAACAGTGCAATGAAAACATTACTATGTACCTTTTTATTTTTTAACAGTATTAGTAGGTACTTCTTAGAAAGTACTTAATCCATATCTATGTATTTATAAAGACAATAAAAAATCTATTATATCTTTAATATATAATTTATTTCGAATTAATTAAATCATCATTTTTTTAGAATGTAATTAAATCATCAATTTGCTATATATATTTAATTTATTATTATATACTTATTTATGCAGCTCTCATGAATATTCATAACTTTGTATTAGTACTTTAATTTAGGTTTAATACTAAGTTTTATTTTGCAATAATAGAAATTTAATTTTAGGAAAAAATGCACAAATCACCCATAAATTATGAAATTTGCAACAATTAATCCTGATATTTTAATTTGAGCAATCACTTCTCATAAAAGTTTCGATTATTCATTAATTTTAGGGGGAAATGCTTAAAATTGAAAGTTTAGGAAATTAATTACAATATTTATTAAATTTTAGGAATTCAAATTAAAAGTTTAAAAGATTAATTGTAATACTTATTAAATGTTAGAGGAGATGATTACTCAAATTAAAAGTTGAAGAGGTTAATTTTTAGTTTTTGTATTTTTTTCCTTATTTTATTTTCTGCTTTGGAAGAGACAGAAAGCCAATCAGAAACTTCCACGTTTCCAATTCTTACACGTCTACGTAGGCGGCGGTCAAAATTAATGAGGCGAAAAAGTGGCCTATCGATCGGATTATTCATAACTAATTGAAAACTGCCACGTAGTAAAATTACGACTAAAGTCAATGACTAAAATCAGAAACTTCCACGTTTCCTTATTTTTTTCCTTTATTTTTTTTTAATTTTCTAGAAACCCACAGGAACTTTGCATTTTGACTGGGCACAATTCAATAATATAAAGACAAATTTTTAGCTATGAGTTAGGTTTATAATTTATTTATTTTTTTTGAAAATATATATTCAAATAAATTTTTATCTATTCTTATTCAAAATATCTATAATTTTTAATCATTCATTTATAACTATTCAATCATTTTTAACCACTCATTTTAATCATTTTTTTTAAATCAATCAAAATAATTTATTTGTAACCACTAATTTTTAAGCATTTCTTTTTTAACTATTTAAAATAACTACTCATTTTAAATTTACATCCAAACAAAGTTTTGATTATAACTTCTCTATACAAAATCTACATCCAAACAATTTTTTGTCATATTTCTCAATTTTTAACTGTTCAATATAACTCCTTAACCTAAAAATTAACTAAATATGTCAAACAAACACCCCTTTAATCTTTAGTCCTTTGTTTCATTGATGACGTGGCTAAAGTGATTGGGTTGTTGTTTATTTTTTCACATTACCATTTTTTGATTTATAAATGATCCTTTTTTAAATCAAGACTTCTTATTTAACATGAAAGTTAAACCAAATTCAGTCGGTGAAAACATCTCAAAATTATTTTAAAAAAAACAGTCGGTGAAAAAAAAAAGCGGAATAACAATAAAGTAAACGTTCATTCTGTTTTCTTTTAAATAATAATAATAAAAAAAGACAATTCATTGAACATAGACAAAGGCACCAAAACAAAAACAAACATAATCTTCAGCATTTCAATCAACTTTTCTCTCGAGACATTTCAATTAGCGAAGTTTCAATTTTTGGAAAATTTATAGTTGGACAAACATCATTTCCATTCAATATTGTATCGGTTTTTATTTTACCTCATGTGGGCACTTTTCGGAAAATTGATGAAAATGCATTTATTTTACTATATATTCAAGTTGAATTTTTGATATCTCAAAAAAAAAAAAAAACCATCAAATTTTAAACTAAGACATCTTACTAATTACTGATGAAATTATCTTAATTTTACAATCCATTCAAGTTAATGATTCAGCTGCTAGCAATAGCTTAATCCACGTAGATTCCAATTTGTACAAACAATTGGCATTAAACTAAAAAATATATAATAATAATAATAATAATAATAGTATAGACATTATTAGAAAGTGTAGACATCCATCTCAATACTAATTGGTAATAGAGGGAGTAATTCAAAATATTTCGCTTGGGTGGGGTTCACACCTACTTTAGAATTCAAAGTGTTTGAGTTGGATCGGAGTTTAGGGGTTATTCTCCACATTGAGTTCTCATATGAGGTTACATCTAGGGAAATAACACATATCTCTTACAAATGTGTTGAAGATTTTTCACGTTTTCAATGTGAGATAATTGCCACACATGACTTGATTGTATCTTTTTCTTTTATAATTAGGTCATCTCATTGTTAGCTTCATTATTAATGAAGATTTTGAATAATTGAATTTCATTTTTCAACATGGTATTAGAGCTTCAAGTTTTTCCTTTTATTCCAGGTTAAACATTTTCTCTTCTCCTCTTTCACTCTCTTTTTCATCATCTTCTTCCTCTTTTAGAAAAAAAAAAATTTCTCCTCAAACCTCTATTTCCTTTTCCTCACCTCAAAATCTACAAAATACAAACAATCATCTCTATTCTTCCTCATTATTTTTTTTGGTCAAATTTATAATTAAAAAAAAAATCTCTTCAAAAGCGTCTTCCTCCCATTTGGCCCTTTCAACCGACACAATGCAAACGAATCGATAAACCATTAGATCCTATGATGTTCCATCTAAAATCAATTGGTCAAGAGTAGAGTAACTCATCTATCTTATAAATAATGAAAGTTCTTTCCACCTTTTCAATGTGGGATCCTCAATATCCTCCTTACGATGGTACCATTTTTTAGTTCACCAATCTTGTATCGATTTTCAATTTCAATTTAATTGGACCAAAATATTCATTTTAGCGTAATGAACACCAAATACTAAAATAAATAATATGAAATTTCATCTCAAAACTAATGAATAATAAATAAAATAACTCAATTCTCATCCTAGGAGGTTTCTCACTTTTCTAATGTGAAAAACAGAAACCACATTCAAGTTGATAGGTACATTACTTCAAAATCATAAGAATTTGTTACTTGAACGAACTGAGTCACATGTAAGCTATATTTGTTGGTATGTGAAAATGGTTATTTGATTCAGTGCATATTTTCCAAACAGATCCTGTTCTCCAGAAGAGATGAGAAACATAATTTGACTTTGCAACTCCATCAAAGACGAAACTGAAGAAAAAAGGGGAAACAGGAAAAACGCATATTTGAACAATAAGAAAAAAACAGTAAGAAATTGGATTTTTTTACATTTTATAAACTAAGGATGACTTAAAAGATAAGAATTGCCAATGGAAAAGCAGAAAGCAGAATATAATATTTCAGAAAAGAGCTATGGGGTATAAACCAAAAGTCTAATCTTTGTCTTATATTACCTTGAAGACTTAGCTGGAAGACACTTTCTCTAGCAGACAAAACTTTATCATCTTTGTGCTCTTACTTTCAAATGCTGCAAAAAGAGACAAACACATTCATATGGCTCATGACAGTAAAAAAAAAAAAAGGATGGGAATCAAGAAATTGGAACAAAGTTTTATCATATATGTGATGTGTTACATCGGGAAAGATTACTAGGAATAATCAAATTCTTGGTTGTTACATGAATGTGCCTCAAATTAACAACCCAGATTATCAGAAGTTTTTGGTGATGTAGTTTAACGCTAATAATGTGTAGGTTTTTTCATTATCTTCCCTAACTTTATTCAACTGCAAATTAATTTAAATTTCAGACTGCAAAGAGCTTAAAGATATCGGTGGCAATACAATACAAGTTTTTTTTTTTTTTTTTTTTGGCTCAAATGATAAGAGAACCACCCCTAGCACACAAACAACTAAACCCCACTAAACAGTTGCTTGCTGCAACAAATTACAAGAAAAATTAGATTTTTTTAAAATATTTGTGAGTGTCTGGGCCAATTTACGGGTGCCTCGACTATTCTTACAAGACATACTGTCTGACCCTACAATATTTAAATGTCAAAGGAAACTAATTAAAAATAATTTTTAAGTAGACAACGACTGTGATACTGAAAAAGTTAGAAATGGAATACCTTTAGTTTGAATACCTTGAAGCAAGAACCCCAAGTTCTACCCTTCAAGGTCCCGAGTTCGAGTCTTCCCTGTAACATTACTCCTTCGATGTCTCCGGTGCCTGGCCTAGAGACGGGCGTGGTTACCTTAATTAAAAAAAAAAAAAAAAACCCCAAGTTCTAACTATTTTGACAACCGTGTCTTGATTTTCATCCTTCCATTATCGATGTGGGTTGGGTGTTCACATGATCATGACATCAATCTTTTCAACAATGAGAATTGATTTGTGATTTGACCAACTACTTTATCATGACCTTCTTACCATTATTCATCAAATGGCTCAAATTCTAGTTGTGTTGGTCATCGGTTGGGATAGTGTAAGAAATTTCATAAAACCAGTCAATACTTCTGTACCAGTAAAACAAGCAATATGAGAATTTTGACGAAATGGATCTGTGAGTGAAAGTAACAATCACCCAAAATAGTAGTAGATCGTGACTAAACATGACAAGAACCAGTGTTTTAAAATGCGCACCTAGGCGAGCTCCTGGGCTCAAGTCCCATCTTTTGCGCCTCGCTTGTCCCAGACGAGGCGCGTGTAATAAGGCGCGCGCCTAATGGCGCCTTACGTGAAGCCCTGGGCACCAAAAGGCGCGCGCCTCGTGAGTTTTCAATTCTCCTTTGCGTTTTTTGTATTTCATATCCCCGTACTAGGTCATTCGAAGCATGTGAAAGTTGATAGTTGAATATTATGTATGTTTTATATATTATTCTTGGTTAAAACTTCATTTATGTCCATGTAAAGTGTTTTTATTGTGTACACATATATATATATATAAATTTTTTGTGTTTTTTTATATAGTGCATCTTAAGTAAAAAAGTTCTTGCCTTTTAGTGCGCCTTGTGCTTTTTAATACACTAACAGGAACCATTCAAATCATAAACTGCTAAAGTTGCAAACAGTCTAGACTTCTGTCAAAAATGTTGTCTAAGAATGCCCCAAGTGTGAAACTGGCTATATTATCTTTCCTAAATGCCAAGGTTTCCACCCTGTTAAAGTATATATGTGCAACATATATATATTTTTTTAATAAAAAACGAAAATATTTTCATTGATGAAGTGAAAGTGTTACGTAAAAATCTATCAGGACATTGATAAGGGTATAAATTGATACAATACAAACCCGTTAGGGTGAGAAATAATAGCATTTTACCTTTCAACACTGCCTCGAGTTTTAGAGAGGAAAAATCGAAAGTCTGAGTCTAGAAGTGAACTAGGCATTTTGGAATGATCAATGTTGAAGTAAATGTAAGGTCATTCCTCTTCTTGTCTTTTGTAAAATCTTAACATCTTTAGCATTGATAAACAACGTAGCACATTTGTGCCATAAAAGCAAATGGCTCCACATCAGTCTCATTCATGACTTAAGTTTTCTGAAATGTTAATGTGGAAACAGACTATGCTAAATCAGCTAGATATGAACAATCCATACAAGTTGATCTTGTTTCTAAAGAAATATTGATGGATCTTGAATTCTACTTCTCCAACAATTAACACTACACCTTAGGGGATGTTTGTTTGACGTAATTAACGAGCTATTATAAATGAGCTTTTAAAACTTCTCTTCAAACAAACACTTCCAAACAAGCTATTGTAATCACTCATTTCTAATCACTTCAAATAATCGCTAATTTTTAATCACTCATTTCTAATCATTCAAAACAATCATTCATGTCTAATTATTCATTTCTAACCACTCATTTCTAACTACATCCAAACGGACTATTGTCTGTAACCCTCTACAAAAATTATCATCCAAATGACCTATTAACTACAACCTCTCTACAAATAACTACGTTCAAACGAGCAATCACTCAAAATAACCCTCATTTATAATCACTCTACAATTCCAAATCTAAACACCTTCTTACCGTACACCACACCCGAGACTGCAGGCATCTTATCAGCAAGATAAATAATAAGAAAATCCCATAATAATCAAGAAATGGGGCCATCCTGCACTGGAATTGCTTTCTTGAGATCAAGATTCCTCAACAAATACAGGAAGTTGCTTCAGTATTAGACACCGATAATCACATTATAGTGATTGTCTAGCCATGCTCTGATATCATGTTGAATTATAGTTAGGGTAATTTAATTATATCACTAAACCCCAAATTAGATAATTATTCTTCCATAATCATTCATTTCATTCCATTGCATATAATCAATCCCTCATATTACCATTCCCCTTGTCCGAGAAACCCTTATGTATTGTTTAACCTTCTTGGTTTTAGTCGAGTAGTCTACATTTCTTATATATTGTTATATTCATACGAGATCTCTACTCTTTCCGATGTGAGATCCTAGCATGCCCCTCAAGATGGTGCCTCTTTTGGACTCACCAATCTTGAATCGGATCTCAATTTCATTTTTATTGGACTGAGCTTAATGGTTCTAATACCATATTAGACTGTGTGGACACTCTTTCATTTAGAAACTGCAAATCAATCAAGCTCACACAAAGGCACAATCTGAACCAATGGCAGGTCCTCTTTCTTCAAAGTTCCAAACAGATGGAATAAGAGACAACCCAACATTTCAACTAAAACACACAACTCCCAATAAAAACATCAGCCTTGATTGATCAAATAGTAAGAAAAAGAACAAATACACACAGAAAGATGAGTAAATCATTCAATCACCTGAAGCAGGGGAAAAGGCAAAGTGAGCCATTTCCATGACCATCCTACACATGCACCCATTGATAAAAAAAGTTAGGTTTCTGATTAGCAAAGACAGGAGCAACAGTTTTGGAAAGCAAGGGATTTCATTTCTCCAAAGCTCAATGATCGTGAAATCAGAAACGTTGAGTCTAACTCAACATGAATCCGAACTGGAAGTTTCAAAAGCTATCATTTTTCTTCTTCAACACAATCTTTCTACATGGGCTCTCGTGGGATCACAACTCAATTCGAAATTGCTTCATGTTCGATTTTATTATGGTTTATTATTATTATTATTATTATTTAAATGTCACAAATTTGTAATAAAATAAAATAAAATAAATAAGCGATCATCATAAAGAAACTCAAGTCAACAAAATGTAAACACGTATAAGAGAATTCATATTTTTTATTTAATAATATTTGAAAGAGAGAGATTCGAATCTATAGTCTCATAGTTATAGATAATGTGTCTTTGGAGCTATGCTTCTTTTAGTTTAAGAATTCATTTTTGGATTAGTAATTAACCTTAAATAAACTATTTTTTTTTTATTTGTAAGATTCTTTGACTGCTAGATCAATCTCTTGTTGAATAATGTTGTAGTTGCTTTTTATATATATAGTTATCAAATGGAAGTTATATTATTTTTTTTTTCATTTGGGAGATTGGTTTTTATGATATTTTATATTGGGATGATCATTAATGGTCGTTTTTCCTTATGATTTTTGTTATTTTTGTTTGATAGATTGCAAATGAAGGTACCTCTCTTGCTCTCTCTCATATTCAAATTTAATATTCTAAATGCTTTTGTTTTTGTTTTTTTTTTTAAAAAAAACATAGTGTTCTAAATGAGGCAGTTTTGATGGAGCCTTTTACGTACTGCATGATTCCCATACACAAAAGTTGCTAAGAGTATTATTTTTTTTTTAATTAACATGTCGCTATTTATATCATCACTTTTATATGTTTATAAAATTGATATTATTAGGAAGGGCAAATTACTATAGGTAACCTAGTCGTCAAAAAAAAAAAAAAAAAATTGTGTGTTCAGAAAATTCATCAAATATGTCTATTGACAACAAAAAGTTATTACTTACAAGTTAATTTTTGTAATTGGATTTAATGCCGACATTTGTTTTAGTTGGATAATAGCATTTCAACGTTGAATTTGCCATTTAATTTTGTTGGATGGGTCGAGTGTCTTCGTTGAATTGTGGATTTACGGCATTGTTCTTGCATCTTATTTTTAGGAAAACAGATTTTTTTGTGATAATTTTATCAAATAAAGTTTTGGTGATCTATAAATAATTTTAGAGAAACATTCTATGTAATTCCAGCTTCATTAGTTTTGAAAAAGAAAATATATTAATTTTTTTTAGTTAACACTAGATTCGAATACATAACCTTTTAGTTTATGGTCCACACTAGTAACACTATTATTAATAGGCCAGATAATATATTAGCTTCATTTGAAATCTAAATTAAAAAGAAGAATTTTTTTAATTAACTTATTAGAATATTAGAAAAATAAAATCAATTAGCTTATTAGTAGACAACAAAGGTTGTGCATGGAAAGTTGAATCTCATGAGAAAATGTAGGAATCCATTATAAAACATGTTCACATTAACTTAGAAATAATCAATTTAAATACAAACCAACGAATTAAAACATCAATAACCTTACTCAAAGATTGTAAGTTTAAATGTGCTCATATTTACAGTAAGATTATGAAAATTTTTTTTTTTAGAAAAAAGTAATAAATATCAATGGCTTATCTTATCTTAATCTTAATACCTTAAAGTGTGGCTTAGAGAGAAAATCATTTTTAGACGATTTTGCTCCTAAACCACACTACATATTTACACATAAAGCTATTATCTCCTTTGAGTTTTTCAAACATACCATTATAAACCCATTACGCACGAAATGTTGTAAAAAATAGTGATTAAATACCCACGATGTAATTAAACATGTCGGTTTTAATTATTTTTAAATACATTTATTATCATTAAATAACAATCCAACATTCCCATGAAGGTTTATTGGTTTTAGTCTTAGAAAAAATGTTAAGGGTTTAAAAGATTTTTAAAAATATTATACTTACAAATTAACATTAATTATTTGACCTTTTCATATTCTCACCTTAACATAATTGATAAATGAAAAGGTTCTCCTAATTAATGATGGATTGATTAAATTTGATAAGTTTTAGAATTTAAAAGGTTTTTTTATCTACCCATTTCTACTATAAAAATAAGTTTTTTCACTATTTCTCCTACAATATTTACATCTCATCTTTTATTTTTCACTCAATTTGTAGTTCTCAAAGATTCTCTTCCATCTTCATATATCAAACTCAAGATGTATCAACTAAACATGATGGTGTTTTATTGAATTTACAAGAGAGGCATGTATTGAATCAATGTATTATAATTTAGTTTGGAGCTTTCTTTACAATTTTTTCCAACATTTTAATATACATATTTTCTTTATTTTTTGTCACTCAATTCATTGTTCTCAAAGACTCTCTTCAAATTTCAAGATGATGATATTTTGTTGAATAAATAAGGTATGGATATTTATGGAATCAATATATAGAATTAGGTTTGAACTTTTCTTTTACCATTTTTTTCCAACATTTGAATTTAATAATTACTGTTCTCAAAAGTTCTTTTCAATCTTCAAATCATTCTTGGTGTTTTTGTTGAATTTACAACGAAATCACATATGCCAAATCAATATATTAAATCCAAGTTCAAGAAATTTTGAAATAACAAGTTAAAAGGTTAATCCCTATACTAAAAAGTTTACATTAAACTAAAGAGGTTAAATATAAATTATCAATTGTCGATAAGAAATTAAACTTTTAAAATTAAAGGTTGTAATACAAAATATATCATTTTAATTCTCAAATTATATAAATAATTATTTTAATTATAATTAGTACACTTCAATTATACTATAATATATATATATATATATATATATATATATATATATATATATATATTAGATTTAACAATATATAGATTTATTTTCATGTTTTTTAGTTAAATCAATTGTTGTAATCTCAAAAATACAAAATTAATTACCTAAGCGAAAAATAGCAATAGTTCAATCGTTAATATATATTATAAATTAAAAGATTAAAGATTTGATGACTTGATCTCTCACTTCATATAGCTATATAAATAATAATAGAAATAATATCAATTAATTAAGTAAATAAATATAATAATTACAAGAGATGAACCAGAAGATAATGAGTTCAAAATTTTCTACTTTTAACCTTTTTTTTTTGTTGAATTCATGAAAAGTTAGGATATAGGTACTGCATTTTTACTTATTATTTTTAATCTATAATATATAATTTAAAAATATTTAACACTTATTAATACTATTTCTAAAAAATATCTATCTAATCTAACATCTTTAAAATGTAGCTTAGAAGAAAAATCTTTTTTAGATAATTTTACCATTAAGCCATATCATTAATTACAAATATACCACTAAAAGAACACCACATACAAAAAAACATTAATTTCCCCTCCACCAATTTAATTATATTTTTTCTTAAAAAAAAACCACCCACATATAATAACTTATTAAACTTCTTTCTTCCATCCATTCATATTCTCATTTAAAACTTTCATTCATTTAATTTGACATTATAATGTTGTATATTTATTTATCATCATTTAATTATATTTAGTATTGATTAAAGGTTTAGAATGTCAAAAGTTTTGTAACCTCTTTTGATTTTTTACAAATATAAAAGGCTATGTCTTTTTTCCAAACATGAATTATTGGAGGTATTCCATTTTTTTATTCTTTCATTTTGTTATTAGTCCATTTTGAGTTGTTACTTTTTTTCATTCTTTTATCTTTCATTTGGTTTTCTTAATTTTGTAGTTTAGTAGAATTTTGTAATTCTTTATAATTATAGTTGAATAGTGTTATTTCAATTCTCACGTATTTCTTTTTCTCATGATTCATTCTTTCATTTTGTTATTTGACAGTTTTATAATTTTATAAAGATTCTTAATTCTTATAATAATTGTAATTTATTAGTGTTCTTCCAATTTTGAGCTCTTACTTTTTCTCATTCTTACATTTCGTCAATTTTGTAATTTTGTAAGAATTTATACTTATAGTTGATGAATATTCTTCCAATTTTCAAGTATTTCTTTTTTCTATGATTCCTTCTTTCATTTCGTTATTTGTCAATTTTGTAATTTTGTAAAGATTCTTAATTTTTATAATAATTACAGTTGATTGGTGATTTTTCAATTTTGAACTATTAATTTTTCTCATTCTTTCATTTTGTTCTCTCAGTTTTGTAATTCTTATAATTATAGTTGATTAATGTTCTTCCAATTTTCACGTATTTCTTTTTCTCATGGTTCATTCTTTCATTTTGTTCTTTTTTAATTTTCTAATTTTGATTAATGTTCTTAATTATGAATTATTGTAGTAGTTACCATTCTTCTAATTTTTTAGGTATTTATTGTAGTTAGTTGATTAAAAACTAAATGCTCAAATAACTTACATATTTCTCTATATATTATATTTCACTTTTTTTTTTAATTTTTCTGAGTATGTGTGTTTTTTCAATCTCTACAATAATTTTTGTAAATTACTAAAACAAAAATTGATTTCGTAAAAAAAGGTTTAATGCAACGAAATTAAGATTATAATAATGACGATCTAAAAAATATATGGAAATGATAATAAAATTTCATTATTAAATCAGACAAAAAAAGTATAAAATATCACTTCACACAATTTTTTTTTGGCAAAAAAGAAGTTCAAAGGCTTTGTAATTTTTCTAATTATATCTAAAAAAAATAGTATTTATTTGCAACATATAAATATTATCTTTAAATATATATATTTGTATAATTATAAAACTATCTTTAAATGTTAAAAATATTAGTACTCAAGTAAGAATATGTAAAATAAATAAATAAAAAGTATTCAAGTAGCATCATGTATACATATTGTTTGAAGTAAAAAATAATTCAAAATATAAACACGTGCACAACACGTTAAAGTTTTCTAGTTGTTACAAAAGGCAGAAACAATGTAGTACGAAATAATATTTGCCAAACAAGTCAATATGATGTGTGATTGACGCAATTTATTTAAATACTTTGTAGGTGCCTTGCCTAGTAGGGATCGAATTAATGGAATTGGAAAATAAGAACATAGAAATTAAACACGAGAACTTTTCGAGCTGTATTTTTTTTATTATTAAATTATAATTATTCTTTTTTTAAAGAGAGAATTCTCTTATTTACAGATTATGTGCATTAAAATTAAAGTTATCTCTGTTGGTTCATTCAAAATGATCTATTTTACAAATGGAGTTAAAAGAGAGTGTTTGTTACCAAAATGGTCGTTTGTCTATTTGCTTAATTGATTGGTTGAATTCAATCTTAAAAATTAATATTTAAATTTCATGTAACTTTTTGAACTAAAAAAAGTTGTGAGGTATATAATTGATGTGATATATATGTTTTTGTTTATATTTTTATACATCAACCAGACACATCAATTTAATTGTAAAATCTTCCAAGAGTCTTTTTGAAGTAATTTCAAAGTTGAAAAATAAAAATGAAGATGCATTGTGTTTTTTAGAACTGCTCATAGCATTTTTATAATTCAAACAAAAACAGAGTTCATTACCACATTTAGATGTTGGAAAGGTCCCATCATCTTTAAGTTAACCTTTTTGATATTCCATTGCATTTTGTGTGGGTCTTCACCGATTTAAATTGATGTTCTTTTCCAATATTATTAACTAATATCAACAAGTATATATATTTTTAATAAAAATAATATCAACCCCAATATTCTCGGTACCATATAACATAATATACAACTTTAGTGAAATATTACTACTATTAATAAAAACATTTATTCCGATTCTTTTGCCCTCAATTTATAATGCTTAAGCTATGAAATATTACTACGAGTTTATCCTAAAACAACATTTTTTTACTAAAAGCAACATATTTTTTTAGTCAATATGAGCTATGAAGAATAAAACAGCAGGACGTAGAACTGACATAAATATATTTATAAATGATCCCTAAACTACGACACGGATATTTCGAAGGGTATGCACGGTCTCAAATCAGAGATCTCTAAAAAAAATATGTCTTGAAGTCATTTATCTCGACCCCTAGACTGCATTGGGGACAATAATAATAATATATATTTTTTAAATTCCATAACAATTAAATGCGGAAGGTTTTGAATCTATGGATAAGATATTATTGGAATTCTATTAATTTTGGCCAATTATTATTATTAAACTTAAAAGAAATAAAACAACCCGCAAATGAGTATTAAAATTAATGTAAGACTTGAATTACCACAAATTCAAAGGTTGTGTTTGGGTCCACTTTATGTAAATGGTCGGGTTGGTTATAATAACACAACTAATGTTTACCTCATCGTTTATTATAAACGGTGGTTATCTAAACCTACATGCCCGTTTATCTAAACCTACGTGCCAATTTATTTAAACCTTACATATATTACTTTTTGTTACATAACTAGTCCCTCAAACACCGTTTATCATAATATATCTATGTTATAATAACTTGCCTTCCAAACACCATTTATAATAACCTACCGTTTATCATAACCTTCCGTCTATGGTCGTATAACATAAAATTAGGATGAAAAGACAAAAAAAAATAAAATCTTGATAACTTCGTATATATAATTTTCAATCAATAATTTAGACAATCTTTAATAAAAAGACGGAGAATGACACAATTGAAATATATATCAAAATTCTACCATAGATGAAGCGTGATAATTAAAATACAAAACAAATTCCCTAAAATAAAGCCAAGAAAACACATAAATTTTCATTTTCCAATATTGAAGGATGAACAAAAGTAAAAGGGGAGTAAGTAAATACGTAAGAAATTCAATTTTCCTCTTTTTTTTTTCTTCTGTACACTGATAACCGTAATAAAAAAAAAACAGAAGAATTAAGCATGAAATTGATGATTTGATTTTGTGTCAATGGCCAACACCGGGGCTGGGGACAGAGCGGAGAATGCGATTGTTGCTGAAATAGTAACGGCGGAGGAGGTTGTGGCCGCCGCCGGCGAGGAAGGCGTGGCCTTTGGGGAGGGTGTTGTAATAATTAATTTTGGGAAGAAAAAGGGCTGCTCTGGATGGGGAGGATTGGGAAATAGAGGAAAGTAGAAGGACCAAGATGAAAATTTTGTTGGTTGAGGTTGAGGCAGCCATGGGACAGAAAGAGGAGAAGAAATGGGAGTGGGAATGTAATTTGGGGGTAAGTGTGTGTGTGGATATATAAACGCGTGACAACGAAAGAAAGACAGCAGCGTGAGAAATGAACAAAATGTGTAAACTTTTTTACTTTTATAGCTCTTATTTTATTATTTATTTTTTTCCTTCATAAATACTCTTTAACGGGTGTTTGGTTTACGAGGTGAGATGAGGTGAGGTATTGAAGTCCAACACCTTGTTTGGCCCAAGGTGTAGGTGTTCTTCATCTCATCTCATTTTCTCTCTCCTCTTTTTTTTTCTTAATGTAAAATTTTTTCATCTTTTTATTTATATATATATTTACTTATTTTGTGTTTGATATATTTTTTATAATAATAATATTATTTTAATATATCAATATATAATTATAATAATTATACTATTATTATATCAAATTTTTATTTAAATATATTTAAATTTTAAAAATTAATATATATATATATATATATATATATATATATATATATTATCTCTTAATATATGACATTAAATTTTCATATTTTTATTCATTTTTTAATCGTCTTTAATAACAAAAAAAGTTATAGAATTTCAATGGTTTAGAAATAGACTATAAATATCATATTTAAAAATTAATAATTAAAATTTATGTGTTTATTTTTAATATTAACAATAAATATATCAATTTATTATTAAAACAAAAATTAAATTTAAATAATTTATACACATTGAATTTTTATTCGTAGTTTACAATAAATTTAAAAGTATGAACTTATTTTCAATAAACTTAAAAATATTAAACTTATTTTGTTTGTTAAAAAATGAGATTCAAATTTTATACTCTTGTATTTAGTTGTACTTTGAAATAATAGTAAGAGTGGATTTTTTTTTTGAAGGGATAAATTAATTTAAATAATTTTGAGAGTCTTGATTGCATATACAAAAAATAACTATATAAGTTTCAAGACTTGTATGAGTCATAGGGATTGAGATCTATTCTACCTAATAAAAAAAAATTCAAAATTTGAGGGATATTTTATTACTTCCATGTAGTAATTATTATCAAAATGTGATCGAGTTCTCTTTTAACTACAAAAAAAATAATAAATAAATTTTTTTAGGGGTGTTTATGGTTCCCTAGAAGTATCAATGACTAATAAGATAAATATATTTAATTTATTATTACCTATTAATTAGTGTATTTTATCAACAATTCTTTGACCTTCGTAACTATGAATATGAATGCATAAAAGGTATAAGATTTTTTTTAAAAATAAAATAAAAATTGTTATCAAGATGTTATAATGACTAGTTTTAATAAATAGATTCTTGGAATTTTTAATTTTTTATTATTATTTAAGTCTAACAAATCTTTAACAAATATATATTAACGATGTACAAATATTTTAGATTAATCGAACTTTATTTTGGTGGCGTGAATTTTTTTTTCTCATAATTTTTTTAATTAAACAATATTTAAGTATGAAAGATTAGAAACTTTTAATCTCATGGTTATTATGTCGTACATAATATTATTGAAACTATATTTTTTTTAATAAAAACATTAATATAATTAAGGGTGTTTAATATTAAATTTATGTTACTTACATTTTATTTATGATAGTGGTTATATTTACATATTTATTATATTAATAGCTAAATATTTGAGAATAATTATTTAAAAAAAAGAACAATTTTATTGTTAAAAAAATATAATAGATTAAAAAAAAAAACATATCTTAACATCTCATCTAATCTCCCTCCACCCCAAACAAGGTTTTTCTGTCATCTTATCTCATCTCCCTGCACCCCAGACAAGGTTTTTCTGCCATCTCATCTCACCTGCAGCCAAACACCCCCTTAGTGATTATGTGTATGGCTGTGATAACAAATTTGTTGTTCATAAGTTGATCAAGTAGTTAAGAGTGTCTCCAAACTAATAACTAGTCGGTTTTATTTATAATCACAATAAAATATGGTAGAATTGTCTTGCCAAAATAGTCATGATATATATATTGTTGAGCATTAATGTCTTGCAATTAGTAGTCAGGGGTATCGCTATTCGGTCAGCGAGTGAGAATGCGGGGGAAACGCCTTGGTTACGCAAATGCTTTCGCATTGCACCAAACGCTTCCTGCATTGCACCAAACGCTTCGTGCATTGCAACAATGTAATCCACATTCTTTTAGTGCAGCCGCACTCCGCAGCATAAGCGCATTTTGCATGCTGCGCGTATTCCATTTGTGCTTATGCATTCGTATTTTGTTTTATGCTTATGTATATTGTAATATGATTTAATGAGAGTGTATATAAATTAGAATTAAACCCCTAGTCGATTATGACATTTGCATGTTCATTATGTAACTTTGAATTTGCTTCTCCTTAATAAAATTTCGCTTCCTTTTTGCCCGTGGACTAGGTAATACAATGTTAGTGAACCACATAAATTTATGTATTTATTTCTTCTTCTTTATGTTTTCTTTATCATCGCATTGGTTGTTGATTGCTGTTTTCATAACGTATATTTATTGTAAATGACCAAAATTGCTTTTCTAGGTGACTTTTTAGTTATTTTTAGCATGACATGTTTTACATTTTTCACAAGTAAAAATGACAGATATAAGAAGAAAAGGGAATTGGTTTTGAGGTGGAACCTCATATTCTCTAATATGGTATCAGAGCCCCATGTGGGTTATGAGCCTCCCAAATTCCGATCCTACCCAAAATGCTTTGAATTAAAAAAAGTGAGTGTAGACCCCACCCAAGCGGGACATAAGCTTAAGCGGGTATTTGATCCCAAAGTTCGGATCCGACCCTAGCAAAAAGTAAGCCAAAGCGAGTATTTCGATCCACAAATTAGGATCCAATTCAAAATGACATTTCCCGATATGGCCGCCATCTTGAGGGGGCATGTTGAAGATACTCACTTTGTGGTGCAATTATCTCACATTGGAAAGGTGAAGAGTTTTCAACACATTTATAAGGGATATGAGTTACTCCCCTCATAACCAATTGGTTTTAAGGTGGAACTCCATATTCTGCATTTCATATTTATCTAAAACAAATCGTATATGGTTGTTACCATGATAATTTTTGCTTATAATTAAGAAAGAGAAGTATTCCCATGCTTTCTAGGGAAGGAAAGATGAAAGAGTGGCAGAATATTCAAATAAGATTATGAATTATACCGAAACGATTAGTGGTTTAGTAGTTTCATTATTTGGTGATAATAAATCGGTATTTAACTCTCATATTTTTTTTAAAGCAATAATGTCTTTTCTGTAGAGTTTGTTGGTCCCTCTCCCCCAAATGTATCGAGGGTCTCACATTCAAAAAGTAGAGACAATCAACATTTATGACATAAGTGAGCCCTTCTTTATCATGTCTTTTTATCATTATTTGGTTTTGAGATAGATGTTCATACTATCTAATATGATTGATGTTTTTTTAATGTTTGTGACTGTCTGATCTAACTTGCACGCGCTTTGATTGATTCTACAACATTTAGATATAAAAAAAAAATCCATAGAAAAATTAATTCAATAAATAGATGGCTACTATGCATTCACTCACCACCTCTCAGTTGCAGCACATAAAGAAGGTTGGTAACTAAGGAATGCCACAAAGAATTGAGCTTTCATCCATCGACATAGTAGCAGATCTTCTGAGGGACTATAGAGAGCCACGACTCTCCAAAATTTTGAAAACAATGTATTTTACCTATATAAATTGGTCTAAATATTACATTTAAATATAGTTTTTTATTATACATACCCTCCTTTCTTAAAAATATCTATTTATGAACAAAGTTTTTATCATTGTAATCCTTATAAAACTTTTGCCTCCAATATTTATAGTCCAGATCCACCCCTATTTCACCCCTACTTCAACATGACATACAATTTTGGTTTGGTTATGATAGACGAAAGATCATGATAAACGGTGAGTTATTATAAATGGTATTTGAGGATAAAGTTATTATAACATGAATTATGATAAACAATGTTTGAGGGACGAGTGATGCAACAAAAACGGGGGATAAACATCGGTTGGGTTATTATAAGTGAGTACGTATGTTTAGATAAACAAGCACGCAGGTTTAGATAACCACTATTTATAATAAACGGTGAGACAAATATCGATTAGGCTATTATAACCAACTCGACCGTTTACATAAACAGGGGTCCAAACACACCCTAGTCTAAATGACCTATGAGTATGTCATTATGGAATTTATGGTATTATTTTGTGTACGGATTGATTGTACAACAAAATAGTCCTCATAAGACTCCCTTGGTAGAACCTGCCTCACACATAGGTATTCAATTTCACTATTTAAACTCCAATTTAAGCCTTGACTTTGGCATCAAAAGTGCATTGGAAATATCAGTACTATATACCAATGTGAGTTGTCAATGTTCCTCCTTTAATGTTTATAAGTTGGTAATAAGGTAATTACAGCTCAGAATTGAGATCATGTGGGGCATTATTTGAATTTTAAAAAAAGGGAAGTAGAAAACAGGGGAATTGAATTGAGATTGTGGAAAAATAAACAAGCTTCCAAAAAAATTGAACTTTGCCAAGTAATCAAAATCAAATATGGAGTTTAGATCAGTAAAAAAGACAACATTCTGAAATTCTGTGCAATTAAATTGTCAAGCCATGACTATTGCCTTTCTGCCTTTGTATTTTCCGTCGAGCTTAAAATATTTTCATAAAATTCCCGACACAATTATTAATACTCTTTATCCAAAATCCAAATAAGAGATTTTGTTGATTAATATAATTAAATTTATCTAAATTTATGGTTTAAGCTTCGGATTAATTGAGTAGTTTAATATAATTCAATTTGTATCAGAATTAGAGTTCCTTAGGTCGAATCCATGTCAAGTAATTTTTTTCTCAATTAAAGATTCAATTCTTTTAACAATTTAAAAGATTAAGGAAATATGTATCAAATAAATAACAATTTAAAGAAGAGAACGTGTCCTATTTATGTATAATTTCCAAAGTTTCATATAAGCACATAGTTCAGTCTAGCAAAAATTTAAAAGTATGAGTTTACGAAAAAACAGAAGTCAAAAAATTTGAAACCCGTCCTATAAATATTTTTAATTAAGAAATGGGATCCAATCTAAGGATGACGACAACGAAGATGATGATAATCATCATAATAATAATAATATTAAAACTTCAATTTAAGAAGGTATATTAAAATTTTCACATTCAAATTAAGATGGGTAATAAACTTATAGACTTTATAAAATACATGAGTAAATTTTATGTTTATTACATATTCTAGTTTTTTTTTATAAAAAATCATTTTTTATATAAAATGCTATAGCATAAATGTGAGAACTAATACATCTATTCTGTAGCACACTAAATATGGGGTAGAAGAGTTAAGTAACAGATAAATATAAAACCAATTGAAAACATAGTAAAATCAGGCGTTTGTAGTCCAACGGTTAGGATAATTGCCTTCCAAGCAATAGACCCGGGTTCGACTCCCGGCAAACGCACATTTTTCTGTATATATATGTTATAAAAAACGAAAAGAGTATAATTATTGTACGACAATCTGTTCAACAAATAGCGTTTGTAGTCCAACGGTTAGGATAATTGCCTTCCAAGCAATAGACCCAGGTTCGACTCCCGGCAAATGCAAATCTTTTTTGTTTATATGTTATAAAAAACGGAAACGAATTTAATTATTTTACGACAATACATATGTCAAACAGGAATAAGATCCGAGTTCGACTCCCGGCGAGCAGAAATTTATTTTTTGCGAATTATTTTCAATCGAAATCATTTCAAAGATAGAGCAATTTTTTAATGAAAGTTAATTTGTAGGAAGCCTAATTTTTGCGTTCTTGGGGGAAGTTGATGGATGAACCCATGTGGGATTTTCCATTCAAGAGTCCTAATTTGGAATGACCGGGTTCGACTCGCAAACGCAAATCTTTTTTGTTTATATGTTATAAAAAACGGAAACGAATTTAATTATTTTACGACAATACATATGTCAAACAGGAATAAGATCCGAGTTCGACTCGGCGAGCAGAAATTTATTTTTGCGAATTATTTTCAATCGAAATCATTTCAAAGATAGAGCAATTTTTTAATGAAAGTTAATTTGTAGGAAGCCTAATTTTTGCGTTCTTGGGGGAAGTTGATGGATGAACCCATGTGGGATTTTTCCATTCAAGAGTCCTAATTTGGAATGACCCGGGTTCGACTCCCGGCAAACGCAAATCTTTTTTGTTTATATGTTATAAAAAACGGAAACGAATTTAATTATTTTACGACAATACATATGTCAAACAGGAATAAGATCCGAGTTCGACTCCCGGCGAGCAGAAATTTATTTTTTGCGAATTATTTTCAATCGAAATCATTTCAAAGATAGAGCAATTTTTTAATGAAAGTTAATTTGTAGGAAGCCTAATTTTTGCGTTCTTGGGGGAAGTTGATGGATGAACCCATGTGGGATTTTTCCATTCAAGAGTCCTAATTTGGAATGCCAAGTTGTTGTTGGCATCATCTCAGGTTTCTCGGCCGTTCCTCCAAATTATCGGCGGAAACCACCGGTTTCTTCACTGTAACGTCGCCAAATCCTGCCCAGTTGGACTGTCAACAAAACCCATTTCTGCACAAGCTTGGAATCGTAGCAGGTTTTTGAGAAAACATCCTACTTTTCCCACGAACCTCCATCTCCTGCTAAGGTTGCTTTGATTTTGGTTTTTTTTTTCTTTTCTTTTGATATCGATGAATGTCGGGTCGGCTTGTCTGTAACTGGATGACCCGGTGCCTAATATTGATTGAACCCATCAACTTTTAGTTAGTATAGACCCCTCGATGATAGTTAAGGGCTGTTGTTTTAGTCTTCCATTTGTTGTGTTTTCATCAAATTGAAACTGCATGCTATTTCTACAACTTTTGAGAAGTGGCCTTATTTGGGCATAGGTTGTTTTATTATAAACGGCACCGGTGGGTTATTATAAATATGTTTAAGGTGTTATTATAACTGTTATAGAATCGGCAATCAACAATCCAAAAGGAAAATAAAGAAAACAGATTAACATAAAGAAAAGAAGAAAGAATTTATTAACGTTGTGCTAGATACATCCACGGACAGAGGAGAGAGCGAATTTTATTAAGGAGAGGCGAAATACAAATGAACATCATAGGGACGGCTAGGGTTTGATGAGAGTTTATATAGTGATTCTCATTAAACCCTATTACAGATAAGACCCAGAAATACATAAAGGCCCATTTAAAACAACAGATTCCCCAAAAATCTATGGAGCGTTGTCCCGCACCCCGCTTGCTGACCGGGCAGCGAGACCCCAACTAGCTAATCATAGGGCATTAATTCGTTCAAGACATATCTCAACAATAATAAACAGCAATATAAGTGAAACAGCTTGAATTTGGGCCAATCCATTGATTATTATAAAAGGGCGGTCAAGACAGAGGCCGAGTAATAATAACCTAATCCCCGTTTGCATAAACGGCCAACCCAACGGTCCCTCTATGGCTCTACCAGGTCAGAAATGAAGAGAAAGCAAGAAGATGTTAGGCCCTGACATTGACTTGGTTAGTGAAATCATTTCATACTGATCAAAGTTGTTGTAAATTGTTCTTGATTTATTGTTATGCTTTTGCTCTTCGCTTTATAGTAAATGCATATTTCTTGTTTGAAAGTGTTGTTGTTGTGCTATGGATTATAATTGACGAGCCAAATAGAAGTGTGTGGCAACTAACTTAGCCTCCTTTGAGGAGAAAACCAATAACATATCTTAGGAAGTTGACTCATTAAGTCTTAATCATTTAGCACTTCTTCAACTGTTTCTAATTGACAAGAATCATAGAAATGTATTCTTTTTCTTTATTTCTCACTTTACTGCAACAAGCTCCATCAGATGTATCCTATCATTTAAATTTTTAGCTATTTGATTTGCTGGATGAAATAGAGCTTTGTGGAGGTATTTACTTCTTTTTTTTTTTTTATATATATACATGAGTGTCTTGACCAATTTATCTTCATTTCGATTATTTTCATGGGATATACCGTCTGACCCTATAACATTCAGATGTCAAAGAAATTCATAGGAGATTATTTATTAGGTAAGTGATCATCATGAATTAAACTCATCGCCTCTTAGTTATTATGATAGTCTAGACCACCAAGCTGCTCCATGATGATTAGGTAGGCTGTGCATTTTGCTTTTCATGTCGTTCTTCATAATTCAAAAGCTTGCAAAGGTTATGGAGTATGCACTGCAAATAATTCTGCTCTGCTTGAGTTTTTTATCAAGTTATTTGTGATTTTGCCTTCGGATGTTGTGTGGCACTTGATCCATATTATGACTTCCAAAATATATAAAATTCGATCTCAACCATTATGTAGTGACCTAGTGGTCAAAGAAGATTTTGAGGTACTAAAGATGATGAGTTCAGTCTATGGTGGCCACATATCTAGGAATTAACTTTCTAGAGGTTTCCTTGACATCCAAATGTTGTAGAGTTAGATAGTATGTCTCTTAACATTAGTCGAGTTATTCTCAAGCTGGCTCGGACAGGTACGGACCCGATCTCCGTCCAACTTGACATGTAATGGTGGAATCAAATTGATTTTGACTTCAAATCTCATGTCCCAGTTAAGAGGAGTCATGACTAAATAGGTTCAAAATTACAAACAATTTCTTTTTCAAATCTTGCGGCAACTGCATGAGCCCTTCCTGAATGCCATAAATGACCTACGAATAGGAAGAATTCTAGATCAAAATGAGAGGTAGCTAACCAACTTCTAGGAGAGACATAAATGGCTGCATTAATTTCGGTAGCTATGCTACCCATGAAGTTTAGAGAACCTAAAGGAGCATGGGTCATATATTCTTCCGAACGTCGTTCTTGTCAAAGTTATATGTATTTTTTCAGTATAATGAATGACTTGCTTCTTCTTTCTTTTTTGTTTCGTTAGTAAAACTATAGCCAGAGGGAATGAATGTAATTGGGTCATGATGCATATAAAGTTGAAAAGTATTACGTCACAGAGGGAAAGAAAATACTGAGTTATCCAAAGTTTGAGGGCAAGGCAAATGTCTAATGTCCCACTTTTTGTTACTGTCGATGGTGTTATGGATGTACGAGCAGTAAACCTCGCTCAACCGCTCATACAAGGGCATATGTTAGCTACGTCGATTTTGACACAAGCTCTTCCCATCCTCACGTTGCTTCGCACCTTGAGATTGTATTTTATCGTTTTGCCTTTGTTTTTCTGTTTTCTTGATTGGCTCTCATTGATATTTTGTTAGTTATGTAACATTTTCTCTTTATGAATAAAAATGTTTTTGTTTCTGATAAAAAAGAAAAACGATATATTAGTGGTAAATTAAGTGGGGCTTCTTAACAAACGTAGACAGAAATAAAAGTTCGCATACAAGCAGCTTTTTTACCCCACTCCTAAAGAAGATTATAGCTGTAAAATTAAAATGCAGGTTCACTTGTTTGTTCTTCATATATAGAACTACTTATTTCATTAATCATAACAGAACTATAAAAGGAATTTTCACCCAATATTTTTAGTTAGCACATGTCTGAAGATTGTTTGGTCCCAACTTCCAAGTCCAAACAAAACAAGAAAAAGTGCAATCTTTATCTTTGTTTATTTGATTGAAGATGAGTGACCACAGAAAAGAAAGCATAATGAATCTGGGATTTTATCATATAGATGATCTAATTCCAGGGTATTGGTCTTGTTCTTTTGGATTGGATTCTATTTCTTTTGCGGCCTATTTTTTGTATGCTCTTGTACTCTATCGTTTCTTCCATGAAAGTTCGGTTTCTTCGCAAAACAACAAATCATGTAGATGATCCAGCATTGAAGTTTTGAAGCTTCTTTTGCAGGTTAAAAGTGCGATTCCATTTAGTGAATCACCCCAGAAAAAATGCACAATATTTACTTCAAAACCTTGAAGTATGGCATTACTGGAAAAAGAACTCCTTGAGCCAAGTCCTGCTGCAGTTACTTTCTTTATGTATTGACAGCAACTGTAAACAGTGCCTTGCACCTCATCTGTAAATCAGGACGATCACGATTTTGATAATTATTGTCCATTCGATATCTGTTTCGTATGTGTTAAATAACATCTCTTTTGCTCTAAATTGGTTTGAAGCTACGGTTGAGTTATTATAATAGGTGAACAAAGAAGACTAATAACTTGCATTTGAGTTGCAAGTTATGATAACATGTGTTTAGAGTGCAAGTGTTATTATAACATGAAGTTTTATTCTAACAAATGTTATTATATGCGAGATTATTACATTTGGGAGGAACGTTTATAGGTTAATCCATTGATTATTATAACTCGCACTGGAACATTTCCAACGAGATTGCTGCATATATGACTAACACTACTAGAGATATCTATAAGTTTTCTCATTTTTCCATAGCTATAAATCTTGACCGTATACACCATATTTACTGTAGGTCGGTAGGTAGATTGATAGGCTTATTATGTAGATGTTACATACATCTACTTTTATATGATCCCACCAAACATTATAGACTTCTGTGGCACATGACTTATCAACTATTGTATTAGTCATTTAAGTCATTTACATTACAGGAGGTTGGTCAAATTGTGGACCAGCTAGATGTAAGAGTACTACCCTAATACAAAATAAACATGGAGTCATTTCTTAGCATGTTTATGATTATGTATCCCATTGTTATCACAATATCTCAAAATTGTTGAATTATTAATGTATCCATTCAAATTTTTGTGACCATTCTAGTTTTATGAGAAAGACCAAAATAAATTTGTGTAGAAGTTTGGGGATCTTGATGAAATAAATCAAAACAAAATGAAATTTTAGAGAGAATTGCAAACATGAATTGCCATTATAACCACCTAAAATGCCGTGAATTAAGAAGGAAAAAAATAATAAAAGAAGTTAATTTGAATTGTTTGATTATAACCACCTTATAACTTGAAGGTTAGATTAGAACAATGCTTAGATTTCAAGAGTGATCGTATAATTTGATAATTTTCATAATTAACGTATATGTTCAACTAAAATGTCTCAAGTTTAAATCTCTTAAATATTGAACTAAAAAAAATATATTGGTAACACTTAAAAAAAGGTATGGTGAAACAACTTATGAGTTGAAGAGGTCGATCAATCAAATTATAATTTTGATTGCACCATGATAACTTCAATACATTTGAGCTCATTAGTAAATTATGTCATAGACCAAAACATAAAACTAAAAAGACAAAGCGAAAGAATTAATTAATAATTATGAAACAGACAAAATTAGTAAAATTTTAAAAAATTATTATAAATATTCTAATTCTTTTTTTTTTAAAAAAAAAGTTAACAAATACAATCATCGATATTAGTAAGTATTATAATATATATTTTTTATAATATTATATTAATAATACATAATACTGTATTTGTATTAAAATATATTATTAATTATAAATATAAATATTATAAAATTTGCCAATCTTTATAATTATTTTATAAAAATAATTCATCTAATATAATTTTTCATAATATTTAGTATTTATCTATGAGATCACAAAATCAATCCCCCACCCACGACCACAAATATTATCATTGCACTAAAAAAAGACTGAAAACAAAAACAAAACCTTATTATTTTCTTTGACATATAAAACTAAAATAAAGAAAATTCAAAAGCGTAAAACTTTTTCCCTCCAATAAATAAACCCTCCATAATCATAATTCCCAACGCGTCAGATAAGTGGCATGGGAAATGACAAAAACAACCTTACTTAACCAAAAGCAAAAAGCAGACAGGTCAAAACGGAGACCAAGGACGTGGACGTCAATTCAACAGTTTCTAGAACCAAAAAACCAAAATCAAATTTCAAATCACAACAATTCCCAAATTTTGAAAAATAGACGCGTCGTTTTCTTTCTCTTTGGAGTCCAGCCCAGCTGCAACACAATCTCGAAACAAGAGCAACAAAGCAAAAAAACAAAAAAACAAAAAAACCCCCTCAAAAAGCGCAAAATTGCAGAGATCTGATTCAACCCCATTGCGAATTTCTCTGTTCTTC
The DNA here is from genome assembly GCA_036507275.1 of Sicyos edulis. Lineage (NCBI taxonomy): Eukaryota > Viridiplantae > Streptophyta > Magnoliopsida > Cucurbitales > Cucurbitaceae > Sicyos > Sicyos edulis. Next base: position 16,375,931 of record CM071846.1, on the reverse strand, counting down.
TTCTTCTTCTTCTTCTTCAGAAGTGGAACTGCAATGGCGGGTTACCGAGCTGAAGACGACTACGACTACCTCTTTAAGGTGGTTTTGATTGGAGATTCTGGTGTGGGCAAGTCCAATTTGCTCTCCAGATTCACCAAAAACGAGTTCAGTCTCGAATCCAAGTCCACCATTGGGGTCGAGTTTGCTACCCGGAGCTTGAATGTGGACGCCAAGGTCGTTAAGGCTCAGATTTGGGATACGGCTGGCCAGGAAAGGTTCGTTAAGTTTCTCTTCATTTCAAGATCCGGGTATTTCTTCATTTTGTTTTTTTATGGTGAGCTTCCTGTCTGTGTTTAGATGATTTTATGGATGGAATTGTTGGGGTCTTTGCTTTAACTGGGTGGTGATGGAATGTGATGTTTATGTTGGGTTAGATCTCTTATATGTCTATTACCCGTGCACTAAGTTTGAGTTTTAGACTTTAGAACACTAATTGTGGCTTCAAAATTTAGTAGATCTGAAGAAGTCTGCGTAGAGTTACTTGTATGGTTACTTTTCTAATATATCTATGTACAAGGATAAGCGCGGTCGTTCCCGGTTACGTAGTGGGGCAAAGCTCTAATTTTTTGTTATAGAAAAATAAATCCTGTTTAATGAGATTTTTCACAATTATAGTTGACTTCTAGGCGTGCTTAGACCGGTCCAAAATCATTGTCATTCAGGGGGTGGTTGGGGAAGGAGGATGAGAATGGTTACAGGGAGAATGATCTCTTAGGCATATTTAGGGCACTGAAATTCATTCTCTCGGTTATTTAATTTCCCCATAATCACTTCTCATTCTTACCTTTTTTTGTTCTCCCCCTATTCACTATTTTGTTCTTTGCATAATTATTTTCTTCATCTCAAGCACATAGGCAGATAATCGTTCTCCCTTATATTCTCCTTCTTATTCTCATCGCCCCAAACACCCCTAAATGTTTTTAAATATTTTTAAGAAGCTAGGAAGTTTCAGAAAAGCTCCAGAACAATTGCACTTACAATTCTTTCTTGGCAATAAGGAGATTCCATAGTTGGCTAATTGGGAAGATTTGGCGCTGGGTATTGAGAGTGGCTCATTGGCTATGGAACTAGATTTCTCAATCCAAAGCATGAACTGATGTGCCTTTTCAGTTGTTATTAGTTGCCGAGTTCAGTACTCTGCCATGGTTTCTGCAAATCATGGGCATAGAAATGGACTTTGTGTTATATAGTACATCCCAACACAAGCCTGCCACAATTATCTTTATTCCTTTATTCAATAAATATGGAATATCTTTAATCTGCCATGGATTGGCTCTGTGGTCCAGAGACCATTCACAACCCTAGATAGATGTTTTGAAGTGTGGTGTCATACCATCATGGTCCCTATTTACGATTACTTTACTTTTATACTTTTGTATAAATATACATATTTGTCATTTCAATACTGCAGAACTTAAGTTCAAGCCGGAGTCCAGATCCCTAAGGGTGTGTTTTGGCCCCCGTTTATGCAAACGGCCGAGTTGGTTATAATAATCCAACCGATGTTTGCCCCACCGTTTATTATAAATGTTGGTTACCTAAACCTGCGTGTCCGTTTATCTAAACCTACATGTTTGTATATCTACATCTTACATATATTACTTTTTGTTATATAACCTACCCCTTCAAACACCATTTATCATAATCCCTGTTATAATAACTTGTCCTTCAAACACCATTTATAATAACCTACTGTTTATCGTAACCTTTTGTCTATAATAACCAAACCAGTGTCCCAAACGCACCTTAATTTAAGACTAAGGGGGTGTTTGTTTACCTTATTTAGGGAGTATTTAGCTTAAAGAGTTATATTGAGGAGTTAAAAATTGAGAGTGGTAATCAAAAACTCGTTTGGATGTAGTTTTTGTGTAGAGGAGTTAGAGTCAAAATCTTGTTTGGATGTAATTTTAAAATGAGTAGTTATTTTGACTTTTGAGTAGTTAAAAAAAGAATGATTAAAAATGAGTGGTTAAAAATGAATTAATTGTTTAGTTATAAATGATTCATAAAAAATGAATGGTTAGAAAAAATTGAGTAGTTATAAATGAATGATTAGAAATGAGGAGTTATTTTTAAAAGTAAAAAGAAAGAGGAATTAGTGAAAACTCGTACGGAGTAGGTTTCGAGGAGGAGTTAGTAAATCCTCCTTAAATATGCCAAGCAAACAGCCCCTAACTAACTAAAATGCTCCTAAAGCTAGGACATACATTCTTGCTTTTAGATTTTCTATTGTATAGCTCAATGCTTAGTCGCTGGTCTACTTTCCTGTCTTTTTCTTCGTATGTATGCTTAAGATGATGATGCTTGTGTTGAATTATGCTAAATTGGATTGGGTCACTTGTGGGCTTTGAAATTTGAAACTTAAGAAATACCCTACAAGTGGAATTTAAATTTAATTGGGGAGGAAACGACTTGGCAGGAATTCGAACTCATGACCTCCTGCCTTTGATACTATATTGAACTATGTTAAACCACCAATCAATCCAAAAATCTAAGTTGATGGATTGAGGTGAAATTAATTATATCAACCAACAGCTTGTATGTATGCACATATCTGTAAACTAACACACATTCTCCATGGTACCATGTCATTCTTCCCCTTTCTCTCAACTTTGTGAGTCCTGAACTCTTCGAGAAATTAACCACCTTTGTAGACTGTTCGATTTTAATCAGATTAGCAGATAAAATATGAGTCTACCTCTGCTTGCACAAAGGAAATCTAGCTTTGAAATCTTTAATTCCAGTAATGATTTATATCATATTTCTTCCATCTCCCGTGGTAGAAAAGGAGAGGGTGATATATTTATAAACAAGATTTATTTGCTGATTCAATGCTTTAGCTTATCTGATTAGTTTTGTTTTGATGTTACATTAATCAAGTGACTGATCTGGTATTCTAATTTTTCCCATTTTGTCCTCTGAATCATAATGTTTCTTTAGTGTGCTCAGCTCAAGTTTAAACCTTGTTCACAATTGAGTCTTCATGTCAATCACTCCCATTCCTGCTTCACTCTTTCTGTGGATTGACCATATCTTTTGGGTTTCATAGGTATCGTGCAATAACCAGTGCTTACTATCGAGGCGCTGTAGGTGCACTGCTTGTCTATGATGTCACACGACATTCCACGTTCGAAAATGTCGAGAGGTGGTTAAGGGAGTTGCGAGACCATACAGATCCCAACATTGTCGTCATGCTTGTTGGTAACAAGTCAGATCTTCGACATCTAGTGGCAGTCTCAACTGAAGATGGGAAATCATTTGCTGAGAAGGAATCTCTGTATTTCATGGAAACTTCTGCACTGGAAGCAACCAATGTCGAAAATGCGTTCGCGGAAGTGCTTACTCAAATCTATCACATTGTGAGCAAGAAGGCCATGGAGGCAGGCGATGATGCAGCTGCTGCCTCGGTTCCTTCAAAAGGAGAAAAAATCGATGTCGGTAAGGACGTTTCTGCTCTAAAGAAAGGTGGCTGCTGCTCAAGTTAGGCTATTGATTTGTATTTTTTGATGTGGCTGATTTGATATTGCTGCATCCTTATATGCCCCCATAGCTTTAAGAGGTGTTTTATAGGATACTGTTGTTGCCTGGATTGGATTTGATTTACTCCAATATTTTTTAGTCTGAAAATTTAAGTTTGAGCCCAAAAAGAGCTTTATTAGAAAGGATTATTAGCATTAAATCTATTGATTAGTCAGCACCAAGTTCAGGTTCTTGTTTAATCATATTGCTAAAGAAAAAGGGAAAAAAAGTATATAGATTGTTTACATATTGTCAGTTCAATTTCTTGTTACAATACAGGGTTTAGGGTTTTAATTGTTAAAGTCAACAAGTTGGTTCGATTGTTTTAGTTAATTGTTGTTTATTGATTTGAATTTGTTTAAGTAAAGTTAAAATATCATTTTGGTCTCTTGACTTTCATGTTTGTTTCATTTTGGTCCCTCGACTTTCAAATGTTCAATTTTAATCCCTCAATTATGAAAGTGGTTTGATTTTGGTCCTTGGACTCTCAAATGTCTAATTTTAGTTCCGTAACTTTAATTTTTGTTTAAATTTAGTCCTTCAACTTTGATTTTTGTTCCTTTTTAGTTCTCTCCATTTACAAATCCTTGGATTTCCGTTAGAAAAAAAAAAAAAAAAAAAAAATTCCTGCTTTTTTTTTTGTTCTTCTCTTTTCCTCCCTGCTCGTTACCTTAAAAAACAGAGTAAAAAATCATACTTCATTAGCCCTAAGCCCAATTTTCTTCTTCATCCTTAACATCCTGGAATCTTCATGTCCAAAACCTTGGAAGTGTTCATAGCAATTTCTCAATTGTCTCGGAGAAAAATAAGAAAATGTCATCCACTCACACAGTTAAGTTTTTCTTTAATTTTGAACTTGGTTTTGATAAAAACAGAGAGGAAGAAAAGTCACTCATGTAGATGAATTTTTTTTCTAAAATTTGATCAAATCCCACTTGAATATTCTTTAAAATATAAACAGAGATTAAATTTTTTTTTTAAAAAGCATCCCAATTCTTTTTTGTTTTTGTTTTTGAAGAACTCCAAGCTTTTACATTGTGTTCTTAGTCACCTATTTCCAAAACTTAGAAAAACAGAGAATCTATCACAAATCTGTTTAACCTTTTCCCATCATCCATTGAATTAAAAGTGTTTTTCATAGTGATTTAAATAAATTTTTAAAATAAAAAGGTTAGGTAGGACCCTAAAGAAGAAAATTCGGAACCAGTTGTGAATTGTGTTATTGGCCGGCTGGCCGGCATTCTTGTTCTCATACCTCACCGGCAGCACCTCCATGGTGAAAATGGGGCGGCAAAGTGATGATTAACTGAGTGAAAAAATCACTCACCCACTTTCTTTGTTTCGATTATAAGGAAAATAGAAGATTGAGAAACTTGTGGCCTCTTCAAGTGGAGACAACCACATAATCTTAAAAGAAGAAGATTGAATTTGGAGATGATGAGGTTCAATTTTTACTCTGTTTTTTATGATATTGAGCTGCGAGAAAAAGAGAAGGAAAAAAAAAAAAAAAATCCAGAAATGAAAAATGAGATGGGGAGGAAGAGTTTTTTTTTTTTTTTTGGTTAACAGACAACTAACCATTTATAAATGGTAAGGATTAAAATTGAACAAAAATTAAAGTGAAGGGACTAAAATTGGACATTTAGAAGTTTGAGGACCAAAACGAAACAAAATTCATAGTTGAGGGACTAAAATTGAACATTTAAAAGTCGAGGGACCAAAATGGAGCAAATATGAAAGTCGAGGGACTAAAATGATACTTTAACCTTTAATTAATGTTTAACTTGTTTGCTGAGAAAAGTAAATATTAAAAATTATTAACCTTTTTATTTTTTAGATTAAAAAAAATCACCTTCTTTTTATAATAAAAAAAGATCAGCGATATTGGATTATTGTTGGAAATTCATTAGTAAAAGAAGTCATTGATGTCTTGAATCAGAAAAAATCAGCAGGTGCTCTGAATCATACAAATATTGCCTTAATTCCTAAGGTGAAGGTGCCGTCATTGGTCTCTAAATATCGACCTATAAGTCTTTGCAATGTTACTTATAAAGTAATCTCTAAAGTTTTGGTTAACAGATTGAAGAAGGTAATGCCCATGGTTATCTCTGAGTACCAAAGTGCTTTTATTCCTGGAAGACTCATATCTGATAGTATCCTTATTGGCCACGAGTGCATCCATCACGTTATGGGCCGTAGAAGAGGTCTTCAAGGGCTTATGGCTTTAAAATTAGACATGAGTAAGGCCTACGACCGCGTTGAATGGAGTTTTTTTAAAAGAAATGCTTGTCAAATTGGGATTTAATGGGAGTTGGATTAATATTGTTATGGACTGTGTTTCAACAGTTTCCTACTCCTACATCATCAATGGAGAATCATGCGGCTTTATTCAACCTCAAAGGGGGCTTCGTCAGGGTGACCCTCTTTCTCCCTATCTCTTTCTCTTTTGCTCTGAAAGTCTTTCTTGTTTGCTTTCTCATGCTGAGAGTCAAGACAAGATTTCTGGTTGTAAAATATCCAGAAACAGCCCTGCTATCTCGCATTTATTTTTTGCAGATGATAGCCTATTATTTTGTAAAGCTAAAAAGCAGGAAGTTGAAACTCTTGTAGACATTCTAAAGATCTACGAAGAGGGTTCGGGCCAAAGTGTGAACTATATGAAGTCAACCATCCTTTTTAGTCCTAATTCTAATAAGGCGCTCTCTGTTCTATTCTGGCTGATAGCCTTCAAATGAATATTGTTACCAATTTAGGCAAATACCTTGGTCTTCCTTCGCATTATTCTCGGAGTAAGAGAGCGGATTTTTACTATCTGAAGGAAAAGGTCCAGAAAACTTTGTGTGGCTGGAAACATAAGTTTTTTTCAACTGGTGGTCGTGAGATTTTGATAAAGGCTGTAGTGCAAGCTATTCCCACTTACGCTATGTCGTGTGTTCAACTCCCTATTTCTCTTTGCGCAGAAATTTCACAAATGATTGCTAAATTTTGGTGGGGTTCCTCTTTAGATAAACAGAAGATTCACTGGTCATCATGGCACAAACTTTGCCTTCCAAAATCAATGGGAGGATTAGGCTTTCGTGATTTAGTTGGATTTAATAAAGCTCTCGTGGCAAAACAAGTTTGGAGAATTCTCCAAAATCCTTTATCTCTTACTGCTAGAGTTCTTGGAGGCAAGTATTTACCTCAAAGTTCTATTTTGGAAGCTTCCATTGGGAATCGCCCCTCCTTAATATGGCGAAGTCTTTTATGGGGTCGTGATTTACTATCTACGGGTTTAAGGAAGCGCATCGGTAATGGCCAGAACTCATTTGTGTTTAAATCTCCTTGGATTCCAAGAGAGAACACTTTTCGGGTGATTTCACCTCATTGCTCAAGCATTAGTGGCATTCATGTTTGTGAATCCATTACTACAAATGGAGATTGGGATCAGGAGCTTTCTGCTTTCCTTTGGAGGGAAGATGTAGAGTGCATTTGTTCAATTTCTATTTGCAAATCCTATGAAGAGGATAAATGGATTTGGCACTACTCAAAGGATGGAGATTTCTCGGTTAGAAGTGCTCAGTGGCTGTTTAGACATAATTTTTTTGAAGCCTCTAGGGTAAATGGTGGGTCAAGTGAAGCTTGGTGGAAGTGTCTTTGGAACCTTAAAGTTCCAAATAAGTTGAAGCTTTTCATGTGGAGACTCTATCATGAATTTCTACCAACCAACCTTGTGTTACAAAAAAGAAAGGTTCCTGTTCAGCCTTGGTGTGTGATGTGTGGAAATTTTTATGAATCATTTTTCCATTTATTTTTTGAATGCCCCCGTGCCAATGCTTTGTGGAAAGCTTTGGATCTTAGTTTTCATCCAGAATCTCTAAAGTTGTTGGATACTCAAAGTGCCATTGAATTTTTTGGAGCCGATCTTTCGAAAGACAATCTGGCTTATGCAGTTATTTGCCTCTGGTCAATTTGGATCGATCGAAATAAAGTAAATTTTAATGAGGTTGTCCCCCCAATTAATGTTCGAATTGAATGGATTCGTCAGTATTTGGAGGATTTTTTGAAGTCTAATGATATGGAATCCCATAAGCATGCTGAGTATGATTCTTGCTCTGCTGTTGCTCCTGTTCGTTGGATTGCGCCATGGCCGGGATTTCTCAAGCTTAATGTCGATGCTTCATGTTCCCCTTTAGCGCCGAAATTGGGGTTTGGATTAATTTTCAGAGATCACATGGGATTATGCAAATTTGCTTCTTCCATTTTCAAACCTCTGTTTTGTGATATCCTCTCTGTGGAAGCTTTGGCTTTGTTGGAGGGATTGAAGGTGGCTGATAATCTTGGATTCCATAATTTGATTATTGAATCTGATTCAAAGACACTTGTCGATGCTATTCTAGGGAATCGTTTATCTCTTTCTCCTCACGGTATTATCCTTGATGAAATTCGTTGCTGCTAAAGAAATATGGCTAAAAAACTGTTTGTTTCATCCCTCGAAAATGTAATAGTGTTGCTCATAACTTAGCATCTCGGGCAGTTTTTGTAGGCCTTAATGGTTGTTGGTTAATAAAAATCCTGCTTTCTTTCAAAAAAAAAGATCACTTTTTGTGGATTTCAAATCATCACTTGGTTAGTGATATGGTGGCTTGATTGATTGGTTGTAATTTAATTTTATAGTTAAGGATTCAATTTTTTTAATAATTTTGATGTAAAATTTATAGTTCTCTTCTCCAATTTGAACTTAAACAAAAGTCACCTTACAATATCAAAAAAATTTGTAGAAACTTAATATATAATTGGATGATCACAAAATCATTTAAAACCATGTGTATTAAATAATATTGTGTTTCACCTATTATGATTGTTGTTATATGTTTGAATATTTTTAAATTTTGTTAAATTAAATGTATAACGTGAAATGCAACAATTAATTTAAAATTTTGACACCTTGACTATATATTATCTTCATATTTAGATAAGATCGAAAGTAAACAAAATTGTGAAGGAAAGAAAATAATAACATAGGACTCCTAGTAGGCAAATTTTCTTTTCTATGAATATTAAAGTAGAATATAAATGTGCAACGTGTTTAGCTTGTAAGAAGGAATTTGAGTAACATAATAATTTAATCAAATTATTTTGATCCAATACAGATTTGAATAGAATAAAATATGGTTTGACGGAATAGGTGAGTGACGCAATAGTTTTATTGTTTGGTTGTAAATCATTTCAACACCATCGTTACAAGTTTGAATCCGAAAATCGGTATTTATCTCCCTCCCTCCATATATACTAAAAAAATGGTTTGTTTAAGCAAAATAATCTGAAAATATTAATTACAAAAACCTATTTTATTTTCTTTAGCTTTAGGCATCACATATGATATGAAGTTCATGGTTCTCATTTTACGTTATTTTCCTTAGCTCTAGGCACCATTGGTTGATATGATGTGGTTCTCATGTTATTTTTACAATCTTATAGTATTCTTTTTTTGGCTATAATGTTTTTTACTTATACCTAAATTATTTAGAATTATACTTTGTTTATTAGAAGAATTTCGAATTTTTTTTTTATTTCACTAAAAAAAAACCAAAACAATGAAGAATGAAATTATTCATGTACACTCCTAACTCATGTCCAGTCAGGTTTCTTACTTTTGTACATATATTTTTATATTAAAAATAAAATAAAGAATGAAAATAGAAAAGTGAATAATATTGCCCAAAATAACGATTTGACTTTTTTTCTTTTTAATTCAACAATACTTTAGAATGAAACTTTCAAATCTACGGTTCTTTTTAATACTAGGTCACTCTAAATCTCGTTTTATCAATTAAAAATTTAAGCATATTTTTATTCAAATTTGTTACAATGTATTTCATCTTTTTACAATATATCTATATTTTCTTTAAAAAGTATGTCAATACTAACTTAATTTTAAAAATATAAACAAACTTTTGAAAACTACTTTTTTTTCTTCCAAATTTTGGTTTGGTTTCTAAGAATATAGGTAGAATTAAGGTGATAATCAAAAAACCGAAAAACAGACAAAACTGAACTGAACCAAATCGATTTATTGGATCTGTTAGGATTTTTTATATAAAATTGGACATATTGGTTTCTATTTGGAGAAAACCAAATTTATTGGATCGAATTAGATTCTATCTGTAAAAAGTAATAAAAACCGAACCAAACCAATATCGATTTATTTACTTTCATTTTTCTTTTTATGTGTTAGCTAAAATTTTGATTGGCAGACGACTAATTATTTTTTATTTAATTTAATTATAAATTATGAGATTTATTTTAGGAAAACAACATTAAAATATGAATTGGAATAAAATAACAAGTAAAATTGTAAAAAAGAAGTAAATCATAGGGAACCGAATCCAAGAAAATCGAGTCAATAATTGTATCCTTTAACAGACATTGGTTTGATTCCGCTTTTTGTTAAATCAATCGGATCGGGTCGGTTATCGGCTTGGTCTAAAAATCAAAGAAAATGAAACCAATGGTTTTATCTTTTATTCGACATCGGTTCGATTCCTCTTTTTGTTAAATTGATTAGATCGATTCAGTTATCGATTTGACCTAAAACCGAAGAAAATCAAACCAATATCACCCCTAGGTAGAATGTAGATATCCTTTATAAAAAAAAATATAGAATATAGATATTCAAGTAAGAAAAAACATGCAGTTAAAAAATTGTTGTCAGCTTAAATTTAAAAAATAAAATGGTTATCGGCCCTAAATAATTACATTTAACAATATGAATATAGTATTCTTCCCTTCTTTATAGAATATCTCAACAATACAACAAATAAATGCCATAAAATGTAAGGCAAGATATTACTATAATATTAATTTCTCGTGAGTAATTATTAACAATATTACGTATTGATAAAATCCCTTCACATTTTAAAATTACATACACAATAAAATATAAGGTAAAATAATAAATAATAGCTATGGAATTTTTTTTAATTATAAAGTATAATATCTTTTCAAATCCCTAAAATGTAAGGCAACATTTTATATAACGTATTGATAAAATCCCTTCTCTTCAACCACCCCCTTCATTTTTAATTAGATAATGAAGATTTTTTTTTTTGTTTCTCTCTCATAATTTGTGTAATACATAAGCATCTAAAGACTTTTATGGAGCTCTAAACCATGTGGGGTTGATCATATTTTAATCTAATGATTTAATCCCTTGTAATATTTATAAAATATGGTTTCTTACAGCTAATTATCTACTAATATATATTAAAAAGTCTTGGATTTTTAGTCAATTTTGACTCTTATAGGGTTTGGCTAGCCTTGACATTTCAACTACCAATTTTTATTTATACCTTCTCTCTATGTTAGGCCATTTAATTACTTTTAATTAATGCAATATTATTAGTTAGTTAGCAATGGCCTTTATAGCTTGTATTGTAATGGAGATTGAATATTGTTTGATAAGGTATTTTAAATTAAGCATTGTTTTTTATATAAAAAAGTAATGTGTATATACAAATCATCTTCTTCAAAATAATCTAATTATTTTTTGTTCGGCTATCGATATACTATTTTGCTTCTCCAAAATAATCTAATTATTTTTTGTTCGGTTCGATATACTATTTTCTTTTAATCATCAAACAAATATGCCGAAATAAGCTTCCTTTAAATTTTTAATACAAAGTTGTGAGGTTTCATTTGATAACTCATCCTTTTTCTAGTTTTTTTTTTTAATTATCTTTATATAAAACCAGTACATAATTTTGTAAAAAAAGATTCAAAATCATTGCTAAATTTCAAAAAGTGTAAAGAAGCTTTTTATGCCTCTGTATCTCATTTTAAGGTTTGGCCAATAAACCAACATATATTTAAGAATTGGAAAAAAAAAATCAAATGAACAAATAAAAATGAAATTTATAAAACTGTTTTTAGAAGAAAGATAAAAATGAAAACTTTGCGAAGCTTGAATAAATATAAATTTTAGCAAATTACTGTGTCATGAATAGTCATACGAAAATTTTAATTAAAGAATATCTTCCTTTAATGACTACAATTACAAATTAAGTTAAGGAGATATTTTATATTTAAGCTTTTTGTTATTATTAAATTATACAAGATAGGACCACTGGAGCTATGTTCTTTGTGAACATTTTGTAATCTACAATTAAAACAATTATGTCAAAGAATAAATAAAATTTTTAGATAGTAATTAAGTTCAATTTTAGGAATAACTTTCATTTCTAAGATTAAAAGAAAGCTAGCCTTATAAATTTGAGGGCACCAAAATTTAGAAACAAGAGTAAATATAGGACCCAAATTAACCTATCAAAACACAAAGAGGAGTGAGATATTAAGATTTATCAGTGAATGAAATGGCAAAAAGCAAAAACGTTTGATCAGTTTTATTCTCTAACAATTTTTTATTCTCTTCCTTATCGGTTCAAAATATTTGAACTTAACTTAAATGAAGTTCTTATTATTATTATTATTTTAGTATAAATAGGGAGACGTAGATTAATAAACTTTAAATAGAGAACACTACCATTCTTATATCTGATTTTTAGATTGAACGTCTGATCGTGGTATTTAATTGAATTATCATCCAATAATTAAATTTTTTTGAATTTAATATACATGAATCACGAGAAGAAATGAGAAATTAACTTGAACACACATACCACACAAATTTCACCGAAATAGACAAATCAGAGGTTAAATTACCATTTTAACTATTTCAAAACATTCAAACTGATTTTCAATAATTTGGTTAAACTTCTCAAAATATTTTTGCCATTACATAATTTAACAGTTTCTAACTCGGACAAATTCTCCAGCTTGAAAAAAACTTGTCTCGAAGAAAATTGTGTTAACATGTAATAACAACAATAACATTTTTGAAAAATTGATCCAATTCCAATGAATCATATTGAAAATTTTAAAATTACGGAAATCAAATCAAAATACAAGAATTAAAATGGTGATTTAACCCTATAATAAAATGAAACAAGTTTTTTTTTTTTTTTTTTTTAATGTATAGAAAAAGAAAACAAGTTTAGAAAAATGAAAGAAAAGAAGGAAAAAAAAAAAAGAAAAAGAAAAAGGGAACTTTCCCGCATCTCATGTGGTGATCCGGCGCTGGCCAGCCGCCGGTTGTTCATCCACCGGAATGCCCCGTGCGCCGCCGCGCCGGAAAACCAGGGAGCACTCCGGCAACTCCCCGAGATCCGCAAACAGCGACTCGTCCACGTCATCATCCCCCATCGGAAAAAGCATTGCCACGTCACTCGAAATCGAATCTCCCAATCCACTCGAGAAAATGGAGCTTTCGAGCACAGTCGACGACGTCGTTTCCATTTCCCCGAACCAACTGAACTCCTCTCCCATATCCAATAATTTCTCGTCCGGTTCCGGTTCCGGTTCAGGCTGAACCGCGACAGTGTCTGGAGAGCCGGGTTTTGCGACGGGGGCTCGTGGGTGGTTATTGTTGTTTCGTGAAACCGGACCGGAATGATTATGCTCACTTGAATAGGTAATAACCAACATCATTGGATCAAGCCGGTTCTTTTCTACTTGTTTTCTTGCCGGACATCCCTTAGAACTGCTGCATCTATAATACGCCCTGTAAAACGTAATCGATAAATTTTTAAAACCATAGAGACTAAATCGGAACAAACCCATGTTGCAAAATTTGATATTTAACTCAATAAAGAAATGTAAAAAAAAAAAAACAATAAAATGATGACCTTGGATAAGGAGATCCTTTGATGGGTTTTTGACCGTATTTTCTCCAAGCCCAAGAATCAGGAGGAGGAGCTGTAGAACCAGAAGAAGTCCTAATTGGACTGTCACCATTAATTCTCACCGACACCACTTTCTTCTTCATTCCTCTTCTACAAACCACCATTAACAAAATAAAATTTTAAAAAAACCAATTAAATGATCCTTATCTTTTTTATTAACACTATTTAGGAAGGAAGAAACTCTAATATCTTGATTATGAGGTTATATTTAATGTCCATTGTTGTCGAATTAAGTAAAATTTAAGTGATATTTATGATCAAAAGATTAAAAAGTTACGAGTTTAAATTTTTTTACCACAAATATTATTAAAATAAAAATAAGAGAAAAAATTATGATAGACTCTATTGAATTATATTAAATCATCAATTAATCCAAAAGTTTAAGCTGATAGATTATGACAAATTTAATTATATAAACCAGACTCAGTATATATGTGACAAAATCTTTTATTTTTTCTTTTTAATATTATTCACGCACAAAATTTGTAATACTATAAATGATGTAGGGAAGAAGTTTTCTTATTCATAAGAACACAAATATTTATCTAAAAATAATTATAGCATAGTTGTAGTATTAAATCCAATAGAATTAAGCAATTGGGTTTGTGAAAATGGAATCTAACCTGCCCTTCTTGGCGGTGGCGGCGGTCACGGCGGAGTAAGGAGGAGGAGAATCAGGGGCTTTTTCGTCAATATCTTCTGATGGATCACCGGAATAGAATGGGTGGTTATTGTCGAAGGTAGAGTCCATATTATTATGGCGGCCGCCACCGAAGTAGCGCTGCAGACGGCGGCAGTGGTTGTTTTTTAAGGTAATGGCTCTGTCGGAAAAGTTTGTATCAGATTTGAAGAGAGAAAAAAAACCAGAATGAAAGGGGCAATTTTAATGTCGTTTTTTCTAGGTTTTTAAAAAAATGGGGTTTAGAGTTGACGAATATATTAATGGGGGACGTGCGACTATACTTCTTAATTTAACTCTCTAATCTCTCTTCAATTTGGTCATATAATAATCCACAATTTGTCGCTGTTGATTGTGACAATATGAAGAAATTTCTATTTTTCAATTTTATTTACATTATTCACTCGATTATTTTTTTATATTTGGAAAATTAGGATTGAATTATTACGGATTTTATACCTATTGCTAAATGTTTGTCCTTGCTTTTCTCAAAAAAAAAAAAAATGTTTGTACCGAATAGGTCAGTGGCACAATGACTTCATTGTTTGGTTGTAAACTAGTTTAACACCAACGTCACTCGTTCAATAATGTACTAAAAAAAAAAAAAAAATTCCTTACTATATTTGATCAAGTTTTTATTTTTATTTTTAATTTTAATATTTTTCTGTATTAATTTTAGGGACTTTTGCATGTATATTACAAAATGGATAAAATATTACATGAATATCACGATAATAGAAATATTTGCACATATAGCAAAGATTGTAAATTGATAGATTCTATCGATAAAGGGTGATAGAATCAATTACTAATAAATAAAGTAAATTGATAGACTTCCATCAGATTCTATCAAGAGTCTATCAATAAGAACTGATAGAATCAATCACTGATAAAATTGATAGACTTCCATCATTAGAGAATTATAGATTCTATCAAAGTCTTCTATAAAAAAAGTAAATAATTTTTTTTAAATGACAGAATTTGCTATAAAAGAATTATTTTTAGAAATGTACTCCTGTCGTAAAAAAGTTGCTATACTTCTTGACTCATTTGTTACCGTTGCAATTTTTAAAGAGTAATTCATTTAAATTTAAATGTTTGATTTGTGAACTATTTTAGAAATTTGTTAATGATAGGTACTCGTGTTCTTAATATCTTTCTTTTTGTTGGATAAATTTGTGTTCGTTATGTCAATCTAATGTTTCCCCACCAAATGGAAATTTATCAAATAAAAAATTAAACATGATTTTAAATTTTAAAAATTAAACTTGTAATTTTACCGAAATATTAATAAGTTACTCAAGCACAATTATTGTATTACGCGCTTTTCTTTGATTTTTTTGGGGGGCCTTAATTAGCCGTCTCAAATTAGAGAAGGAAAAAAATTCTTAAAAGAACCATGCAATAAACCTTGGTGGAAACTGGAAAGTTGTATACTTTTAGCCGTAAATTAATCTTACGAGTAAACTACTATTAAATTTAAGTAAATATGAAAGATGGGGTGTTTATGTTAGAAAAAGAAGACTTTAAGGTGTATTCAATTATATTAACTATAGTAGAGAAGACCAAACCCAAGGTTAGCTAATTAAATATAACCACTTAATATATGGATTATTATCGTTGATAATTAATTACAACTATATTCTAATTAATTAAAACTTCAGAAGAAAAAAAAAACTTAGTTGGTTCCATCACATGGTCTTGGCTATAACGAAGGAGAAGAGAGATTCTTCCAAACAAGAATCTTTTCTTATTGGCATACATCTCACTTGTAATATTAAACCTAATTAATGAGCTTTATTAAATGCTGCAATTATCATGTGATGTGGGCAAAAATTAGTATATACTTTCAAAGTATTTGTATATCGTGTTTAGTAATCTTTTTTAATAGTTACCGATAATTATTTTAAATGTATATAAAACCAATTATTTAAATGTCAGTCATTGATAATGTGATGAGCTCTCATAAAGAAAGTGATAATCCTCTATAGAACTTCACATTCGTTATTGTTCAATTTAGACATAAATTTTCGTAACTTTATTTTTTATTTCATTCAGAATTTTTTTGTTGTAATGGAAATAGTTGTTGACGTTTATATGCTCCACTTATTTAATCAACAATCTCCATCAAATAAAATATCAACAAGCCTCTCTTGTGGGCTTGTTTATGAAGGTTACAATCCCTTCAAACGAACAAAGATCAAGCCTCTCTTTAAATAGTTAATCTGTCTAGGTGATATTCAAATTAACTCTTCTCCGATCCTCTAGAGGCTACACCATCAACGGGATAGAATGAATTTTCAACACTTATTCGACATCTTGACTACATATTTTAGATCAAACTACTATTCTCCTTTGAGAACATTGCTAGTCTCAATCCGTCTATCTCATATGCAGACTAAACTACTCCAGTTATAAGGTATATCGTAGTGCAATGAAAAAAAATTTACCACGATTTTTCGTCATGATTATCAAAGCTCTCAACTTCTTTTTGTCATAAATTGTAAAATTCTACCGACATGACTAATTAGTTAAGGGTGTGATTTTGATATCAATTGATAATGGTGATAATCTTCTATAAATCTCTATATTGGTATAATGTTATCTACTTTTGACATAAACTCTCACGACTTTGATTTTAGTTTCATCCAACATCTATTATACCAATAAAAATAATTGTGAATGGCTTCCATAGACATCGAACCACACTCATGCTAGTTGTTCTTAGACCATTACATTTTAAAGGAGATAATATTATTATTTTTCTAGAAATTAGTTTATGAGTGAAAGAATAGAAAAATGAAACCGTCCTTTTCTAAAAATGTTTAGTTTTATTTTTTACTTTTAAAATATATTTTTTTTACTTCAACGATAATGTAAGAGTAGAAATCCGAATTTCAAACCAATTAAATAACAATAGTAATTATTGTTATTTTTTAATATGTGTGGGTATGTTTTTTTTTTCGAGAAATATATGTGTCTATGTATATTACTGGTTGAATTAGTTTGAAAATGAATGTTAGGGTTGATGGAATATGAATTTTTAATTTTTTTTTTTATATATAATTGGTGTGAGAAGTGATGGGTGTGTGAAAGAAGCAGCCTAAAAATATTAATGAAATTAATGGATTGCGTGATTGGTGAAGCAATCAATAAAAACTGATTATATTAATTAATTACACACTTGGATGGTCTGTTTTCAAAGTGTGGATTAATTCTAAATCCAATTAAAAATTAAGTATGATAAAATAAAACAAAATAAAAAAGTGTTATAAAAAAAAATATAGTAAGAATAAATCTACTTCTTATTTGGGTTACTTTTTCTGACCTTTTAATCGATTAATCTCGGGAAGTGCTTCCTATGGAATTTATTCAAGCATCAACTTTTCTTCTACGCCATCTTTAATTGCTAAGTAATTTCTTAATTTTTTTCTTATTAGAGATTAATATCTTATTTTATTTTTTATAATTCAACCAACAGTAAATTTGAATTCAGGATTTTTGGTCTAAGCATGCATAATTATTATATTTGTTGGCCTTGTTCTTCTTCTTATTATTATTTAATTTTTAACCCAAGAAAGGTATACAAATAGTGTTTGTTTATTTATTAATTTGATGAACATTTGTGCATAAACTTGAAAAATTATTTACTCTTGTAAATAACAATGTAGTTTGTTGGCCGGGTGAATATTTTTCCCAATAATATTTTATAAGTACTAAATTTAGAAAATTAGGAAAAGAATGACTAAATTTTAATTTGATCATTTTACTTTAAAATTAAACACACTTTTACTTATGATATTTCAATAATATTCACTTTTAATTTTTTTTAGACTTCGAATTCACTTTTAGTTTTGATATATATATATTTTTAATTTACTTTCATATTTACGTAAAAACTAACGAAAACATATCAGAATTAAAAGTGAATTAATAGTTAAAAAGGACACGAATAATTAAAAGTTAATGAGTTTAATTCATATAACGACTATCTAAAAAATAATTTCTTACGTAATGTGTGTTTAAAGTGACTCGAACTTTCATAAATTAAAAAGAAGAAAAAAAAGGGTTTTATCCAATGAAAGTTATATCATATCCACACATGTTGAAATAAAATAACGTGTTGAGAGAGGTTGCAGTTAGCATAATTATGGGGCAGATCTTCTTTTGACAGAATGCCATTTCATGAAGCTACCGATCTCCAAAGATGTTGCCGCCGCAGCCGGCGCCGGATGCGGTGGAGCTGGATGATCTGTATGTTAATTTGCCCTTCCTTAAGTAACAAGCTACGTGGAATTTATTTTTATTTTTCCTTTTTCTTTTTTGCAAGAATTTATCAGAAAAAAATAAATAAAAGAAATTGATGGAACTGATTGGTGAGATGAAAAGAGGGTTTTTTTTTTTTTTTTTTTTGAAAGAATAATCTGAGGGAGTAGACTTAGGCCACTTGACAAAAAATATTTAATCAAACCAACCAAAATAGACTAAAATTAATGATTTGACTATAATTTGTGTGTTCATTGATTTTGACTTACAGCTCTATTTTTGGCCTAAAATAATATTATAGTTATAAGTTCATCTCCATCTTTCCATTGTTGGGTTTTTTTTGCCTTCTATTTTTAAATTGTTGGTGTGAACAGACCAATCAATTATTGATTTTAGATTACACATGTTTCTCATCCAATTTTTTCCCACGTCATATATGATATAACACTTATTTTCTTCTTTAACAATAAATAATATATGCTTTTAAAAAATAATAATAATAATATATCATATCATACTACTTGTGGCTCGAGAGAAAAATTATTTTTAGACGATTTTATCTCTTTAGTCATTCCTTAAATTACAAAAATGTCATTTATTGAAATATAAAAAAAAATCAAATAACGTAGAAGATATTTACGATATCATTTAAATTTTTATCCGTAGAAGATAAGATATTTTTATCAAATCTCATAAATTTTATGACTAAGTCAAAAGATAAGAGATTTCAACAATCAAATGAAGATATTTACAATATCATTTATCATTTAAATTTTCATGTAGAAAATAAGATATTTTTACCAAATCTCATAAA
The DNA here is from genome assembly GCA_036507275.1 of Sicyos edulis. NCBI lineage: Eukaryota > Viridiplantae > Streptophyta > Magnoliopsida > Cucurbitales > Cucurbitaceae > Sicyos > Sicyos edulis. Next base: position 16,356,835 of record CM071846.1, on the reverse strand, counting down.
TTTTATTTGACATTTTATATTCTAATTAAAATAATAAATTGAATTTTCCAATCCTATAAATAGTTGTCTACATTTTGTTTACAATAACACTTTCCGTTTGCTTGAATTTATTTTTCTTTATTTTTTTGTTTTATAATAAGTTAGGTTTGATTATTTACCTTAACTTTCATCTAATTTTTCTTTTTAGGGATTTTTCTGCATAATTGTTGTCTTTCAAAAAAATACTTGGAGATCTGGAAAAAAGGTTTGAAGAATTATAAGATTATCATCTGAGATTAGTGCATGAATTCTTCAATTTCAAAAGTTTGGTAACAATGATTTCCTACTAGTTCTCTATATTTTGTTTATAAATACATTTGAAACTTTCTTTTTGCTTGGAGTTACTTTCTTGGTTTTTTTTTTATAATAAAAAATTTAGTTATGTTTTTTTTGTTGGATTATTTACCTTAACTTTCATCTAACTTTTCTTTTGTTGCAATAATTTTTGTAGGGATAATTGTTGTCTTTCAAAAAAATACTTGGAGATCTGGAAAAAAGGTTTGAAGAATTATAAGATTATCATCTGAGGTTAGTGCATGAATTCTTCAATTTCAAAAGTTTGGTAACAATGATTTCCTACTAGTTCTCTATATTTTGTTTATAAATACATTTGAAACTTTCTTTTTGCTTGGGGTTACTTTCTTGGTTTTTTTTTATAATAAAAAATTTAGTTATGTTTTTTTTGTTGGATTATTTACCTTAACTTTCATCTAACTTTTCTTTTGTTGCAATAATTTTTGTAGGGATGCTTTGTTGCTTAATTGTTGACTTGGAGATGTGAGAATTGTTTTTTGAAGAACGATAAAATTATCATTTGAACTTAAAGGTAAGTTCATAAATGTATACTAACAAATATATTTAGCTTATTTATATTTATAATTATTAAATTTAATTTTAATTCAATAAATTGTATTAAATTTTATTTAAATAATAACATCTATTATTTTTTAAGCTCAAAATAAATAATTAACTGCTTTTTAATATAAATGTGAATTTTAATAAATTTAACTAACGTGAAAAAATGGTTATAAAATTTAATATTATATTGAAATTATTATTTGATGATTTAAATTTAGCCTAAAAATGTAAGAAACAATTTATAATTATATATATATATATGATTTATTATTTAAAAATTATCACGTGCAACGCCGTACTAAAATTCTAGTGAAGCTAAAGTGAGCAATGCTCAAAAGGATAAGTTTAAAATTTCTACTTCGAACTCAAAATAAAAATATTTTTTTTCTATCACACTTTTGGAAGAATGACTAATTTAGAGTGTATTTTTGTATAGATTCTAAGTGATTTTAAATGTATGAATATTTATTTTCTTAACATTTATAATATTTAGTGTTGGAGTCTGTGTTTGAAGATACTCATTTTGTTCCATATTGAATAGATGGAAAATCTTCACTAATAATTAATTTTATGGTGAAACTTCATATTAATACATACGGTGTATTAGTCCACATATTTATGCTTGGTTAGAATTTTATGTTATTCTATTACTTAGTTGTTACTTAAACTATTGTGTTTTTATTTATTTAGGAGAGAAAAACATATTGATTTAATAAAAAATTGTAAACATATTTCTTCCTTTCACATTTGTTGTCAACTTGTGATATGGTATCACAAACCAGAAAAGCCTAACACTTAAAGTGATGATTTCAAAGTTCAAATTCAATCCATTTCATATGCATCATTCCTCCCTTTAACCATCACTTCTTGTCACACAATCCTTTACCATAGCAAATTATGTTAATAGCTAATTGCTATGCGATCCGACAAGAACAAAGAAGGTTCCGTCGATGTTAACCTCACGAAATCAGCCAATACAACCCAATGATACAATTACTTTTAGGATGATGTCAAGAAATTAGAGATTGCAGCGAACATTGTTTATACTAGTTCCGTGAAAAGTGTTTGAGATGACTTTGCATAACATTTTAAAGAAAGTAATGGATCCATATAATATATCAATTGAAGTAAGAACTCGTGATTCCAACTCAAGGCAACATGTCATGTTGAAGCCTATTTTACCAAAATTGAACAATTTTCTATTCACAATTTCTCTATCAATGAACTTTATTTTTTGACACGAAAAATTTGAATTCCTACTCAAATTTCAAAAACTATTTTTCAGTTTCCAAAACTTACTTAATTTTTAAAAATATGTAGAAATAGATAATAAAATTATATATATATATATATATATATATATAAAGTAGTATTTATAAACTTAATTTTTCAAAAAAGTAAAAAGCATATGGGTTATTAAAGGGACTTGAAAACACCATTAGACAGTTTTCAAAATTGATGAACTAAATAAATAGAAACTATAAATAAAAATTTCCTTCTAAACAGGGTAATTTGACCTATTATTTATCTAAAATTATTATTATTATTATTATTATTATGAGGAATCATTAGATCACAAAATCAAAGGTATGGTATACAGACATAAGAAATGAGAAGGTTATTGAGAAGTTCTTTTAAAAAGGAGTTTTATGGCGGAGTAAATGGCAGGGCAATTCTCTTTTTTTTTTTTTGAGATTACAATTATTGGGAATGGGGTATTCGAACCTATGACCTTTTGATCATTGAGTGTACGCTAATGTTTGTTGGCAGGAAAATTCTCATTCTAAAAAGAAACAAACTTATACATGCATTTGCAGTTGCATTAGGATTATGATTATGATTGGATTTGACATTGTATTTACCTTTTCAGCTAAAGCTCTCAGATTAAGTTTGTTTTAGTTCACTTAAATATTACAAATTTGTTTCTCTCTATTAACTACCATGATTTGGTACTATGTTTTCGAGTGGAAGCTTTTATGTTTGGTTCAATAATATGGAGAGAAATTAAGCATAAACCCAACACAAATCACAGTGAAGATTAAATCTAACATTTCTCCTAATCTTAAATTTAAGAAACGCAGTACACACTGAGAATGGAATTTTTACACTAATTTTATATTTCTTTTCTTTGCACGTACAAGAGTTGAAATTCTTGAAAGAAAAATGGAATGTATATATACAAGACTTGAAGAAATGACTATAACCAAAAAAACTAATTACAAAATGGCTAAAAATATTATTATTTCTCTTTCCACACTTTTTTTATAAAAAAATTAGTCATTTGTTACTGTTTCCCTGGTACAAGTGTCATGGCTAGTCACCGATGGGAAACTTAAAAGGCTGTTTGTTTGACGATTTTAGTTAGGAGTTAGGTTTAGAATTTATTAAGAAAATTTACATCCAAACGAGTTTTTATCAATTCTTCCTCAATTTTATTTTTAAAAATAACTCTCATTTCTAACAATTCATTTTTAACTATTCATTTATAACTATTCAATCATTTCTAACCATTCATTTTTAATCATTCTTTTCAAATCAATCAAAATAACTTATTTTTAATCACTCATATTTAATCATTTCTTTTTTAACTACTAAAAATAACTACTCATTTTAAATCTATATCTAAATAAAGTTTTGACTATAACTCCTCTATACAAAAACTACATCCAAACAAGTTTTTGGCACAACTCTCAATTTTTAACTACTCAATATAACTCTTTAACCTAAAAAATACCTAAATATGTCAAACAAACGCCCCATTGGGTTTCGAAAACTTTCTCCTTTTTTTTTTAAAGGTAAAAAAGAAAAATTCAATTCAAATGAAAAATGTGTTTATAACTATGACATTTTTCATGTTTAACAAAAAAAAAAATCTTATGAATAGCATAATTTTGAAAAATAATTTTTTATATCATAAAAAAGGGTGAATATAACCAAAATATTTACGCTTAAAATTAAGTGAGCTAATTTTCTTCCATCTAATTGAAGTTAAGTAAGTTTAACGGATTGAAAAGTAAATTCAGTTAATTGAAAATTATCAATTCAACTTATTGAAAATAATTAGTTTAGTTGATTGAAAATAAGGTCAAGTAAATTGAAAAAATAATATTTTAGAATATTGAAAAAAGAAACACAAATCTAATATAGATGAAATATTTTTTTAAAAAAATTGTTATAGATAAAATTGTTTACGGTCATATGTAATAATTTTCCATATACCTATTTTGATTTTTTAATTTTATTTTGTATCTAATATATCCACACATTCAAACTTTATTGAATATGATAAATTCTTGAAGTTTCAATTTTATCTTTAATAGGTTCAATTTATGTTTAAATAAATGTTTGAAGGCAACAAAACGTAGATATGAGGTTCTTTTTTTACATTGAATTATAACTTTTGAATGAAAATAACAAATTGACATTTAATCCCTTTTAAGCCTCCAACAGGCAGCGGCTGCGCATAAGATTGATTTACGGACAGTCAAACTGACTTCTCGGAATCTCCGAGTTTATTCTGAAACACGATTATCCGAATATTCTTTTACAAAACCCGGATTTTCCGCTTTGCTTTTGCAGTATAAATATGTATTTTTTTTTTTGACCGGTTCTCAAATAACCCGTTGACATCCATTATTTTAAATCAACCACAAATTATTATTGTTAAAATTCAATAATCAGCCATTCCAGGTTCATGCAATTCAACACGTTTTCGGTAATTGTTTTCAAATTCTCCCCCCCTTGGTTCACATCGAAAAAAACGAGTGGAAATTGTGAACTTTTTTAATTAAGAAAACACGGACAAATTAAAATTTATGAAATTATATAAATATTAACGATAAAATAAACTTCAAAATTAGTAACTATAAAATGAATATTTGAAAATGTCATAAGCTACCATGGTTGACGTATATTTGTTGGTTTAAAGATTGTAAATTCGAATTTCCTATCATCTAAATTTTGTTATTGTACTATAAAACTCATAACCCAAAAAACTAGAACTATATCAAGCTCAACTTAACCGAGTAAAATAAAACTAAACTAGTATCTCTACTACAACTTATACATTTATAACAAAAAAAAAAAGTTTATTTGTGTACAAAAAGACAAGGCCACTTGAGCTTAGTTTGAGGTTATAATTTCTTCAACATCATAGTAGGATAAGTGATGTTTTTCAATTGCAACATTATGATTGCCATTGTTGTTGGGTTATGTTAGAGTAAAAATAAAGATTTTGTGAAGGACAAATATATAGTTACTACATCCAATCACTGGTTCAATCATTCATTATTCATCATAATTAATTTTGATGGTAGATGTTGGGTTTGGTTTTGGAGTAATTTTGAAGCAATAAACCATAGTTGAAGTAATATTCATAATAATACAAAAGGATAGTTATTTATCAATTTTTTAGTTTAATAGTAATTACAAATTGGAGTCGAATTTATAACTTTTCGATCATGAGCATACACTTTTATCAGTTGAGATATTGTTCTTGTTGATAAAAGTACGCTACATATCAAAATGCTTAAATAAATGTTTATAATAATTTGGGTATGTTGGCGTCTAAACTTTAATTGTAACGAACACACATCAATAAGAATATAGTTCAATATCTTTGACCTACCGAAATATTATAAATTTAAATTTCATATGCTATTAAATTTTTTTAAAAAAATATTTAGCAAGCATATAGCCATGAACGCGACGTAACCGAATGAAATCGATTTCAATTTAAAGTTTGGGTAAAGTTAATTGTAGTTTACAACTCAAATTATATACTTCGAACTTCAAACTAAGTATAATTACTAAGGACATTGAGTTCATGAGTGATATTGAATTATTAACATTTATTTAAAAAGCATGATTGTATGAAATAATATTTTAAAAAAATCATATGACGTACACCGACAAACATTAAACTTTAGTAAAATAGCAACACATCATTTGCAACAATAAATATTTTCATTTCTAAAGTAAGTTTGTTAAACTTAATTTTAAATAAAGTAGTAAATTTGTTGAACAAATAAATATTATGGAAGAGATTGTCTAGAAGATGTCAATTTCTATTATTAATCAAAGCATCCTATTACTCACACTTTAACTACAATATTAAATAATAAATAAATTTAAATATAATTGCAACTAACAGATTACACTTAGATAAAATTGTTGAACTACCATCCTTAGATTTAGAAGACATGAAATGAAGCCATATTATTTACTTTTACAAAGACAATACTTAATGAATTTGTTTCTACTATGCATTATCAAATATTGATGGATAGAAGAGAAAAATAGCGAGAGAAAGAGAAACAAAAGAGCTTTTTTCTCAAAAAAATAAATTAACATCATGTAAAGAACTTAAAATTTATTGGTCAAGTATATATTTTGAGTTTATTTTTACAATGCATATAAGGAGCTTTTTTGTTTTTAAGTTGCATTTAAAGGTGATCTTACCTTTAACCTCGAAATCATCGATAATACATGTTGCTAGAAGATATCCAATGAACTTAACTTTTAAATTAGTCAACAACAAAAAAAAAGTAAACTTTGAAATCTTTTCTCCAAAAGAACTATAATTGAAGACAAAATCCACACGTGGGCAGTATTTCTATTTATAGGTACATTACACCTGATCCATCAAAATCCACACGTGTCGGCCATACATTTCACACACACTTGCCTAGAAAAAGCAATGCTACACAAAAACAAACCTCAAACCAGCAAACCCCATTTTTTTTAATTATAAATTTGTATAATGTTGAACATTTCAAACGCAATTTCGTGACTAGCCAACGGCCTTACCTTTCTTATCATATATAACCCACACATTAATTTCTCAAAAATTCAATTAACCTCTGTTCTCATCCGCCATTAATGGACATTGAGCAAGTTCTTAATCTCTTTGATTCCTTCTGGTTCGAGCGTGAAATCTTCAACAACCACCCCTTTTCACCATACCCACAAAACCCACAATCCCAAAATCCATTAAAATCCTCGCCGCCGCCGCCGTCGGAGGAGCTTTTCGTCCCACGGATTCGCACGAGATCCGTAAGCGAAGATTTAAGCGCAAAATTGAGCTTTATGTCCGATTCCAACTCACCCAATTCCGTTCTGTTTTCTCCGAAGCTTCAAACGATCCATTCCAGTAAAGAAATCGCCGAATCGGAGTCGCCGGAGATTCACCGGAGGGAAACTGTGAGGCGGCGGAAAACAGAGTCGAGAAACAGAAAAAGGGGGCCGGAAAGTAAGAGCTTGTCGGAGCTGGAATTCAAGGAGCTAAAAGGGTTTATGGATTTGGGATTTGTTTTCTCGGAGGAGGATAAAAGATCGAGCTTGGCCTCGATTGTTCCTGGATTGAACAGGCTGGGGAAGAAAACAGAGGATGAAGAAGAAGAAGAAGAAACAGAGGAAATTTCGAGGCCTTATTTGTCGGAAGCTTGGGAGGCTATGGAGATGAAGAAGACGCCATGGATGATGAATTGGAGGTTTCCTGCAAATGAGATTGAAATGAAAGATAATCTCAAGTGGTGGGCTCATGCTGTTGCTTCTACTGTTAGATGACACTATGTTCTTTTTGTTCTATGTTATAATCTCCACTTTTGTTTTGTTAATTGTAATTGTAAATTCTTGGGTTTGTAAAATTTTGATCTAATTTCCAAGTTTTAAATTAAAGATGTTGGGTGATGATGAAAGTTTCTTTGAAATTATCCATCTTGCAATTACTTGGAAGTTAACCACCAATATAGAAGATTATGAATTCCCCTACTCTTGTTTTTTAGTTCCCTAATAATTAGGGAAGTTGATTTACTTCTCAAATTCAAAAAATAATTTTAAATATAATTACTTTTAAAAAATAGTAGTATTATATTAATAATACATCATACCCATTAATAATTTATAATATTAAAATGCATCAATAAATATTTTAAAATTTATTTATACTTGTAATTATTTTGTGATAAAAATTTATATAGTAAATTATGGAAGTAGATTGAACCATTGCTCTTTGTGAGCAGAATTCCCTTTTCTTGTTGAATTAAAAGAAAATGATACTTTAACCATTAATTTTCCAAGTGCATGGAAATTACATATATGATGTTTGTTTGTAAATGTGTAATAGAAAAAATGTCTATGATGGTCGAGCATTTTTTCAAATTGGTCCCCTTAGTATATAGTGGGAGAAGAGGGACCAACAACAATGAAATTGAAATAAATTAACACCAGATAAGATAACCAACTGCGCCACTGACGCTCGGTAAATCATTATAATTATTGAATATAGTAATTTTTGTACTATGATCAATTAACCTTATATACGAATTATAATAAATGACTTTTGTTGGCTATTTTTTTTTTATATCTATGATTGTCTCGGCCATCTTGCTCATATATCGTCTGCTAACATTTAGATGTCACGGAAATTTGTAGAAAACTAATTCATATATAGGTAGTCATCATAAATTGAATCCATCACTTCTTAACTTTTCAATGTCTTCTTGACTACTATGAATGTGAGTATTATGCTATAAAAAAGTATGTATTATGCCATATTTCATCAAATTATAATTTACAAATTGAGAATCCTTTAATCAAGTTAAAATAGGTACTTGTAAATCATAATTTTTTTCAATCAATTTTAATATTTTTTTGCCAATAATTAAGTCTCAATTAGAAGATCCAAGTCTTTTTTTAAAAATATTATTATTAAAAATGACGAATGACCGAATTAAAAAAAAATCACTAAAATATTAGGAACTGAAACATATATATTATGTAAGAAAAACTTATATACCTAAAAAAACAATACTAGCAAGTAGGACACATATAATTTGACATCCTTGTATAAAATATTATATGTTGATAGAAAGAAAACCCGAGTCTTAAAAAAAGATAAAAAGATGATTAAAATACTATATTATGATATATGTTAAGAAAAACAATAATTTGATTTAATTATTGTCGTCACTTATCAATTTCTTTGTGATTTATTTTTTTGATATTTAAGTATTAGTTTATTTACTTATAATGCGATTATTTTGTTTTATTGCCTGAATATGGAGTTTTTGTGCCCATGGCTACACTATTCTTGTCCGTTTGTTATCCAAATCTAAACATGTATTTAAGATAAGAACAACATAAAATATATGTATATATTGGCTAAATTAAAGATCTTTGAAAAAACTAAGGAATAATTTTATGGAATAATTTGAAGAAGTAAAAGAAATGGGGATAAGTTTGCCACATCAGAGAGCTAGTTTTCGATAAAAAAAAAACAAAACAAAAAAAAAAAAAAACAAGACAAAAACATCAGAGAGCTAGTTGAAATTAAGAAGGTTATTTGTAAACTCAAATGAAATTTACTTTCAAAATACTTGAAATTAAGAAGGTGTGACATCACTTCAGATTATTGTTTCTTATATATATATAATATTAATTTTCTAAGCCCGTCTCCTTCATTGGAGGTGAGAGTATTTCCTTTCTACGCAAGTATTATTTTTTTTAATAAGTAAAATATATGTTTCTTTCATAACCAAATTAAAATATATGTTAGTGGCTTTAAACAATATATGAAAATAAAAGCAACCAGTACTATTTTATACTATATTTAATATTGAGTGTAGAATCTCTCAAAAAAATATATAAATATTGAGCGTAGAAATCACATCTTCACTTTTAGTCATTTTCTCAATAAAATAAAACATTCTTTTTTAATTTGGACATCATTATCTTTCTTTATTGAACTTAAAACTCAGTAGAACATACATGTTTTATACTTCAATTGAGTTAGCCTCATTAGATTGGTATTGACCTTCAACATATTTTTAAAAAATATAATGTGTAATAGTTTTTTATGATACAGTTAAAAGATGAGAAGATTCTAGTTACAAAGTCAATGATTATTTATACAATTAATATATTAATGAATTATACTTCGATATTTTGTGTAATATTTAATTGTAAGAAATTCATAAAAATTTATTTATCTTAAATAGATATCCATTAGAAAGTTTAAAGCTTAAATCCTAAAATCGGATTTTGGATGAGCTATAGATCATTTTATGAATGAAGTACTACTCTGGACGAACAACAATCGAGAAAACAAAGTCAATGATGAATTAGTATGTAACCTTACTATTCAAATATATAGACTACACTTTTAAGTTCTTAATTGCTGGTGCTATTAGAAAGCAATATACATCTCATTCAATTTCTATCTGTATTCTTGCTTTAATATTTTTATACTAAATAACCACTCATTAAATTGAGTCAACTCCAGCCAAAAAAAATCTTGTATTACATAATAATTGGTTAGTTACGGGTCCAAATTTTAAATAATTTTTTATTTAAAAAAATCCAACCCTTCAAAATTGAGTGAATGATGGATTTAAGAGAAATGTAACCCTGAAAATAGAAATTATTAGTTTGGATTTCTCAATGTGTGAAATTTTGAGAATCGTACCAATAAAGAAATTAAAATAACTAAAAACATATGCATAAAGAAAAGAAGAAGTATCATGTGCAAATTAAACTATACAACTTTAACTTTCACTATGTTTAATGCAAACTATAGTTTAACTTACAAATCAGAACTATGTTTGGGTGAGCACCACATATTTGTGTAATTTCCTTTTACATCCATCTTATTGTTCCACTTGTACTAAACAGGCTATTTTTTGTAGGCTACATTCATGCCTCAATATTATAAAATCATAAAAGATATGCTACAAAAAGAAGAGCGACATGGCACTAATGAACTTACCAAACATAACATATATAAATTAAAAAAAAAAAAAAAACAATTCACATGTGACTTTTGAACATTTCCCAACTATAAAAGTTAGAAATTTCAAATTAAACATTAATTCTTTCATTATAAAGTTAATGTCTTTTTCACTTTCATTATCACTGTTTCAATTTTGCATAAAAAAAAGAGAAAAAAAAAATCATGACAAAGAGTTGGTGATGTTTTAATTGGAATTAGTACTTTAGTTTGTTACAATAATGCAAATTAATTAAGTAGTTAGTGATTGATTAGCTTCAACTCCCACAATATCACGCTCTGCCTCGCATTCCCAAAGTGGGCCCCACATCCCCGAAAATCCGTAATAATTAACGTTTTGCACGTTTCATTTCGACCGTTAGCGCGACTTTCCGTCTATTTCGACGGAGTTACAAGCGGTTGGTCAAAAAGTTCATGGTTTTACGCGAAAAATAACAGGGAATACCGAATTTACTACAATGTCCTCAAGATAATAAGTCCTCACGAAATAAATGATAGGAATTTTTGGACATTCCATTGTAATTATAACATTCTTTTTTTTTTTGTGAAATATTGCCAAGTATAGAGTAGATTTAAGTTTTTTTTCTTTAAATTTTTATTTTTCTAATTTTATCTTTTCTACATCAAACAACCATTGATTTGATTGAATACTATTAAGGAACTTATTAAATTTATCAATAAAATGATTAAAGATTTTGAGCTAAAAACTTATTGAATGTTAGAAAATTAATTTCAATTTCATGGATTGGTAATATCTTTGTGATATATTATATTCAATTTTGACTTTACAATCATGAGTTTGATTATTTAAATTGGTATTTAATTCTCATATATATAAAAAAGTATATATTTTGAAATCAGCTCTTTTTTTATTTATTAATATGTATATATATTTTGCTTTTCCCCAAAGCAAAAGGGTAGTTTAGTCATTTAACTCATCCTCTAAAAAATTGAGTATAAATAGTTTGGCAGCTCCATTTAGGGGTTTTGTGGCGTGGAGTAAAATGGAATACCAGCAGGTTCTAGAGAGTTTCGATTCTCTCTGGTTCTTTGCCACCAGAGCGCCGCCCCCGGCCGTCGTGAGCGCCGCCGTAGATCCTCCCGGAGAGGAAAACGCGACACCCATTTGCAGAAATCAGCAAAATGTGGAGTCGAACAGGGTAAATGGATCTGGGTTTGGCTCAGAAGTCAGAACAGAGAAGAAGGAATTGAAAAGGAGAAGAAACAGAAGGAGCAAGACATTGAGTTTTGGGGAAAGGAGAAAAGTTGAAGGGGAAATGGATATGTGTTATGCTGTGAAAGAGATCTGTGAATGTTTGTTGTTTGAACAGAGAATTGGAAATGGAAATGGAAATGGGAATCATAATTATCAGATGAAGAAGAAGATGCCTCCTTTTGAAGATAGTATGGCCATGAAAGAACACATCAAATCGTGGGCTTATGCAGTGGCTTGTACTGTTAGATGATTAAAAGGTTCATTTTTTGGACAAATTTTTGTAAAGTTTGAAACTTTATGGTTCATCTTTCTTTTTGGTGTTCGTAATTTGAGGATGGATCTGGTTTTTCTTCATTCTTTATTTAGTAAATGCTAAAATTTTGTGCTCGATCGTGAATGCAATATTGACATTTATCATGTCATAATTTTGTTGCTAAATTAAAATGTGATTATTATGCCAACGGGAGAGATGAACGGATTAGTAGGTTAATGTCCATAAATTATGAAATCAAATCTTTTTTTGTTCTTTCGATCAATAATACTTTTAATTGGAAATTTGAATCAAAGAAACACATAAAAAATTAATTTTTGGATAGATATTTTGTATATAGTTGGATTCTCTCCACGAATTGAATCGATTGCATCGTATAGTTTTTCAAGACCTACTTAACTACTAGTTAAGTCCACTCCCATAATTGCTAAGAGGATATCTCATTCAAAATTGTTTAGAACCAAATTGGAGCTTGCACCCTCTCAAGTTTCAAATCCATTCAATTAGTCTTATGACTTCACAAATCACTCAAAATTGCTAAGGTAAAATTATGAATTTAGAAAATTTTGAGCACATTTTAATATTTATTTATTTTTGTTGTTTATTATGAAATTTGATTTCTAAAAAGTGAGAGAGAAAAGAAAAGTCGTTATATATATATCATGTCGATCAATTTTAAATCGTTAGGGTTGAAGTGAACATAATCTAATTGAAATATTAGTTGTATATTTATTTCATATGTCTCCAAGAGACGGCGTAGTTAATTAAAGATTTGGGCTTCGAAGAAACACTCTCAATTATACGGGAATGAAGCTCCAACGTCCGATCGTTAAAAAAAGGTATGTTTATTTGATAAAATTAAAACACATATTACTTTAATTACTAAATATATTTTCACATTATATGGTATTGTCAATTAGTTTTAATGTAGAGTGAAATGAGGATTAGAATTGAAAGGGTTGGTGACGTGTTTGGTTTGGTCGATTGGTTGTAATCCAATTTGAGTCCAAGGTCACGGGTTCAATCTTGAAAATCGGTATTTCGACTTTTATATAATTTGAGAACAATAATTTTCTTTATATAGAATTTGTTGTCTGCCTCCTTTAATTCGTACTAAAAAAAAAGTTGAATTTTTGTTTCTTCAATCCGTTACTAAAATGAAAAAACACCAAAGTCATAGGGAAGCTTTTTTTTAGTACTATAGTAGCTTCTTTTTTTTTTTAATAAGTAACTAGTTTTGTATTTATTAATATTATGATTATGAACTTTATAAGAAAAAATTAACAATCATACGTGTTAAAAAGGGGGGGTCAATTAGAAAAATGACTAAATTTAGACAACTTATTAAATAAATGGCTACACCCATTTAGACATTAAATTCATGTCTAAAAATGATTTTCTAAAATCAATTAATTGATTACTTAAATTGTAATATACTTTTATACCCTTACAATTATTTGTTCTTTATATGTATATATAATTGTTTAATTTTAGATTCACTTTCAACCACTTATCAAATCTAACGACTAAATCTAATATTTAAAAATAACACTCTTTGAAATCTAACAACAAATCACCAAAAATAGTGATGGATTAAGTACATTTAAATTCTAATTAGTTTTAAAATAAGTAAAAAAAATAACTAATTACGGTTTTTAAATTTAAAAAATTGAAACAAAAATTTGAACATTTAATTAAACACATATCCTTATATCTTTTTACATATTCAGGCAAATGTAGAATGATAAAATCGACCTTACATAATAAATGTGTATGACTTACGTTTGCACGTGTATAAAAAAAATTTAATTGTAAAAAAAATATATCTATGTACACCAAATAGAGATATGATCTAGTGTATGTATATGTAAGTAAATATAATTAAATTGTAAAAAATTAAAAATATATATACACTAAATACAAATATGATCTAGTGTATGTATATGTATGTTGATGAGCGATTGAAAGAAAAAACCATAAATTGACTTTTGGAATTGATTAAAAAAAATCTGTCGACACTTCGCTAGCGATCATGCAATTCTGCCGAAACCACCACCAAAAGCCTCTTTGACTCCATTTTTATCTATTAACGAGCAAAACATAGAAAGACGTTTATCATCAGTAGAATCAAGGAAAAGAATTAAAGGTCAAAGTTGAAGATGGAATTTGAAAATAATCAACAATAATCATGAGATATTTATTCCATGAATAATATGAGAAAAGAGAAAAGTTATATTCCTTGTGAAAATTACACAATTACAAAGCTACAAGTATGATGAGTATTTCAAATAAGTAATAATAATAATAAAAGAAAAAAAACTAGAATTATTTGTTTGTGCCCAACACTTAGTTTAAGTAAAAAATAAACTAACCTAACTATAATATGATAAACAAAACTCTTTTTTTATATATAATTAAGAAAACAAAAACATTATACCTTCTTCAAGGAAACGACAATGCAAACAAGAAACTATATCTTTAAACAATATTTAATTAGAAAATCAAACCTAAAGAGAAGCAGGCTTAAGGTTGAAGATAGAGTGATATAATGGATGGTGATGGTAAGATATTTATTTTATTAAGATCTTCAATTTGAAATCCAACTTATTAAGTTTTTATAATACTCTCAAATAAATAAACAAATAAGTTATTATGATATAAATGGTTGAAATTTCCACAAATTAAGGGATCATACATATTTGACTCAATAAATTCAAAATTATAATTGAATGAAATAAATTTAGGTTGGGGACAAATTAGGAAGCATAAATTCTCTCCCTCTTCTCTAAAATCCGATTTAGCCATTTACTACTAATACCCAAAAAAAAAAAAAAAATTCTGAAAAGCATAAATTTGAAAGAAAAAGAAAAAAAAAGAGATTGGGCCGAAATTGAAATAGCCCAGAGTCGACCCAGATGAGCCTGATGATGATGATGGAAGAAAACCCAATTTGACGATCATTGGCGGCTCATTGGGCGTAGAGCAGTTCGTGAAGGCGCCTTGGCATTGTCGCTTCTTCAGGCGAGGTTCAATCTCCAACTTCCATTCTCTTAACTTGTGATGTTACAAACAATTAACACCATACTACAACTCGGGAATGGATTTCGTATAAAATTTAGGTTGCTTGATCTATTCTTTTAGGCTTCTGTTGTCGTTTCTAATTGTTTATTCTGCTAATTTATTTGGAACTACGTCTTGCTCTCTGATACCACAAAATATATCTTGTCTCAATTTGATAGAAAATGTAGATTGATTTTATATCATCCATACCCCACCATCCACTAGCAATTGATATCAGACCATTCAGGTTGTAGAACCATGTCAGGAGGAGATGATAATTTGGTTACTTTTGATGGATCAAAATTTTCTTTTTGGAAGGAAAACCCGACGATATAGGAGAAATAGAATGGAAAAGAATGGATAGAAAAGTGTTGGGGACTATTCGTCTAACTTTGACAAAGAACGTGCAAAGCAGTGTGGCAAGGGCGACTACTACATCAGAATTGATGACAACTCTGACCAACATGTATGAAAAACCCTTGGTATGCAACAAATTGTATCTCGCAACTAGGTTCATTAATTTGAAAATGGTTGAAGGTGCATCTGTCATTGACCATATTAATGAATTTGATTTGTTGATGAACAAATTAGCTGTTCTTGAATTAGAATTTACGGATGACGTGAATGCTATTTTGTTGTTGAGATCTTTGCCTGATAGTTGGGAAACCATGAAGCTTAGACTTTTCAATTCATGTGGAGAAGGGAAATTGCAGGTTTCACTAGTTAGAGATTTTGCTATTGCAGAAGAGATTCGCAGAAGAGACTCAGGTGTTGCTTCTACTTCTATTGCAACATTGAATAGGGATAGAGGGAAGAGTAATAACATACGTCATGAGAATCAAGGTAGATTGAAAAACAATAATAGTAAGTCTAAAAATAAAAAGTTAGAATGTTGGAGTTGTGGTAAGACTGGACACCTGAAAAAGAATTGTAAAGCCCTAAAGCGAACTGTGGGACATGAGTAGGTGTGAATGCTGTTGCTAATGAGTTGCATGTGTCTTATGGTTCTGGCAGTGGAAAGTGCACAAGACACATAAGTGTGTCATTTCTTAATATAAGCAACGTGACATTCTGAAAAATTATGTTGCACGAAATCATGGAAAAATGTGTCTAGTTGATGGAGAGTCTTTAAACGTCATCTAGATTAGTGACGTGAAATTGAGATAGTGAATGGTTGAATATGTAAAATTTGCAAGGCAAGCCAAGTTTAAAATATGAGAAAGAATTTGATTTTATAGAACAGTTAGACATTGAAGGATGTGAAGTAAGCTTTGACCAAGAAAACTAGAAAGTTACAATTGCTGCTGGAAAAAGAAAAACTCCCTCTTATTTTTGAGTTGTCAGAGAAGCTTGGGCTGATAGCTCCTCCACCTGGAATCTCCATTTGAGGAGGAATTTAAAAGAAGAGCAAATCAGCGAGTATTGCTACCTTACACACTTGCTGTCGATGATTAATATTACAGATGGTGATGACACTTGCCTATGGAGCTTAATGGGATCTTCTCTGTACAATCTCTCATCAAAGATAAGGCTAGCTTTTTGGATCCTCCTGATGACAACATATCCAAAGCCATATGGAAGGGTAAAAAAATCAAATTTTACTCATGGGAATTGTACAAAAGGGCTGTCAACACAAATGAGAAGTTACAAAGGTGACTGCACACTTATTCATTATCACCAAATTGGTGTGTGATTCTTTATCAAGTGTACCTTTGCTACAAATTTCTGGGATTTCTTAAGGAAAAGCTTCTCATGGCCCATGGTCATGCCTGGGGACACTCAATCTCTATTAATACATACTCTCACAGGACACCCCTTCGAAGATAAACAAAAACTGCTTTGGGAGCATTTTGTGAAAGCTTTTTGCTGGACCACTTGGATTGAAAGGAATGATAGAATTTTTAAAAGTAGGAGTTCGCCATACTTGAGTCTCATGGAGAAATTGACATCGGTTGTGGTGTCTTGGTGTAAACTCTCTCCTATGTTCTATGGTTATAGCTTTGATATTCTCCTTAATAGCTGGAAATTTTTTTGTAATGGGCATCCTGCCCCTTCGTAATTTCGTATCATTAATGAAATTGTCTCTTATCCGAAAAACAAAAAAGGAAAAAGAAAGTCAGACTTTGTATGAACAATACAGTAACAAGGACATGGTGGCTTTTTTCGATCATGCGAGAATTGGTGAGAGTTAGTGTGTGAACTTCAAGAGAATTTTCTTTGGGTCGGTTTGCAAGAGTATTTTTTTCCATTAAAGAGCTTGTTGTAGAGTGGCTCATGAGAATATTTTTTAGTGGGGTAAACTCTTGTATCTTTCTCATATTTTAGTGGAACCTGCATTGATAGCAGAGAACTGAATGTAGCTCATTATAAATGAACCAATATAGATATGATTTCAATTTCTCCTCTCAAACTTGATTTAATTATCGACTTTTCTACTTAAAAAGTTAGGCCTATATTATTTTAAGTTTGTTGTTTCGAATGATTTATTATGTGAATTTATTTGGAACCAAAAACTTGATCAGATATTAAAAATATCTATATTGTCTGAATTCGATAGACTATATATTATCGGCCCCCATCATCACCTTAACGCCGAAGTTCGATGGCATTTTATATTTTAGGATTTTCAAGTTCGTTGCACCTTGTTTCACAAGGTACATCAATGTGATAAATGATTTGATCTGAAAACTAATTTATAGCCTATTTGTTCATGGGGAACAAATTTGTTCAATCACATCCATTCTAGTTCTAACTTTTGGAAACAAGTGGTTTCAGAATTCAGACCCGAGCCCTGCTAAAAATGTTCATAAATTTCTCAAGATTGAAATGAAGATCTCCTATTGGAATAATTTCTATTCTAAGGCTCTGTTTGAAAATTATTCGGCTTTGAAAATTTAGCTTACTTTCTCTCCATTTTTATACTTTTTATATCTACTAGGGAAGCCAAATTCCAAAGAAAAAAGAGCAAGCTATTGCAAATTAATTTTTTTTGGTTTCTATAGCTTAGTTTTTTAATACACAAGCAAAAGATAGACCACACAATAATAAAATGTATTGGTAAAAGTAGAATTTATAGACTTTAATTTTAAAGATTCAAAATAAAAAAATATCTGGTTTTGTTGTTATAGCTTTTGGTGATCCATTCTGCCTTCAAAAAATTTCCCCTGCTTATCACTTATCAGGGAATGAGGACGTTATGTACATCTCCTCTGAGAAGGAAATGAAGTCATTTGATGTCCATCAGGTAAGAAAGTTTTATAATGTCAGAAACTTAAAAAAAAATTGTATTTTAGATGAAAGAACTTTTTGAAAATGGCACAATACTTGTCCCCGAAGAGATGGTACATTGGTTGAAGACTTGGACTTTAGAGGTATGCTCTCTTCAAAGTCTCAGGTTCGAGATTCACCTGTGACATTACTCCTTCAATGTCTCCGGTGCCTGGCTTAAGGACGGGCGTAGTTACCTTATTTCAAAAAAGAAAATGGCACAATACTTGATATCTATTTTAGTCATGTTTTTTTGTCTTTCGTATATCAAACTGTATATCATAATGAAGATGCCTTGACTAGTTCTTTTACTTTCGGAGGCTATTTTAGTCATGTATATCATCACAATGAGGATCAGCACTAATAGTTTAGGGGCTCTTATTTCAAAGTCCGTTTCTTTTTATAGGACAAAGAAAAAGAACAAATAAAGCGCACACACAATTTCTTCCCATGCAGGTTACTTGCAACCCAAAATCTTCTTTTCTGGCTGCCTCTGATAAGGTCAGCATCTTTAGCTTACTGAAATTTCTTTTCTTGGTACTCCAACTCAAATTTGCTGGTGGTTTTTTTTTGTTCTTCCTGATTTTAGTTCAGTTCAAGTAGATAGAGAAACAGTTATATAAGTTTATCAAATTTGATTTGAAAATTTATTTTATTTTAGTATATCTTATCAGAATGACCTGAAAATGCTGGCATCAAGTATCTATAGTATTTTTTAAGCAGATGTTCTTCATTATGTCTGTTCGACTTTCGAGCACTGTTCTTACATTTGAATTGCATTGCAGTCACAATTTTGAGACCAAAACAAAGCATTGGCTGCTGGGAACTGCTATCAAATATTTCCTGCCAAACAAGGTGCAGCACCCACCCTCCTCCTTTCAGGGATCTGCATTGACCCTCTTGATGAAGCAAATAATTATTTACTTATACAACTCTGGATCCAAACACCTCAGTAACTAGTCTGTATTATCTTCTCTTTATGACAAAATTGCATACCTCTAGCACGATGTTGAATTATTATCCAACTGGTTTTCTGTTTTCCTTTTTCATGGGGTTTCTGTTTTCGTCAAAAAAGCTTCATCAAGAAGGCTAAGTGTATATACACACACACACTTTAAAGTACTTATTTATGCTATCTAGATCTCTCTGGTTTAAAGAGATTTTATTCCTTGTTTTTTTTATAGAAAAGAAAATTTAAAAAATGTGATATTTACTTATGCATTTTATAAATAAAAAGGATTAAACAATGCCCTCTATTTATGATTTATATGGAAAAAATAATAAGAAATATAATTCATTTATGTTAAGGAGTTTAATTGACATCATGATGTATGGTTCGATAATCAAGAAGTTATTAAAATCCCCCACTATTGTTAATTTTTTTAAAAAGAACAGAAAGAATTTGAATATAGTAAAATGTAAACCACCAGTTGATCAACAGAATCGAACAGTAAAAAGCAAACCACCAGTTCCACAACCAACAAGGTCAAAGTTTTGATTTTTTTTCCGGCCATCTATTTTCAGATCCAATGATCATTACATGGGTCTAGTTGGAATGAAGCAACTTCACACACGCACTTGAATTACAAGATTATTTCTCAAGAACACAGTTTCTTTCTGGTTTTCGGTTGCTTTTGTTTGTGGGATTGCATTTTTTTATATAAAGGGTTGGTGCATTATCGCCTGTTAGTAGTAACCAACTCTTTGCTTCAACTTCCCGCAAAAATTCAAATATGCTTTCTTTCTACACAGACTTTTTTTTAGTATAAATTGAAGGACGGAGACTACAAACTCTACATAGAGGGTAGTACTACTCTCGAATAAATAAAAGTCAAATACTTATTTTCAAGATTGAACCCGTGATCGTGATGTTGAATTGGATTTCCACCAAATAATGAAACAAACACACGCCCTTTTGGTCTTTCTACACGACTTGAGACTTTGCTTCTCATCCCTTCTTCCTCACTCTGCAGATAGCTGAAACCAACTTCCCAGCCTCTCATCTTTCCAACTACTACCCTCCATCTGGATTCTGTGTTATCCATATAATATCACCCACATACCCTAGATTTAGGGGCTGATTTGCTGTTGCAGAACCAGAATGATGGTTTCTGATGTTCCCATTTGCCACACTTGTGGTGAGCTAGTCGCCGTTGATGCGAATGGAGAGGTTTTTGTTGCTTGCCATGAGTGTCATTTTCCTATTTGTAAAGTCTTAGTTCAGTATGATGTTAAGGAAGGCCGAAATGTTTGCTTGCGGTGTGGTTCTCCGTTCAACGGTACTGCTCAACTATCCTTGTTGCTTTCATTCCTGAGTTTTATGCTTTTGATGTCAAGGAGCTTGAATGGAGTTTCTGTTTCAGTTTGAGTTCATTTGTGATTAGTCATATATTATTGGAGAGTTGCTGTAGTCATTGGTAGACAACCAGTTCATGTAGAGAATTGTGTTAACTATTTGTGCGATCTCTGTTCAAAGGTCTAATGGGTCGCCAAACCCAGACTCCAACCATCGTTGTTCTGTGGTCAATACTGTTAACATCAGTTTTCTCACTTTTATGGGTGAAGATAGACCCATTTGTCAACCAAGTTGACAGTACAACCATTGCACAAAGCTGCATCGCCATAGATTGTTGAGTAATATTGAAGAAATTTACTGAAAATCTAGAATTGATTGGCAATTTATGTATGGCATAGTTTGAGATGAAAATATACAGATTCACTTGAATATGCATGTATGTTTTGATTCAAGTTCAACATTTGAAATTCAATTACCGAATGGGTCAATGACGTAATAATTTCATTATTTGATTGTAAACTAGTTCGACACCAACATCACAGGTTCGAGCCCGAGAATTAATATTTGTCCTCGAGGTCCCTCAATATGTACTCAAAAAAAAAAATTTGAGATTCAGTTTGTACAATTGTAAATCATTGGTGTGAACAATATTAATATGAATACGATAGTTAACCACCTTTCTCAAAATTGTGTTCCTCACTCATTATTTCTGTTCACAGTTTCAAGTTTATACAAGACTTGATGTTTCTTTTTCATCATTATCCCAATTCTGAATGAATTCCAATCTCATAAAAATATATTATTGGAAAGCATCACGTAGACTTCATTAAAATTTCTTAATTAAGAATTTGAAAATAACATTTTCGGGTAATATACTCAAGAGAAAGATACCCACTTCGATTACTCTGGTGAAGAATCTTGAAACTCTGAATCTAGCTTCTGCATTTTCAATGGCGAGATTCCCTCTTCAGTAGGAGACCTGATATCCCTTCAGAGCTTTTCATCGGCATCAAATTCGCTTAAGAAATCTAAATGATGTTCTAGAATTAATTTCAAACATCGTTTTAACATTCACTATGGTTCATCCCTAGAGACCTTGAGCACATGCATACACAAACACAGATGATTTCAGTCGATATCGACCACTGAACGTGTACAACCTTACGATAGGCATGATGATATATAACAGGCAACAGCTCATTATTCATGGAAAGAAAGAAGATAGATATCTACCCTCTTGCTTGAGAGTTTGCATTCTGCTTGCATTTCAGACAATATGCAAAAAGATCAAGATGCCAGAAACAATAGGCAACCTTAAAGTACATCTAATAGAAAGCAAGAACTTCAATTTCCGTCGCAAAAGAACAAAAATTCTCATCGGGCTGAAGCTTTTTTTTTCCAAGTTAAAAAACAGAAAAACCAATGTCTGCAACCTTAAAAGTAAATGCTGATGCAAAAAATAAGAAGCCACTAATTTCTCAGCCTGTAATGTTTTGTGACTTATTAAGGATGACGCCTTCATACTTAACTTGAAACCACTTCATTGAATCCTCTTTGGTGACTCTATGTTGAATTCCAACACTTGACTTGCATCGGCGTCGACGACCCACACGATAACCTGGACGTTCTAGAACAACGTAGAAGTCCATACCATATATACCAGTAGAAGGGTCATACCTAAAGATGGAGAAAAGACAATAAATTATCTGTCAAACACCAGACTCCATGAAGCTCAATCGTGAATAAACGTTGACATTCCAAGTAAAGAAAACTAACCCCTCCACCAGAATTATACATTATTATTATTATTTATTTTCGCCAGAAAAACATTTAGATACCACTATTATAAAATTCAAAATAATCAAAGGTTAGACTTCTCAAGTTTCAATACATTGTGTTTGTTCAATTCATGTGTAAACTGTGTTTCTACAACAATGCTACGTTGCTACAACCTACAAAAAACATATAACCAACCAATTTATCACAAAAACCAAAACATCTCCAGCTTCTGTTCTAAGAAAGCTTTCTGATAAATTATGTAAGACTAAGCAAAGAACGCCACGCTGCTATGCCAAATTATGGCAGCAGACAGACTTATAAATCAGGCCAATTCGTGAAACAGAAGAAAAATCAAAACCAATTATGAATAACTGATACAAGATAGGCCACAAGGATCCAAATGAGCCAGCAAGATTTATGTTGGATATTCATGCATAAAATGAGCAGCCCAAAGATAAAGAAAAACAAAATCAAGGATATTGAAAACTGACTTGATTCCAAGATCAATATGCTCCTGAATACCAAAACCAAAGCAGCCAGTATCACTGAAGTTCCTGCGCAAGAGCTCATATTCCTTGACCTTCAAACCACTTTCAAGAAGCTGCATTGCCTTTTCGCCCCTCACTGTGACATAGCACGCAATCTTCTCGTTACGCCTGATCCCAAAAGACCGAACAGTGTAACGGGCTGTTCAATTACCACAAAGAAAAATCAGCCAAACAAACAAACAAACAACAACAAACAAAGAATCTAAACGAAAAACCCAACATAAAATCGCAAAACAAAAACCTTTAGAGAAGACGGGTGATTGGCCACTGAGTTGTTCAAGCACCTAGGGATAATTAAACCGATGTGAAATGCAATAAATCAATCAAATTGCAAATGGGGTAAAGTTGAAAAGCGGAAAAAACAAAAACCTTGGCAGCTCTGGTGAGACGATCGCCGCTTTCACCGACGGAAATGTTGAGAACAAGTTTCTGGACTTTGATATCTCGCATGGGGTTCGAGAGCTTCTTCTCTGAAGCCTGCAAATTGAGTCAGATTATCGTCATAAACGTGAACCAATTCGCTACAAGTTCGACACAGAAATCATAAGATATGAAACAAACATGAACAAATAGCAGAAAAGGTACCATTGTTGGGAGAAGCAGCCGGAGCAGAGTGACGGCCAAAGCAGACGAGGTGAAGAAGGGCAGGGTTTTAGGGTTTTCACGGCGCCAAAACTTGGAACTAATCACAAATAAATAGATTGTTTAAAAAACACACACACACACAAATAAATAGATGAATAAATTATAAATTTACTATAAATTTAATTTATAAAAAATAAAATTTAGTCCATTCTAAAAAAAATAATTATAAATAAATAGTTCCTTCATTTTTCAATTAAAATTTAGTCACTAATACAATTTTTGACCATAGATTCATAAATAATTATCTATATTTACTTTCTTTTTTTGGAGTTTCAATCAATCACTTAATTCACTTTATTGTTATTTAAAAAAAAATAATCACTTTATTGTTTTTTAGTACAAGTTGAGGGAATGAGATGACTATAGAGTGAAAAATAATTAATACGAAACCAGATAATCAAACGCGTCATCGATTCATTCGGTCAATTCACTTTATTGTTGACAATAACTAATTCCTACCGATGTAAGTTCAATTTTCTAGATAAAAGAATATTTATCGTCTAGTTTGACATGATAGAAACTAAAAAGATGATTATTTATGTGAAAATTGTTATAACTTGGTTTTGAATACAAATCTCATGATCTATTCTAATTTCAGTTAATCAATATAACTTAATTATTTTTTTTTTAGTATTTTAAAAAAAAGTTTTTTCTTATTTGACAAATATAGAGTATTCGAAATTTGAAAAGTAATATAAAAATATTTCAACTTTTATTTTTTATTAAAAGTTCAAAAGTTCAAATCTTTTATTTATATTATATATCAAATTTGGAAGAAAAAAATGGGAGGTATGAGTCAATCGGATGCTGGGAGACACTGACATCCATTCCTATCCATCATTATTCTTTAGATTTCATAAGATCGCAATATTTAGAAACTTGTAAATGAAGATAGTGAGCAAAGCTTGGAGTTTGAAAATGGGGATAGTCAATGCTTCCAAAACATTGATGCCAACTCAATAATATGACTTTTCATAATTAAGGTCCGTTTGATAATTATTTTATTTTTTGTTTATGAAATTTAAGCATATTTCTATTCAAATTTTCTAGCACGTGCTCCATTTTTCCAATAATATATCAATATTTCCTTAAAAAAGTAGAGAATACTAACCAAATTTCAAAAATTTGGAAGCTAGTTTTTTTGTTTACAAATTTTAGTTTTTTTTATTAAAATGTAGATATTCAAATAAAGAAAAAAGTATAGTAAGATAGTTGTTGTAAGCTTAAATTTCATAAACAAAAAACGAAAAATAAAATGGTTATCAAACGGACCTAAATAATCGATTTTATAAAATTAATTCTTCTAAAGGTCGAAGGTAATTAGAATGATCATTGTTTGACCAAATCAAATGATAAGTGAATTAAAAGACGGGGATAAAATCATTAATTTTAATCACAAGTCAAAGAAATCTCTAGTTCATTGGAAGAAAGCTAGCCCATTAAATAGTTTATCTACTCAAATCATCTAATCTCCCCATTTATTGCGCTTAATGAAGTGGTGAGTGACAAATTGACTTTTAACAGAAATCCATTAATGCCACATAATATTATCTCCCATCTCTAAGTCTTATCCTTTTTTTTTTTATACCTATGAGTATCTGGTTCAATATATACCCATCTCGATTATAAAGAATTTCCAACTCTACTATATTTGTTGATAAAATAATGCGTAGAAATTAAATAATTATTTAAATAATCTTTATAGATGAAATTCATTACCTTTTAGTTCTCCAACCGGCGGATAAAAGAAAATATCAAAGAAAACTTCATTTAAAAATCAAAACTTTGGGTACAAATTTTGCAGTTAAAAAAAAGATCAAGTCAAGGCATTCAGACACAGATGCCATGATTTGGTGCTTAGTACATGAAAAGATTCTAATGATCTCATGGAAGAATGAAAATATTAGTCCAAGTTTTGACAACTATTTCTCAACAATCAACAAATGTAAATATAACCAATTAATTAAGTAGCCCATATATATCAACATCACAGATAGCTAATCACCTGCATACATTTGATCAATCAAAATCCATCATCTCTTCCAAACACAATGAAAAGTTCAATAATGTTGCTCTTTGTAATATGCAGCCTAATATCCTTGGCCTCTGCCAAAAACATCACCACAGACCAGGCAGCTCTTCTTGCTCTTAAAGCCCACATCACAAGTGACCCCAATGGCATTATCACAAGCAATTAGTCTAAAACTACCTCAGTCTGCAACTGGGTTGGCATAGTTTGTAGTGCCAAACACAACAGAGTCACAAGCTTCAATTTTTCTTACATGGGTCTTAAAGGCACATTTCCTCCTGAAATGGGATCTCATTCTTTTCTCACCTATGTTACCATCAAGAACAACAGCTTTCATGAACCACTGCCTATTGAGCTCATCAATTTGCCTCGTTTGAAACTGCTCAGTCTTGGAAACAACAATTTCAGTGGAGAGATTCCTTGGTGGATTGGGCGGCTGCCTAGAATTAAGGAGCTGTATCTTTATGGCAATCAATTCTCTGGCCCCATTCCCATCTCACTTTTCAACTTAACTTCACTTATAATGCTTAATCTTCAGATGAACCAGCTTTCAGGTATGCTTTTTTGTGTAACCTCTGGCTCTGGCAGAAGGTTATGTATGTATGTATGTTCTAGCCTTGCTTTTGTTGGGCTTGGTGAAAATTATGTTGTTCTTTTGTAGATAGCATTCCAAGAGAAGTTGGAAACCTGACTTTGCTTGAAGATTTTTATCTCAATAACAATCAGCTCACAGGTATTTTGACTCATCAAATTTTGCCATCAAATGTGTTTGGGGTGAAGAGCAAGATTATGGTGAACCATTACTTGTGTTCAGAGTGCGTGAATGATTATATTGAGAACCGTTACTTGTGTTTGGATGCAGAAAATAATTATGGAAACTAAAATAGTGAGTATCGGGAATGAAAAGTGTTTATAAATAGGAGGAATGAGTAGTGATTATTGAAATAATACATTTGATGGCCCAAACGTAGCTAAGAAAATTATTTCTAATAATCATTCTCATTCTCCTTGCCTCAAACACCCCAGTAATGATATAAACATGTACAGGGTAGTAATTGCAAGTTGAAAGAGTGATAAATTCATCCTATTCCTAATGGCTTATTCGTCATTTCTTTTGATATAATAAATCAGATTTAAGTGAATAAGGATCAAAGATTACAGTATCCTACTTGACTATTGTAATCCATGAGCTAAGTTGCTTTTACTTTTGCAGAAATCCCAACAGAAATTGGAACACTTCAAAGGCTGAAGACATTGGACCTTGAATTCAATTTATTTTCAGGGCCAATTCCTACAGTCATTTTCAACCTTTCATCTCTTGTAACATTGGCTCTATCAGGAAATGACTTCAATGGCGGGCTTCCAGACAACATTTGTGAAGATCTTCCCTCACTTGGAGGATTGTATTTGTCTTCTAATCAGCTCTCTGGCCAACTTCCTTCCACGTTGTGGCAATGTGAAAATCTTGGTGATGTAGCATTGGCATATAATCAATTTACAGGAAGCATACCTAGAAGTGTTGCGAACTTAACCAGGGTAACACGGATCTTTCTCGGGGCCAACTATTTGTCGGGTACCCTTTCAACCCCACTGTTTGAGTTCTATAGCTGCTCATACAGTTTTTTCTTATATCTATGTGTGTTCGAGCTAGCTTACACGTATCTCGACTATTTTCACGGGACATATCGTCTGATCTTGCATGTCAAGAAAATCTATGGTAGGTGACTACCATAGATTGAACTCATAACCTCTGAGTTACTTAAGACCCTTGATCACTAAGTCACTTAATGGTGATTCACAGGCAATTCTAAACTAATTTAACGTTGAATTGTAGGTTTTAGTTAAGTTTCTTTCACTGTATTTTATCCAGCTATGATGTCAAAGTTTGTTGGATTTTTGCTTATGTTAGGGATAATGGATAGATGCATATCTCTACATTAATATGATATTGTCTACTTTTGGCATAAGTTCTTCCGGCTTTCTTTTTGGTCATGACTAAAAAGATCTCATATTAATAAAGATATTGTCCCTTATATACTCAAGATTTTATCCTTATCTTAGCGATGTGAGACTTTGGTCGTAATACTAACGACTTATTTCATTTATTATGTTGAGATACCTTTAAAATATGATGTCCCCGATTACTTAATCGGGGGTCTCAAACTGTCCAGTTTGATCACTAGTTTGTTTCTTATCTCCTTATGAAACAGTTATTTTCTTTGCTCGTGGACGTAGCTAACATACCGTTAGTGAACCATATAAATCATCATGTTTTTGTCTTACATTTTTACTATTTTCTTGATTGTTGATTCTGATTTTTGCAGCATATTACAAGTCTGTTATTAACGCATATTCTACAAAAAGTTCATAAAGTTCATCTGTTATAAAATAAACGAACTCTTACTATTCATAATAAACAAATACAGTTTACAAATAAATATTTTTTTGTCCTAAAATGATAGTGTACTGTGAAGCAAATATTGTTTGAATTTGTCGTACGTGATGTTTTAGTACACAGTGAATCAGAATTTGTTTTTGAAACAGGTGAGATACCTTACGAATTGAGATATCTTCAAAACCTTGAGTATTTGGCACTGCAACAGAACTTCTTCAATGGCACAATACCACCAACAATCTTCAACCTTTCAAAACTAAGCACCATTGCTTTAGTTCAGAATCGACTTTCTGGAACTCTACCGAAAAACCTCGGTGTCGGACTTCCTAATCTCTTCCAACTTATTTTAGGAAGAAACAAACTCACTGGGACCATTCCTGAATCTATCACCAATGCTTCTAAGCTCACTCTACTTGATATTTCAGACAACTCATTTTTTGGTTTGATTCCCACTGTTTTTGGTCAATTCAACAACCTCCAATGGATAAATTTAGAGCTCAACAACTTCACAACTGAATCACCCCCTTCAGAGAGAAGTATTTTCAGTTTTTTTACCAATTTAACAAGCTTGGTAAGATTGGAGTTATCACACAATCCTCTTAATATCTTCCTTCCAAGTTCCTTTGCAAACTTTTCTACTTCATTTGAATATATTTCAATGGTTAACACTGGAATAAAGGGCTTCATTCCTAAAGATATTGGTAACTTCTTGAGATCATTGACAGTCCTTATAATGGATGACAATCAAATTACTGGAACCATTCCTTCTTCAATAGGAAAATTAAAACAACTTCAAGGCTTGCATCTTAGTAACAATAGCTTAGAAGGAAACATCCCAACAGAACTTTTTCAACTAGAGAATTTGGTTGAGTTATTTCTTGGTAATAACAAGCTCTCTGGATCACTACCTGCATGTTTTGATAATCTTTCAGCTTTAAGAACTCTGTCACTAAGCTCCAACAACTTCAATTCTACAATACCATCTTCTTTGTGGAGCCTTTATTTTATCTTACATCTAAACCTATCATCAAATTCTTTAAGTGGGTCTCTCCCAGTTGAGATGGGAAATCTTAAAGTTGTGTTAGATATTGATATCTCCAAGAATCAACTCTCTGGTGATATCCCAAGTAGCATCGAAGGGCTCACAAACTTGATTAATCTGTCAATATCGCATAATGAGTTAGAAGGCTCTATTCCAGACTCATTTGGCAGCTTGGTCGATTTGAAAATCTTGGACTTGTCTAGTAATAACTTATCAGGTGTCATTCCAAAGTCTTTGGTGAAACTTTCTCATCTTGAGCAATTTAATGTATCCTTCAACCAATTGGAAGGAGAAATTCCAAGTGAAGGTCCTTTTGTCAACTTCTCAGCTCATTCATTTGTATCGAATCGCGGACTTTGTGCAGCTTCTTCTAGACTCCAAGTTCCACCTTGCCCAACAAATACATCTCAAGGGTCAAGAAAGAAAAGAAATATGCTGGTATTTATTCTTCTACCTACATTATTAGCCATATTTCTGTTGATACTTGTACTACTTTTCATCACATTCCGATCGAGGAGGAAGAAAGAACAAGTACTAGAAGATACCTCTTTACCTTATCCACCCACATGGAGAAGAACCACATACCATGAACTATTGCGAGCAACCGTAGGATTCAGCAACGACAACTTGATAGGTCGAGGGAACTTTGGATCAGTCTACAAGGGAACACTGTCAGATGGAACAATTGCCGCTGTAAAGGTATTCCATTTGCTGAATGAGAGTGCATATAAGAGCTTTGAAGCAGAGTGCCAGATTTTGTGCAATATACGTCATAGAAACCTTGTCAAAATCATTGCAAGTTGCAGCAGTATGGATTTCAAAGCATTGGTACTAGAATATATGCCAAATGGGAGTCTTGATATGTGGTTGTACCATAATGATCATTGCTTGAACATGCTTGAGAGATTGAATATCATGATTGATGTTGCTTCAGCCCTTGATTATCTCCACAATGGTTATGGGAATCCTATAGTTCACTGTGATCTAAAGCCCAGCAATATACTGATAGATGGAGATATGGTTGCACACTTGACAGATTTTGGGATTTCAAAACTCTTGGGTGGAGAAGATTCTATAACACAAACCATGACCCTTGCAACTGTGGGATACATGGCTCCAGGTGATCATAGTTTTTAAACTTCTAAGTTTTGTTTGCCTACCATATATATAACATGCTTTAACCAATGAAGAGGCATTTGGACCACCGTTTAAGGGTGAGTTAGGTTGGGTTATAATAACCTAAACCATGTTTGGGCCACTGGTTATAATAAACAGTAGGTTAGCCCCATGACCTTTCATCTCAACTTTAGTAACCCTATTATAATATGACCCATGTTATAATAAAACTCTAGCTATAATAATTTGCATCCCAAATACAGGTTATCATAATCAGTGTTTTAAAAGCCGCACCCAAGCATGCTGGGTGTGCTTAGATGTAAGGTGCAAGTCAAGTGCCTCGCCTTTCTCGCCTTGGAAAGGCGAGGCGTGCTTAGTAAGGCGCATGCCTTTTGGTTATTCTTGGTTAAAACTTCATGTTTTTTCATGAAAGTGTTTCGTTGTGCATATACATATATTATGTTTTTTTTTATATAGAGCATCTTAAGTAAAAAAATCCGCATCTTTTGGTGCATCTTGAGTCTCAGGTTTCAGAGGGTTATTGCACCTTAGTTTGTCTTGGGCTTTTTGAAACACTAATAATAATCCCTATTATAATAACCTAGGTCTGCACTCCAAACGCAGGTTATTATAACCATGTTATAATATCCCAACCGTTTGCCCAAATGCACCCTAAGTTTCTTTGTGGTATTGGTTGCAGAGTTGGGATTGGATGGAATTGTTTCCATAAGAGGTGATATTTATAGCTATGGAATTCTGCTGATGGAAACATTCACAAGAAAGAAACCTACAAATGAAATGTTTTCTGCTGGAGAGATGAGCTTAAGAGAATGGGTAGCTAAATCATATCCTCACTCAACAAACAATGTTGTAGACCAGGATTTGGTAAAAGATGACACAAGTTTTAACTATACAAGTGAATGTCTATCATCCATCATGTTATTGGCCTTGACTTGCACAGCTCAATCACCAGAAAGGAGGGCAAGTATCAAAGATGTTCTTGATTCACTCAACAAGATCAAGACAATTCTATTGACATATGCAAGACGATAAGGTTGCGAGTATAGTCTCTAGTCGATTCAAAGTCGATGAAGCCTTAGAAGTTGTAATGTCATTGTGAATATGTTATCTTAAATTATGACTTTCCACCATCATATGATCTATTTTTCTGGTTGTTTCTTGCTAAAGTTGATTGGAGTGATCCTTCCTTTGACCAAATCAAAACAAGAAAAACTAATGAATTGAAAAAATAAGGATGAAACCATGAATTCAAATAAATGTATAGTTTATGGGAAGAAAGCTGGCTTTTGATGAATGTTTACTCAATTCATCATCTTTCTTATGCTTAAAAATATTTTAATTCACAAGTTGACTTCTTAGAGATGAGCATCAATAGCCTAACACAGTCACCCTCTACATTTATTTTCTCGGGGAATTATCTTTCTTTTGGTAAAAAATCATAATTGATTGTTAAACAAGTTTAGAGTCATATTAGACATAAACTTAAAATTAAAAGAAGTAAACTTGTAATTTAACATATAATTGACACGATCTAAAAAAAAACATATAATTGACTCGGCATTAATGTGCATAATTGAAAGGCATATCAAATGACAACTTTTTTTTTTAGTACAAAGTTGGAGGAAGTAAGATTACAAATACTAATTTCAGGGATCGAACCTGTGATGATATAAAATAACAACTACAATATCATTCGTGTGGTAATTAATGAGTACTAATTTATTATGAAATAATTGTAATAATTATCTCAAGAAAATGAGTCATTAAGATAAATTTTGTAGAAAAGCATTAATCTACTACAAATGACGTGTTGATTTGGTCTATTAGTAGTCGTAATATTCTCTATCTCTATCTACGTTTGCGATCTCCTTTCCAAGTTTCAAATATATATACATATATGTACTAAAAAAACATATATAAATATGTTAGCATTAATCTAGTATATTAATAAAGCATAATAACTAATTAAATTAAAGCATACTTCAAACTAGATAAAAAAATCGTCTACCCACATGCCATTGAACTAAAAAATAATGATAAATATTTTCAAAAAATAAAAAAAATAAAATAATGATAAAACAAACCAAAAACTTTTTCTTTTCTTTTTTTTTTTTTTTTTTTTTTCGAAATCCGTTTATGAATTCTAACCTTTTTTGGAATTTTCCTTTTACTTTTCAGTTAGTTCTTGGCCCCGTCTATAATCAATACCCGCCACCATCGTGGATCTCTGATTGATTTTGTTGGGGGGTTTTAGGAAAAAGTGGTCAAAATTTTCATCAAATCCCATTTAGTTTCAATACGATCCACAAAACAATCACATACAGAAGCACAAATCTTCCAAAACAGTAAAGCAATTGTTCCAACGGGTCAGAAATTTTCGCCCGAAGATTTACGATGGACCCATTTTTCAACTTCTTCATCATCATCCTCCAAAGTTCAGTTCAGGCTCTATTACTCAATAACGTGGAAACCCAGAAAGAGATTTGCTCTGAATCCGACGTTTTGCCCTGGTTGGTAGCCTGTAATTGTTCGCAAGCTTTTCTTGCTGTTCAAGGTTAGTCTGAAAGTGTTATCTGGTCTTCAATTTTTGCTTTTATTGCACTCATCATTTTCACTTTGCAGCTTTCCTTCCCTTGTTTGCACTTGTTTGGCAATAATTTTTGTTACCCAACTTGAATTTTTGTTAGATTACTTCTGTTTTTGAGTTGGTGGGTTGTTTTCTGAGAAAGACAGACTGAGAGACTATGTTGGTTAAAGAAAATGTAATGCAGGCTGTCATAGTTTCTGAGTATATGTTTTTTTTATTATTACTTTTTTTATGTTATTTGGTTTCTTGGAAGACCCAAGTTTCTCAATAGCTTTAGGATAGATGTTTGGGAGATAACAATGGGGAAGCAAGGGGCCTCTAGAAATCAGTCTCAGAGTGATGGAATGTCATTAGGAATGAAAGATTATCAGATTAGATGTTCTGAAAATTTTTGTGGAAATAATCCTTCTATGGGAAGGAGACTTTCTGGAGAAGAAGTCAACTCAAGTTCGAAAAATGGATCAGTTCATGGATTGAAACATGATGTTTCCAAAATTAGTGCTTCCAAGGGATCCTATGGGAGCAAAAGGAATTTCTGGCTTAATAAGCTCGTGTGGTCGATTTTGTTTATGATCGGGGTGGCTGGTTTTGTTTTCTTTGTTGATTCTTTAACTGTCTCCCTTGTCAATTTGCTTATTCACGGGAACAATCCACTTGCCAGAAAATCAAGTGGTATCAAGGTAAGACTTGCTAAATTTTGTAACATATATGGTTTATGTTCTCTGAATGAAGTAGTTCATGTATATTTGAGGAATCTCTCTAGATTTAATTAGCATTTGTAAGTTTAATGGGTTCCTAGTAGTTTCTTAAGTATGATGTTAATAGATATCCTTGTATGCTTGGGTCTTCCTCACTCTCTCTCCTTGATTTTAGTAAAAGTCTTGATCAGATCTATCGGTACCTATTCCATAGATAGTGCTTGGGGGCAAGGAGAATGAGAATGATTATAGGGGAATAAGAGCATGGGAGAGAATTTAGGGGAAAACGATTATTTGTGTTTGGGGTGAATGAAATGATTATGAAGGAAACGTTGTGTTTGGCAGTGAATGAATATGAGAAGAATGAAAAGTAGTTATGAATGGAATTAGATTATGGAGGAGATGAATATTGATTACGTGGGGAATGATTTTTTATGGAACATAGGTAAGAAAATTATTCTCCCATAATCATTCTCACTCTCCAACATATTTTGATTAATGAGACTAGAATTGGGAGTTGATATTTTGGGTGCTGAATAAAGATCGGCAGTTGATATTACAGTGTTCTATTAACCTTAATTATCAAGTGATGATATATTCATTTTCTTAACTCAAGGATGATAATGGTCCTGCTCCCTATGTTCACAAAGAAAAATCACCCGTCCAGATGTATGACCGCCTTGTGCACTTGGCTTCTAGTTCTCTGGCAGAGGTTTGCTCCATGACTCTTCACATACTGTAAATGTTTGAATCAGCTTTACCGTCTTTTTTCTAATGAAATCTTAAAATAAAATGAGACTGTTCTATATTCAGATTGAATTTAAACCAGAGATATCAAGCTTGTGGAAGGAACCATATCATCAGGCCTCCGCGTGGGCACCCTGTGCAGGTGGAAACCTTGGATCAGATTTAGGTGCCCTATCGACCTTAAAACTGTTTATTTGCCATAAATCCTCATAGTTTTTGCTCGGATAATTTCTAATAGCTGCTGCAGAAGCAACGAGAACTCTTATGTGTCACTGACACTGAGTTGTAATCTTTGAGCAGGGAAGTCTGGTAAGACTAATGGTTACATCGTTGTCAGTGCGAATGGTGGTCTTAACCAACAACGAGTTGCTGTAAGTGTTTGTATCTTCCATGTCATTATAATCTTTGACAAATTCTTCATGTGGGGTTACAACTCTTGCAGATCTGCAATGCTGTTGCTCTGGCATCTCTTCTTAATGCAACTTTAGTAATTCCAAAATTTCTCTACAGCAATGTATGGAAGGATCCGAGGTCTGAGATTTATTTTTTAATCTATACTGTTCGATTAAATTCTTTCTACTGGTTTTAAGTCCCTTGTAACAATTTCTCAGCTGATGTAGCTGTGCAATAATGATGTTTAAGTGGCACCTTCAGTTTCATTTATGCATTGTTGGCCGAGAAAAATTCATTTATTATAGTTTGAAGTTTCATATATATGTAATTTATGGCCATTCAACTAATAACATTCACATCAGACTCCTGCCAATAAAAGCAATTCGAAAACTGAATCATTGTCCTTGAGTTGATTTTTTAGATTAATGCTCTTCTGGCAATGGCAATTACTTTTAATTGTTAGTCTGGTTGCCATCCAAGTTAGTTTATATTTTATGCTCTCATTGATGGGAAAAGCCTCACACTTCGTTTTTTTTAACGAGAATGCAGCCAGTTTGGTGACATATACCAAGAAGATTACTTCATGAATACTCTTAAAGTTGATGTGCATATTGTCAAGGAACTTCCTTCTTACTTAAAGTCTATAGATCTAGAGGAGATTGGCAGTCAGGTATGTTATAAATAAATGCAAATACTTCATATAACAACTTCACCCTGAAAACAACTTAGGTCCCGTTTGATAACCATTTTGTTTTTTGTTTATGAAATTTAAGCCTATTTCTATTCAAATTTCCTACCATGTGCTCCATCTTTCCTACAATGTATCCATCCTTCCTTAAGAAAGTAGGAGAATATTAACCAAATTTTAAAAACATAAACAAGTTTTTGGAAGCTACTTTTTTTTGTTTTCAAATTTTAGTTTTGTTTATTAAAATATAGGGAAGATGTAGATATCCAAATAAGGAAAAATGTAGAGTAAGGTAGTTGTTGTAGGCTTAAATTTCATAAACAAAAAACGAAAAACAAAATGATTATCAAACGGGGCCTTAGTAACTTCTGGTTTTTTTTTTCAGATCACTGATGCAGATCTTGCAAAAGAGGCAACACCAACTGATTATATTAGAACCGTTCTCCCTCTCCTTTTGCAGAATGGAGTTGTTCACTTCCTCGGCTTTGGAAATCGACTTGGATTTGATCCCATACCTTTCAACCTTCAGGTTGCAAACCAAATGTATAACAGTACAAACATTATTGCTTTATTTATTTAATTTTTTTTAAGAGCAACATTATTGCTATTAGTATTTGGCTCGGTATTGTGAATGAATGTTTTGCATCTAATTTGTCTTTTCTGTATATTCAGATGTTATAGTTTTCTCTTTATAAATAAATTTGAGATGTTTTTGTTCACTTTCTGAGTCATATTTTTTATTTATAAGAGTAGAGCAGAAAATGAGCACATACAAAAGAGAGCCTTTATACCAAGATTGGTTGACTAGTATTCATGTATTCAAGCTCGGCTTTCTATGTCATTTGCATTATCACAAGTGAACTATATGCTTGGACAAAAAGTATCACTTAATTAAACCTAACCCTTTGTGCCTGTATTTATTAGTTTTAAGTTGTTTGGAAAAGAAGTTACTTCAATCGCCTTTTCAAAAAAAAAAAGAAAAGAAGTTACTTCAATCTTTTCAAAGAAGTTGATTAATTTGACATTGTATGAAAGCTTATTCTCCTAAGTGGCTCGAGGACTATTTGAAGCTCAAAATGAGTCTGAAGTGTTGGAATGTCTCAATAATTTGCTGTAATTTTTTCACAATTGCAGAGATTAAGATGTAAATGCAACTTTCATGCTCTGAAGTTTGTACATAAAATCCAACAAGTTGGTTCTGTATTGGTCAAAAGGATAAGAAAATATGATGCCGCAATGAGTATGTTGGACAAACAATTGCTTGGGAACTTCATCAATGATGTGTCATCCAAAGAGGACGAAGTTCTTGGAGGTCCAGCAAAGTATCTTGCCTTACACTTAAGATTTGAAGTGGATATGGTTGCATACTCCCTCTGTGACTTTGGAGGTGGAGAAGATGAGAAGAAGGAGCTTCAAGCATACAGAGAAATCCATTTTCCTTTACTGATTGAGCGTTTGAAGAAGTCCAAGTATCTCCCTGTTTTTTTTTTTGTCACAGTTTATTCCAATTTCCAGTCTATATCAACTTATGCAAGTATATGCCGATCACTTTGAAATTCTGTATCGGCATGCAGGACAATTTCTTCAACAGAGTTGAGAATGTCAGGGAGATGTCCATTGACACCCGAAGAAGCAGCACTTGTTCTAGCTAGTCTCGGATTCAAACATAGAACTTACATTTATTTGGCTGGATCTCAAATATATGGCGGAAACTCCCGGATGCAGACCTTCACTAACCTCTATCCTAACTTAGTCACGAAGGAAACTCTTCTTACTTCCAGTGAACTTGCACCATTTCAGAACTTCTCTTCTCAGGTATAACATTGAAGATCATGCATGTGATGTGCTGTGACAATTATTTCCATCTCTTGAAAGATGATATCTTAGCAATCTTTAAGCTATATTAACAGAACAGCATTGGTTCTGTTAATTTTTCGCAACAATTTTGTTTTTTTATGGATTGTTTACTGTGAGAATCTCCCTGTCTGTGTATATGTTTCTCTCTAAACAAGGTTATTGAGCAGTATTTTCAACTTCATATTCTCTAGGAACCAAGCACTTTGGCAGTATTTTCAACTGCATGTTTTCTGTTTCCTATTTATGCACCACAAGAAAAATTTGCTTGTTTCTTTGATGATTTCGTTGATCAATACTAAAATGTTGCTTGTCTTCCTTTATTTTCAAATTCATACTTTCTAGGAACCAAGCACGTGGGCAGTATTTTCAATTGCATGTTTTATGTTTCCTGTTTTATGCAGCATAAGGAAAAGTTGCTAGTTTCTTTGATAGTTTCATTGATGATTAGACTAAATGTTTGTACATATAGCTTGCAGCATTGGATTTTATTGCCTGTGCAAGTGCTGATGTCTTTGCCATGACCGATACTGGAAGCCAACTATCATCTCTGGTGTCTGGATTTCGAACTTACTATGGAGGTGGCAATGCTCCTACTTTAAGACCGAACAAAAAAAGGTTAGCTGCAATCTTGTCCGAGAGTAAGACCATAGGCTGGAATAAGTTTGAAGACAGAGTTAGAAAGATGATCGAGGAAGGTCAACGAGTACAGACCAGAGGGTTTGGCAAAAGCATCTATCGTCAACCAAGATGCTTAGAATGTATGTGCAAATCCCACTAGTGACAAGTATAACTTTCTCTGGCTCCATTCTTGCATTTGGACATAAATGCACACGCACAGCTCCCTTTTAAATATTCTATTCATTTTTTTCTTTGATAATAACTATTTTTTTGTTCATTCTTATTGTGTCAATATATTCTGCTTCACATCTGGCCCATCTTGCTTTGTCCATTTATTATATCATCAGTGAGAGAGAGCTGGTTGTAAATGTATGGCTATGGTTACTGGGATTAAGAATGAATAGATGCATCATAACATCATACTCTAGTTCATTGCCGCATTGAAAGAAAAATTCTACAAAGTACAAAATATCACTGATTTAAAAAAAAAAAGACAATGCATGCCTCTCTTCCAAGACAACAAGACAATGCATGCCTCTCCTTCCAAGACAACAAGAATAAGTTGTGGCTTTATTTTTATCTCCAATGCTTCAAAGACGCTCGAAACTGGGAGGACAGAGGATGCCCATGATCGGCATATAATGGTGAGAGTAGTCTTAATTCAATTCCTCCTCACCCGAGGTACCTTTATCTCTTCCCTTTACCTACCATCTTTCAACTCCAATGTTCCACCCTCTCCCCATCATCAAATTTCTCAGCATGGAAATGATAATAATTCTCATTTTGTTCACCATCTTTCTCTGGTGTGGTGCAAGCAAACTACTTTGTTCTTTCCTCTGTTTCGACTATTCAAGATGGTGGGAAGAAACGATTAAGGTTAAAAGGAAGTGTATAGAATTCTTCATTCCTGGCATCTCCCTTGAACGTCCTGAACTTAACCCACCATGCCACTCCCCTGTCTCTAGCACTGTCTTTGTAGTCAAGTGTGTTATCCAAGAAAACTGCAACTATGAGGGCTACTGCCGGTGGTGAGAAGAAGATGGTGTTCAGAAAGTCATTGAACTGCGCATTGAAACGAAAAATCTTGTGAGAATTTACGAGGAAATAACGATGATGAGAAATGGTTCATGTTCATGGAGAGAAAATTTGCTGAAAACACAAACTCACCCATCCAGCGTTGGTGTGAGCAGGACCATGAAAGGCTTTTGCAGTGTACTCCCTAAAATAATCAGGCACAGACAAACCCAAGAACAATGCCACACCAGTAATGAAGAGATTCCTCATTGAGTTCATGTTTGTGAATTGCAAAAATGACAACCCCACAGAGGCTGAGAAAAAGAGCAAATTGGTTAACTTGTGAATTGCAAAAATGACAACCCCACAGGGGCTGAGACAAAGAGCAAATTGGTTAACATTCCATCCACAAATAACACAAAATGAGATTTGCATTCACAAAAATCAACTCACCAACAAGACCAAACAAGACACAGTATACAGCTGCAAAAATGGTGAAGGGTATTGAAGCAAACACTGCACCAAATTTCCCTGCAGGAAGCAGAAGAATCCAACATGATAAGCTTGAGCAAGATTAGA
The DNA here is from genome assembly GCA_036507275.1 of Sicyos edulis. NCBI lineage: Eukaryota > Viridiplantae > Streptophyta > Magnoliopsida > Cucurbitales > Cucurbitaceae > Sicyos > Sicyos edulis. The sequence continues at coordinate 16,317,285 of CM071846.1, read as the reverse complement.
TGTTATGTTACATAGTTAACTACTTGACCTAATTTCTGCTCACCTAGCATTGAGAAGAATATCATAAATCCAGCCGAAATCTGGATAACCCTACGGCTTCCAACACGGGTGCTTCCCAGCAGCCCTATATTTTCTCTGTATTTACACTATAAGTCAGAAAACTTGCATAGAACACAATCCCTGTGACATTATGCAATGAAGAGAAGCCAATTGAAAAACTTACACTGAGACTGTTGATCCAGACAGTGTTCCAAACAGACCACTCAGAAGAATCCCAATACCCTGCCAACCAATGCCTCGACTTAGAATATGAGATGGCGGTGGGGTCGCGCTCGCTAAACGTGATGCTGCCTTAAATGCTGCAGTTGACTGTTAAATGATGATCAGTTTTTCATACTACTCTATCAGATACAGAGCAATGTTTATAATATAGTGCTAGAGTAGAGCAAAGTACCTCAATCATAGATACCATAACTGCAGCCATCATCCCAAAAGTATGGCCAACATCGAAAGTTGGAGCACCCCACTGAAGTGGGTATGGAATCTTAATCCTGAATGATAAAGGCAAGGTTGGAGAAGAAGGATTAAGTTCTCTTGTATATTTTCATATCAGCACAATGTAAAAACCAGACCAGGTTTAGACAACAACCATGGAGCAGAAGAAATGAGGTTGGCCCTGTCAGTTCGACAATTGATTTGAGTTAATTCTGGTCGATGTTTGTACGCACCACTGGCTGTCAAGAGGTGTGCATATGCCCATATCACAGTGACAGATATTAGAAGAGCAAAGCGTTCGAGTATTGGCAGCTGCCTTGTATGAAAACCTTTGAGATACTGCAAAAAGAAGCCAATGGACACCAAGCTTTAGAAACAGGAAATTAAGACTTTAATTAGTATTGATTAGCAGTAGCAAGATAATTAGTCACCACCTGTGAGAAAGCTATGAAGAATATAAGCATGGGAACGCCGATTTCCACACATCTTCCAACCTGGTTAAACTTCAATTGTCAGAAAAATTGAAAACAAAAAACAAAAAAACAAAAACATACAACCAAAACTCTATTCCTTAACATGATAAGTCTAAGCATACCACTGGGAAGCCTCTGTCAAATAGACCAAAACCTACTAGTGCAATCACAGGGACCATTCCAAGGGGACTGAAGAACCTGAAATGGAAGATATACTTTTCAGTCTTCATCATTAACATGTAATGTGAAACAGAAGTCAGTGATGGGAGAGACATTCATTCTTAATTCTCAAGGAAGTTGTACCTGGAACAAATAGCCCAAAGCTGACTGTACCCCAAAATAATCTGTAAGCTTGAAGAAACAATTAGAGCTCCTTGAGTTGCCCTCATTGTGTTTAGAAATCTCTGTAGAAGCAACATGTTACATTTTACTTCCAATTTTACATTCTCTGAATCTCTGACCCCATGTTGAATTCATTTGGAAAAAGGAAAGAAAAAGACAACAATGTTTGACTCTTTGGACAATTGATTGGACCACATTGGAGGCAAGTTGAAAAAACAAAAACAACAAATTGAATTTGGGTTACTGACCAAGTGGGGGTTGTCAATTCTTGCTAAAGATGAGTCGTGAATGATGGAAATAATCGGCACCATAAAGGCATAAGAACCCCCCATAACAGTGGGCAATCTTGTTCCAAACAGAGTTTGTAGAAGTGTATTGATCCCTTCAACAAAAAGTAGAGTCTGCACCACCCTCACTTTATCACCCTATTAGAAAAAAAAACAACCAGAAAGACATGTTGAAATGAAAAGTTGTAGAATCTGCCATGATTTGAAACTCAGAATATTCTAAACACAAAAACTAGAAATAGCAAAACAAACTTGAAAAATGAAGAAATGGGAGATAAGAAAGGGGACTTTTTTCTCACATCATCTCCTCCCATCAAAGGAACAAGAAAAGAAGGGATCATCACAGCAGTACCCAACGCCAGAATGTAGTGCTGAAATCCCAAAGCTATGGCTTCCCCTGTTTTCATTACACCAACAAACAACAACAATTACAACTTGAAACATCAATGAGTTTGTTTATAGTTTCTATACATTTAGAAAAATGGAGCATTACCCCAAGATGGGTTAGAATCAATACAATACTCCAAGCCCTGAAGTTGGTCCATAGGTGGATGGCTAATCTCTTCTGGTTTTGAAGCTTCCATTACTCACAAACTCCCAAATGTGCAAAAACCCCAAATGGGAATGTGGTAAAATAAACCAAAACTTCAAAGGAAGAGAGCTAAGAACAAAGAAACAAACATACAAGCAAGAAACTCGAAAAATGAGAAAACTTGTACACAAACAGAGAGAAAATGGAAGAGAAGAAGAGATTACAATGAGAAAAGAAGAAATGGGAAAAGCAAAAGTTGGGTCTGAAATTAAAAAGTTACAGAGATTGTTAGAGAGAGAGAGAGAATCAGCAAAGCTTTGGCTTTTTGGCACTTACCAAAAGGCCCGTTATATTTTTCAACACTCCCGAAACTACCCTCATAAATGTTACCGTTGCCACTAAACCTACCTTTCTCCTTCCTTATAATAAATGTCCAGTCATTGTGTGTACCTGAAATTTCGATTTCCCTTCAACAGAAGAAAACCAGACAACTTTATTTTAACCTACCAAACATAGGTCAATCAAAAGGACAGCTATAAACCAATTGCTGCTTGTCATATTCTTGCATCCTATTGGGTAGTCATATCATTTACATGTATTACTTTTTGAGGTTGGATTATTGAAACATCTATCTGTGGATGGTATATGTCAATTATTGTTAGACTAAATTTATTTTATCATAGATATTTACAAGTTGTAATGTATGTAAACCTATCATTTTATCTCATTGTTTTAAGATATTTGAATTCTCACTCAAATTTTGCCATTGAAAAGAAGAAAAAGAGTTCCAAATTTTACGGGATAATAATGTATATATTTTCCAATATTGATTTTTTTTTTTTATAATTCAAACAATATTTTAGGTAAACATTTGAGATTACCTAAAAATTTTGAATTTATAATCTCTTAATCATTAGGTGGTGCATCATGCCATCACTCTTATTGACAACTATTTCAAGGATGAATTTGTATATTCATAAAACATTTGGCTTCCTCTTGATACATTTTAATTATAGAAAATAAATATGGTTAAACTTTTTAGATTATAATATGTATTATTGGCTAGGAGATAGTCAGTGGACATCATGTGGTCAGCATATCTATTTATCTTTATTTCTCTTTTTCCCCCCTTATGTTGGGTGCATGATTAGGATGATTGGGACAAAGGTGAATCTAAGGTGAAGATAGTTGATGATGAAAACTGGATCTAATATGCAAGCAGTTAATCAAAACTTTAAATGAACCTATGTGTTAAAGCTTACTATCACTTTAGATTCTTGGTCATTTTTCTATGAATAGTTATCAATTTTCATTATAGGAAGAACCAATTAGTATCTATAGAGCAAGGATAAACAAATTGAAGGAACAAAAGTACATGAATCTTAAGACACTCAATTTTGTCCCGAAGAGGTGGCACAATTGGTTGAAAACTTGAGTTTCGAGAGTATACACCCTCTCAAAGTCCCAAGATCGAGACAGGTATCCTGGTGTCGTAGCTTGGGGATGAGCCGGTGATGCCCTCGAATTTAGAGGAACAAAACTCCAAGTTCTTGAATTATAAAAAAAGGACAAATTTAAAGACAAAAAGATAAAATAACTGACAATACAAGTAAGAGATAATAGAGATATCCAAATGGTACACGAAATAGATTTTATTAGTTAAGCTCTCGTTGATAACCATTTGGTTTTTTACTTTTTTATTTTGAAATTTAAATTTATTCTTACTCAAATTTCCTATTATGTGTTCTACCTTTTTTACAATGTATTTATTTTTCCTTAAGAAAGTATAGGAATGCTAGCCAACTTTAAAAAACAAATACAATCTTTTGGAAGTTACTTTTTTTTGTTTCCAAATTTTGATTTGGTTTCTATAATTATATGTGAGATGTAGATATTTAAGTAAGAAAAAACATATAGTAAATTAGTTGTTATAAGCTTAAATTTCAAAAGTTAAAAACAAAAAAACAAAAAGATTATTGCTCTCGAAATAGAATAAAAATATCAAAGTGAATAAAATTCATATTAAAAACTCTACCAGCAACGTTCAAATTCTATTTTGGTGGTTTAGATTTTTTTTTTTATATATATTAAAGGTTTGAATCTATATTAGTATCATTGTCAACTTTATTCAATAAATCATATTAAATGTGATAAAATTGATTTGCACAATAACACATGGTATATGAATGAAGTAAGATTCCTTTGGGCAATAATAATTTCCAAAGTAGTAGATGGATACTTGGCCAATTAAATGAATCTTAAGGCATAAGCATACAGTTAATCAATGAAAGTGATTAGAACAGAAAATGAGTAAACAAGAAAAGGAAAATATAAAAATAGTAAAAAAGAAAAAGAGTAATTGCAGCGAAATTCAGAGTCTGACTCGACACCAACGTGCTTATGTTGTATCGAAATGGCTGCATTTTAATTTTTGTCTCTTTTTTTCATTCTTTACAAACTCCAAAAAAATGTTTTTTTAGTACAATCTAACTACTGATTTTCAAGTAAACTTGGCGTTGAACCGGATTATCACAAATAATAAAATAAATACGTAACTAAGTACCAACCTTCTCAATAATTAAATAAATATATTTATTTATTTGTTCATTATACTTGTGACCTTGTTTGTATATGCTACAATAATCTACTTAACCAGAGCACTGATCCTTTGTATGAAAAACTTACTGATCCTATCTATTTTCTTATCCTATACAAATGCTTTATCCTTCGCACACTTTGTCAACAAATTGGTCTTTACATGTTGTAATCAAGATTTGTTTGGAGTTTTAAACCAAATCATAGAGCCTATATTCAAAATTTTAAATTTTAGTCTGGAATCGGTGTAGAGCTTTTAAAATAATTGCTTGCAACCATGTTCTTAGTCATAATATGAAAAGCAAATAAATATTTAGTCAATTTTGAAATAAAATAAAATATGATAGTGCGAGAATTTTTTTAAAAATTAGTTAGAATTCAACAATATTAAGTCATCAGAAATCCGAACACATAAACATAGTCTCAGTTGAACTCAGAGTAATATATTTTTAGAAAATCTCAAGAGCTAAAACAAACTTTTATATTAAAGTGACTTTCTTTAATAAATTCATAATCAATTTTAGTGAACAATAAAAACAGTTAAGATTTCCACATAATAATTTTAGCCGAATGCCATAAATTAGGGTTACAAGGCTGAAGAAGTGGAAACTTCAGTGACACATTTGGTTATCTTGTTTGATATTTATTAATTATTTCAACTCCATAGTCACGGAGGTCAAGCCCAAAAATCGGTATTTGGCTCTTAGAGCAGTTGTGCCCATCATATAGGGTTTGTTGGTCCCCCTTCCCTCCATTTGTATCTTAAAAAAAAAAACTCCGGCCAGTCCCGCCTCTGTGATTTACATGTATCCATAGGACAAGTCTTTAGCTTCACATGCATATCTCTTTCTTTCACTCTCTAAAAAGAAGACAACTTGTGTGTTCTATTCCAAAAGCAACTCTGCACAAAAGCAGTTCTAAGGACAAAAGGCAAAGGGTGCAAAAACACATAAATTTACCTCCACTAACTAGCATAGCAACCATGGGGGTATATTAGTCTTTATAAGCAATCACAAAATGAGAGATGGGAGAGAATAAACCGCCTTCTTTTTTTTATATCGGCAAGTGTCCAAGTCAGCTTATGCATAGTGTCTGACCCTAGACACTACAACATATTTTCCTGTCAAATAAATCCATGGAACATTAATTCTTTTTTTTTTTTAATTTGCGAGTGTCCAAGTCAGCATAGTGACTGATCCTACAACATATTTGTTTTGTCAAAAAAATTTATTGAACATTTAAGGTAAGAGGCTACCATGAATTACTCATAACTATTAAACCAACCTATGATGATAATAAATCGTCTTCCGATTCCAAGGAATAACATATCCTCGAGAGTCGAGTAGAGGGGAAAAAACACACAGGTGCTAATGGCTTACCTTTTCAAACTGACCCACGTACTTGTGTTGAAAATTTGCAACCACCTACAAGAAAAAAGAGACCCACATTATAATTGCAAAGCAAACATCTTCTCATTAATGCCTTCGGATCTCCTTTGTTTCGATGTTAAAGTATGAAGAAGATTCCTTTTCCATCATGATTGTTTTTGGAAATTTTGGTTCAAGACCCGGTTCATAAGTTGAAACATAAAACAAGCTTTTGGGTTAATTTAGAACAAAAGGCAATGGTGGTGGGGCCTGTGTGGTTCTGTTCTTTTGCCATTGTTTAGGGAAGAGGGCAACTTTCGGCAAACATGGATCGAGAAGAATTAAAGGCTGATTGGTATTGACTTTAAAGCATTCGGTGATGTTTGGCAGTGTGTGTGTGAGAGAAAACCAGAGCCTGGATGATTATTTTAGTGAAGACACCTAGAAACAAGCTTTGGTTGTGGGGCTTATAATTGCTTGGAATTTTGGCTGTTTGTAGGGTTGAAAATCGAGGGGTGTGGGGAAAAGGACATGGCAGAAGCTGTAAGGCAAAGAAGTCACTGTCTCAATATGGCCAACTAGTGTTAGACAGGATCATCTACAGTATGGACTTACAATTGAGCATTTGCAATTCATTCTAAAAAAACACATCCAAATGGAATCAAACGCTCAAACTAACTATTCATTTCTAATCAATCAAAATAACATCTCTACAAAATACACATTCAAACGAGCTATTGACTACAATTTCTTTACAAAAATCCACACACAGATGAGTTATTGTGTACAACTCCTCTGTGAAAATTCACATTCAAACAAGTTATTATTATAACTTCAATTTTTATTCATTCAAAATAATTCTTTATTCTAATCACTTAAAATAATCCATCGTGCAACTATTCATTCAAACACCCCTAGAGTCTTTTTTCCTCGTAGGATGGAATCCACTACTATCAAGACAAAAAGGTAAAGCAGAATATAGAGATCCCTTCAGCTTGATTGGCAAGACAGTAAATTACTTGATTGGCAATCAAAACCTTACTGGCTAAACTTTTGACAAGTGAGCAATCACTCAAGATTTCATTAATGCTATGAAATAGAGAGAGCAGATCTATTCATAAGTTACCATGTGCTTGACGTGTAGTGAAATTTTCCCTTCATGAAACTCATACAAAAAGGAGCCTCCTTCCTCGTTTTGGTGTGATTTTTTTCCCTGGATAATCTATCCAAGTCAAGAAATTTGATGAAAAAAATGAGTTGCAAGAAATTTTACATTTTCAAAAGAAGAAACTAACGGTAACAGATGTATTGCATTTTCATTGTGGGAGTAAATATAGTTAGTCTCAGATACAAAGCTACAATGTGGCCATTTCACGTGCATTTCAAAATGGTTTGGAACTTAATAGTATGAAACATTTACTCTTAATGTCTTCTATCCAACTTCCTCTCGCTGGATCTTTTTACTTTAGCCTTTCACTGTCTCGGTCGCCTGTAGTGTCAGAGTCATATAATATGATCTGACAACCCACGTCCATGAAAAGTCATGATGCGACCACGGAGGATGGTGCATCATCCAACACACCAAGAAAATCATCCTATAGTGAGATAGAGGTTGGAACATATATCAAGTGGCGGCAGGCCATCTCAAAACCAACGCCCATAGGCTGAGTTGCATGACCAAGAGTAGTTCCACCGCATATTCGATGAAAATTGGTTGAGGTCTAGAGAACCTCACTTGTCAATCTGACGAGCCACAAAGTACTGACAAAGCGAGTTTGGGGCGAGAGTTTCCTGCAAGACTGGCCATGATAAGCGGGATTATAATGGCGCCGCACGGGTCAAAAAAATAGGACTGTGACACAGAGCCAACATTAGCAGCCGAAAGTAAAGCTCACGAGCACTAGCTGAGTCTGACCCACCAAAAATTAATGGATTTCTACAATCACCATCTATCTTATATGAATTTAACAAATACTTACAAATACATCATAGAATCCTGATATGCCAACAAGAGCAATAACCCAACGGTATAAAAGCGAGCCAATGAGTTAAGAAATCATAAATTCAAATTCTGTCACAACTATTGTTGAATTTTTGTTTTTTAAAATTGCTGATATGTACAATTACATGTTGGCAAATCATTAACCTTATCCCATTTTGATTTTTTGTTTTGTCTTCCATCCCTAGAAATGGCATCAGATGCAGGTGCTGCTGAATGTAGCCACGGAATGAATGAGTTTTGAGAAACAGTACTACTGATACAAACCTGAAAAGGGTGTATATCATATTTATTTTAGAAATAATGTCTAACATCCGATGAAACATAATAATGTTTGAAACTTTGAAATAAATAATAATAATTAGCAAGTCCTATAAACTTTGAAATAAATATGCAACTCCTATAAATAATGTTTGAAACATTGAAATAAATAATAATAATAATAATTAGCGCACACAAATAATGCAACTGTTTGTACTTTCCAACATGATCTCTAGTCAACTTGCATCTTGCAAATAGATAAAAGAAGAATTGCAGACAATATGGATCAATGAAAATCCCTTTTACCCCTGGGAGGAGAAAGACCGAAATCCATTTTTTTTCTGCAAATTTTAGTTCTTCAAAAGATGAGAATCAGTCTGTTCAAGACAGCAAAGCATCAGAGGAAGACAGCCAGAATTTCTGTAATGAACAACTTGGGTAATCTTTTTGAACTTGTCAAGACAATTGGTTATGAAATTTATTAATTTATTTATTTAATGAAAAACATAACTTCTTGCAAGGTATTATTTTTATTAGTGTCATGCATGGAGAAAGAGCATGTGATTTTTTGATAAATGATGAGGAGAAATAACAGGAGAGATATACCATATATACAGAAGCAGCAGTCTAAGGACCTATCTGGGTATATATATATATTTCTTCCTCATGTAGCCACCATAGATTGAACTCAATATCGAAGGATATATCTTATTTTTCTCTCAAAGTCCTATCATTGTGGCAAGAAAAAATGTCAGAAAAATAGGGCAAGACGAGATGATGAAAAGAATGCAAGTTTTTTTTATCACTCTTCTTGATCTTCGAACTCCAACAAATTACAGGTCGATTTTCCCTCACTCACTTCCATATAGCATTGTTTCTCCTAAACCGATTTTCATTGTTTTTTCCCTCTCTATTTTCATTGTTTGTTTTCTTCTTTCCAAACTTTCTCTGATTTTTTTAGCATCTCACTGCTTGCTTTGGCACTTTGCTTTAATTTCTCACAAATTGAATTGATCATTAACGCCATAAGCTGCAATTACTTCATGATAGCACACATTTCATACATTATCATCCATTTCAATGAACCAAACGACTGTCATACCAAAACAAAATTTGAATTACAACAATTGGAAGTAAGTGAATTCAAACTCATGACCTCTTGATTTTTGGATATACACTGATATTGTTGAGCTATTGCTCTTGTTGGCGACTACTATACCAATTAATAGAATTGAAATCCATTACAATACATAAATAACGGAAATACAAAATACAAATTAACCAAGTATTGGAGGCACTTAAACCCTCTCTTTCTTGAGCTCTCTGAAGATCTAAACCAATTGGCGAAGTAACTTCTTCTTTTTATATAATATATATAATTTATGAGCGTCTGAGCCAGCTTACACGTACCTTGACTATTTTCACGAGACAAACAATCTGACCCTGCCACATTGGTAGGAACTTCACTGTTATGGAGGCAACCAATAAAGATTAAATCCATAACTTCTTGGATCCCCAAGAACCTCTTTGATGTCAACCAGCCCATGATTGCTCTCTAACTAATTGCTAAATCACCCCTTAATATAATTCCCATGTCAGTTTACCAACATCAATAAACAACTCAGGCTATTGATTTGAGGAAAACAATTTAAAACTCCTAAAGCATATAAGTGGCCATTATATCAGAAATAGAACTGGTCAAATGACAATATTGTTTTTCTCCTCTTCAACAGTTTCCTCAACTTTTGCAGTTTTAGATTCCAGTATCACGATGTTCATTGAACCAGAATGTGGTGACTCAGAAAATTGAGTGGCTAGATTGTTTAGCGTTGAAACTCTTGAAGTTCCAGGAGATGTTCTAACTAGTCTTTTGAAAAACTAATTTTTCAGCCTACATGCTGTAGAGCCTTTACTATAGTATAAAACAAAACAATCACTAACTTGTTTATATAATTACCCTTTACTATAGTACCCTTTGTCACTAACGCTTCTGTTACACAAGAATCGGACTTTCACCTAACTACATACAATGGGAGAACTAGCACCCATACCAAGGCCCGAATCCATAAAAGAACAAGGGATTTTACAATTAAACTCACTCGTTCACTCGTAGGTTTTGAATGTTCCATAAGGGGATTATACATCGCATCGCTCCTTCTTTGTGTTATGGACAACGAGCGTCCATTCAAAAAAGCTGCTAAAGTTTTATGGTTAAACATGGTTTTTGCTTTCAATAGGGTATTCAAAGAGATTCATATTTCCCTCCCTTCCCTCACTGAAACAACCATACATACACGAATTTTTTGAAGTCATAGACTTTCTCCATTTTGTAACTATGACCTTACCTTCCTTTTTGCTCATTGGCACATCTTATCTAATTCCCATTTGTCGCTAAATTGTGAGACGATACCTTGAAGACCCCAAACTTCTACTAACTAGACTAGGCTGCAGGGCATGCTACACAATTAACATGTTATGATTTAATAAGATAGTGTCTAACCTTATTGGAGGTACAGCATGAAGCAAGGCCCTAGAAAAACGATTCCAAGATACCATTCACCAAAAAAAGTTTACTAATGGAGGAAAAAAGATCCAGATTTTCATAAGATAAGCAATTAAATAACATGGATGAATGGCGAAACAAACAATGAACAATAGAAGTACAGAGTTTTCAAGGGAAGATACAAAATAATTTTTCACAATTAAAAGAATGAGAATTTACCATCAGCAGCACATTCTACCTCTTGTATTATATTTGTAGCATAATTTTTAAAATAATTCATCTATAGCATATTTATTTCTATCACTCACCTAGTAATAGTCTATCACTCACCTAGTGATAGAACTCAATTTAGATTTTTATCACTGATAGAAAACTTAAGAAGTGATAGAATGAGTCTATCATTGATTGAATTCTATCACTAATAGAACTCAACAAGTGATAGAAGTCAATTTGGATTTTCTGCTACAAATGAAATTATTTTAGATTTTGTGCTATAGATGGAAATATTTTGCCTTTTTTTGTTATACATGCAAAATCCCACTGATAGAAAACTTAAGAAGTGATAGAATGAGTCTATCATTGATTGAATTCTATCACTAATAGAACTCAACAAGTGATAGAAGTCAATTTGGATTTTTTGCTACAAATGAAATTATTTTAGATTTTGTGCTATAGATGGAAATATTTTGCCTTTTTTTGTTATACATGCAAAATCCCCTAAAAGAATCATACAAACCGGAAATAGTTCAATTCTTGAACTATATCGAAATGGGCAGGATGCCTGGTTATGGTCTTGGGCTTAGACATTAAAGGCCCAGTTGAAATTGGACCAGACCACTCATCTTCAGCTGTAAAGGCAGCCCATTACTAACTTCACTTCTTTTAACCGAGCATAATTCAGTGATGATTAATATTGTCAAATTTTCATACCCCACATTTACTTATTACAAAAGAAATATCGAAATGTACTATATTTTTCATGCCCAAATGATGTTGAATTAAAAAAAAAACTAATAAAATATATGACGTATGAGGAAGCAAATATAAACCAGCTTTGATTTTATCCAAAAAAAAAAAAAAACTTTCATCGTTACAATTTGTCTTTAATATCATTGCAGCTCTATTGGCGTCATAAATTGGAATTATTTCGTTCTTTTGACTTCCATTTATCAGCAACCCAATTTTAAGTTTTGTTGATCTCAAAAAAAAAAAAAAATTGTTTAATTAGAAGAAAAGAAGATCATTATGGATTAGTGAGGAAAAACTTTAAGATATTTTTTAAAGTGGAAATTAAGGAGAGAATCACAAAACCTACCTACAAGGTATTACTACTGCTTTTAAATAAGTCGAGAGTTAAATATCAATTCTCAATTGACGACCGTTAAGTTGAATTTTATTATAACTAATCAACCAAGTAAATAACGGATCAATTAATAAAGATGTTCATTTTTTCCACAATATCAAAACCCGATGTATTTTTCATCTCGGTTACCAATCCCGTTTGTAATTTATATTTATTTTATTTTATTTTTAATATATATATATAAATAAAGTAGGAATATTTTGTTACAAAATTTAATATACGGTTGAAATGAACAAATATTAATCATTGAAAGTTAATTATGGTTTGAAGAAGGATTAAATATGAAATTGAATCAAAATTTGAAAAGAAAAAAAAAAGTGGAATAAATTCTCCATGGGGAATCACCGCTCTATTGGTGCGAAATTTAATTGTGAATTTTGTGGGGATGGAAATTAAAAAGAGTGATAGGATGAGGATGGTAAAACTATTTTCATCCCTACTCCGCCCCATGAAGTAGATAAGGGGTAGATCTTGGTATATGAGGTTCATGAGAGTTTATGTCCAAAGTGACAATATCATATCATTGTGGAAATCCGGGTAGGTCTATCGTCTCTTTACATCTACCATTAACCCTTTCAATAATAATTATATTAGTGAAATTTATATTAAAAGGTAATAGTATAACATAAGAGAACATAAGAGCAAGGTAATTCAAAACAATCCGAGGATAAGAGATGGTGCATAAATTATGTAGAGAATCCTGGAATTCTTAAGAGAAAGAAAGAAATCTGATTTTGTTAAAAAGTAATTTGTTTCTTTTTGACCCATTGATAGGAAAACCAACCCTCTCACAAATGGACATCAGCTTTTTTAACTTCATTTCTTTAACTTTAGCTTAGTGTGTGTGCTCAAATGTGATCTTGAAACAGTGTCAGCTTTCAAGAGATATGACTATTCGATTGAGGAAAGCCTTACCAATTAAGTATCATTGGACACACTTGTCAACCACCTTCAATTCTCCTCCCTACCCACTACTCATATTCAATTTAGTGGCCCTATTATTCAACCCTTTTAAATTATCAAACCAAATTAAATAATTGAATTAGCGCTTTAATTTTTCTTTTAACTTGAACAAAACATCTATCTTAATCCAAAATGACAAATGGTGGTAGAGTACCTTGGAATAGATCGAGTTCCGTCTACCATACTATCTATTATTGTTTTTGAAGATTTTTCTATTTTATTTATAATATTGAGAGAATCGAGAGAAAATGTTTATTGTGAGGAAGAAGAAGATGGAGGCATAATCTATAATTTACAATATATACTAATCTAAAATTCAATGCATTCTACACTAACACCATAGAAGTTCCTTGTTTCGAGTTGTTTTCTAACTTGGGCATGGGTCAATAAAATTGGTTGAATCCAAGAAGAGGGTTGTTGTATAGGCCAAGTCGACTGAACTTGGATAAGAGGTAGTCAACTTCTTAATGGTAGACCCATAAAAAAGTAATAAGAATTAATGGAACGTGACACTTAAAAAGAGCTGATTATGGGCATGATCATGAGTTACGAATGTTAAATTCTATCGATATAAGTTATTCAACAAAAATATGTTACAACCTCTTTCTACTCTGTTGTCAGAACTATTCACAAATGATAGGCTAACTTTGAATGTTTGGTGAGGTTCTCACGTGGATAGAATAGAGGATATTTCCTAGCATTTAAAAGATAAGTGAGTTACTCCTTTCATTACCAATTAATATAATATCAAAGTCCAAAAAATTCAAACATCAAAATTGATAATCGAGATTATAATTTGATAAAAATTAATTTTAAAAAATAAAGAACAAACTTGTAATTTGATAATCAAGAAATTATTGTGAGTGTCTAAATCAACTGACAGACACTTCAGCTAATCTCACGGAACACATCGTCTAACATTACAACATTTGATGTCAATTTTTTTTTTTATAAGATATTAATTGAGATGTAGGCATTCACTCATTAACATTTGATTTTTATTGTTATTTTAACCACTACATGACTTACTTAAAAAACAGGACATATAATACAAATAGAAATGGTCAAAATTAGAAACAATACGTCAATCCAAAGTTACCTGGATAAAGTTGTCCCACCCACATAACTCTAACCTAACCCACACACACACACATGCATGCATATCTCTTCTTATTTTATTCTCCTTTCTCTGTCACTAAATAAAACCAAAACCAGTCCATTTCAACTCCACTACCAACTACTTATCTTTATATATAATAATTATAAATAGCAAGCCACCTAAGCGCAACATGACTAGATATTTAGAATTTAAATTATATAGTTCTTTTTCATAATAATTTAATTTTGATCCGAAAATGGTTTCCATAATTTCATTGTTTTCCACAAAATGTGGCTGGAAATGAGGATGCCATTGTGTTAATAGAACCGTCTGATTTGTAATAAGAGAAAAATTTGTCTTTTTATGACTAATGGGATAAACTCTTTTTAATGGGTATGTTGTACTATTTGAGCCTACAAGTTTTTTATTTGAATAATATTATTTTAGAAAGAAAAAAAAAATTATGACATCAAATAGTATCACCTAACCTACTAAAGAGGATTTGTCTTCTCAATCACAAGGAGTCAAGTTTTTCTTTTATAATAAAATATTCTCGTACGAAACCAAGTGATTCATATAGGTTTTTATTCGCTTTTTTTTTACCTCGGAAACATTTTTTGAATGTCTAAAATAGAACGAGCACAAGAATATAGTATTTAAAATTGAACTTTTCAAAATTTAGAGTTAAAGAACAAACATAAAAATCTAAGAGCTAAAATGTTATTTTAGCAAAAGTATTATTAAAACGAGAAATAAAGTTTATGACTATTCTCTATAAACCTAAAATATTGCAAATTTCAATAAATAGATTATTTCTTTGAACTACCCAATATACATTTAATCAAAATCAATGCACCCTGAAAGAGTACCAAAAGAAAAAGAGGACTTAAAAAATAGACCGTCTAAGAAGTTTTTTCATAAATAGTTTTTCATATTTGTCGTAAATCACTTGAATGCTGATACATATTTTGATTTCAAAACGTAGCAAAGTGAATTTCAGACACCGACACAACGATTATTCTACTGATCTAATTAAACCAATATTAATCTCATTAGACGATGGCGATCAATTACAAAGGATGAAAAAACCATCATTGGTTTCACTTTACACAAAAAATGTATATTAATTGTAATTAATAGAACCATGCAAAAGAATAAAGCAAATCCATCATATTTTTTTTCTGAGCAGGGAATAAAGCAAATAGAAAAAAAAATGAAGATGAAGGTTGAATAAAGTAATTGGATGATGGAAGGCAATGTCGAAGAGACAAGCAATAAGTGGGATTTTATCCACTCTTTTTCTATACAAATTAACATTTTTTTTTAATGTTCCTAAAAAAAGAAGAAAAAAGAAAAAAGAAAATCTTAAAGCTGGTCAAGAAGCATCTCCGGTGTTCCCAAAATGGCCACTTTTCTCTTTGGGTCACTTTGTGTTTTCAAGGGTGTTTTCGTCTTTTCAACTTTGAGAAAAAAGTTAGTGGCACAGTCCGTAATTTCCCAACTTGACAGGGGTAAGGGAGTAAAATTACTCAGACATGTATGTCCTTGAGCAGCCCCAGTACCTGCTGCATCGTAGGTCGTTTTGCCGCCGTCTCCGCCGTACACAGATACGCCACACGGAGGCTCTCCACCATTTCCGATTCGCTGCCGTCCCCGCCGCCGAGCCGGAGCTTCGGATCTATGGCTTCCAAAGCTTTTCCCTCTCTCACCATCCTTCTCACTCCGACCACCGTGTCGGCAGTTCCCGGCAACCCCGTCAAAAGCTCCATCAACACCACTCCAAAACAGTACACGTCTTTCTCTACGCCGCCGCCGCCGCAGCTCTCACCGCCGACTTGTCGGAACCCAAAGCCGCCGATCCGAGGCTCGAAGTCGTCGGCGAGGAGAACGTTGGACGACACCAAATGCCCGTGGACGATCGGTTTGGAGCCGGCGTGGTGGAGATACGCCAACCCACGAGCGATCCCGACGGCGACGCGGTGGCGCGTCAGCCAACCCAGCTTCTCCGGGGTTGACAAATGGGACCCACTAGTGGGATTGGTGTTGATTTCCCACGTGTCGGTGCTCCAATCCTCCACGTTGGGCTGGCCAGTTGGAAGCTCGTGAAGCCACCGGTGCAGGTCCCCGTTGGACATGAACTCGTACAATACCAATTTCTCTTTGCCTGAAATGGCGGAAAAGAACATAGAAATTAACTAAAACATTATGGTGGGTTTGTTTTTGGTAGAAGAAGGATTTTAAACAAACAACTTTTTTTTTTCTTTCTAAACTCTTGTTTGTAATTAGTGATAAACCATGTTCTTAACCATCCATCAAATTTTATACCAAACTCCATTTTCAATAAAGGTGCATATGGTATGAGTTTTAGAGAATTTTTTTAAACCATTCGCAACAAGTCAATTTTATGTATTAGAGTAATTCAACCTAATTCAATTCTATATTTTTATATTGAATTAGATTCTCAAATGATGTTGATTTTTTATTCTATGTATAAAACAACTCTATATGTATATAAGCAAATAAATACAAGATGATTATATTAGGTAACATTTGGGTATATTACTTATCATTATGATGAAAACCTATCATATGACTTAATATCTCGTTTCACACACTCATGCACACATGTATATATATTCATTAGTTTGGATTGTATTGGGTTGAGCAAGCAAAAAATTGGTGAACCTTATAACCAACTTTAACTCAACAAAAATTATAAAATCTTAATTCAATCCAACACAAATAAAATTATAACCAAACTCAATCCATATGATTTGGGTTTGATGGATTGCTTGAATTGTAGTTTTTTCATATATCATTAAATTTAAATTTCACTTAAACTTTACATCAAAATTATCACTCAGCTATCATTAACTTCAATTTCCAAACGAATAGTTAACTATTTTATCCACCTAAATCACCATTAACATAAATTTCAAAGGAAAAGTAAATTATCATAATCATCCAAAAATCTCCAAATAAATAATTAATTATCTTAATGAACCAAATAACTATGGACAATAATTCTAAACTAATAGTTAATTATCTTAACTATCGCAAACAATCAATTCAAATGAGTAATTAATTAATTACCTCAGTTACTATGAATCATTTCCTTTAATTTCAGGGTTGTCTATCAAATCCCAAACACCCCCCTACAAAACTAACAGACAAACAATCCAAAAGCAGATATAAAGACAAAGAAAAGGGTCCTTCAGAAAAATTATACCTGCAATACAGTAACCAAACAGCGGCAACAAATTGGGATGCTTCATTTCCGAAAGCTCCTCCAACATGGCCACAGCCTCATCGCGACCAACACAACGAACGGAATTAACGACCTTGATCGCCACGTGGATTTCTCCAGGTAGGACAGCTCGGTAAACGGGCCCACACCCACCTTCAGCCAGAAGGGACTCCTTTCCAAAACGCGACGTGGCAGCAATCAGATCCTTGAACGTAAAATTAATCAACGGCTTCTCGAACATCACGACAGGAGCCGAAGATGGTTCCTTGACATCCGCGATCCAAGAAGAACCAGACCCGGTCTCAAAAGCGAACGGCCCGGATTTCTCCATTTTGAACCGGACTTGCACGGGCGTCGAAATCGCCCATTTGCTTTTTCGCCTTATAATTCTCTTTCGTCTATACCAAACCCACATCCCCACAACAGCCAGCGCTAAAAACAAACCGCCCGTTACAGACGCCAGAGCCAAAACCAGCGGCTTGGGTTTGGATCTCGACTTGGGTTTGGCTTTTTTCGATTGTTCTTTCATGGGTTTGTATGAATGAATGGAATTGTTGCTGTGAAGACTGTGATTGGGTTGTGGGCTGGTTTTATTTTGAACTAAAGTAATCCCTGTTTCAACAAACGCCGATTTCCCGAATCTTTTGTAGTTTTTTAAGCTAACCACTCCATTGAACTTGTTTATTGAAACATTCAAGAATTTCAATCCATCAAGCGGAGGGAAATCGGCCGGGAAATTACCCGTCATGGAATTACCCGACACGTCGAGATACTCCATCGAACGAAGAACAGAAATGGGTTTCAAACTCTGAGAAATATTACACTGAATAACAACCAATTTCCTCAAATTAAACAGCTTCTCAATCCCAAAAGGGAGAAACCGAAGATTATTCCTCGAAAGATCCAGAATCTCCATCCGCGAAAAAACAGAGAGCCGAACAGAGCCAGAGAATCCATTGCTGGAAAGGTTAAGAACCCGAATCGAAGAAGACAAAACATGACTGGAATTCGGTTTAACTTTAAACCCAATACTTCCATTGAACCGATTGTTGGAAAGATCGACATGGGCCAAATCAGGAAGGGTCCAGAGCCAGTTGGGAACAGAGCCTTGCAGAGAGTTTCTGGAAAGATCGATGGAGCGTAAATGGGTCAAGTTTCTTAGAAACCTCCATGAAATAATTCCGGTGAGATTCTTGAAAGGGAGGTTGATTTCTTCGACGGCGCAGTGGGTTGAATTCATGGGGTTGATGAAAATCCAGGAGAGATTGAAGTTTGAGACGGAATTGAAAGCTCTGGAAACGAATTGCTTGTCTGCAGTGTTGCAGGCAGAGTGGACTGTGGAAGCCATCAGCGCAGTGAGAATCAGGATGCTGTAAAGATGAAAAGTTGCCATTTTTGTTCCTTTTCAGGGTTTGTTCGAGCTCTCTCACGCTCGGTTGATTTGGAATTTGACGAACAAGTGGAGAGCTGCAGTTTATGGAAGGAAGTGAAGTGGGAGGAAAGTAGGAGGGACAATGGAATACTTGTTTATGTATTATATATAAAATGAAAAGTGTGCAATTTTGTAATGAACAGAGCATATTGAATAATATACTGTCCGATGTTGGAATAGGTGGGCTTTATATTAAAAAAAAAAAAAAAATTCATAAGAAAATAGAAAATACTTCGTTAGTTTTTTTTTTTTTTTTTTTTTTGAGTATATACGGACAAGGAGGACCAACAAATCTTACATCAAAGGCATAACGATAAGATAATCAACTCTGCCACGGTAATGCTCTGTTAGCTCTTAAAATTTGGTCCTAGTTTCAATTAGATTATATATTTTAAATTTGAATATTAATACTCACATTTATCACTGAAACAACAGTATTAAATGTTCACCTAATGATTAAGAGGTTTTAAGTTTGAATCGAATGAGTCGATTACACAATTAGCTATTTGATTTGGTGTTAATTCATTTTCATTCTATGATAATAGGCTCAATTTCAAATTCCTAAAATCGGTATTTGTAATCTTCTTCCCCATATTAAAATTGTGCTTAAATTAATATTAAATTTTAGTATTTTTAAATGAATTTCATTTTCAAAAGAAGTAGTAGGTATAAGTAAATTAATAAAACATGTGATAACTAAAAATGAGTTTTATTTGAAATATTATCGATAAAAATGTTCAATTTTAAAATATAGGAATCACATTGAAACTAGATCCCAGATCATTAATTAAAGAAGTAGTGTGGACTATTTTTTTATGGTTGTTGTGCAACCAACTACTAGATTTTGCTCTCCAAGTTTGTCAATTGGGTGACAGTTCAATTCAACACCAAATTTCTCATAATCTATCATGAGAGTCTTACCTTGTAGATAATTTTTTTGAATATAAGTGGAGGGAAGGAAGATTACAAATAGGAATCGAATCATAGAGTGAAAATAAATTAACACCAAATTAGATAATCAATCGTGCCACTAACTCATCCTTGTAGAGAGCGTACCTTCAAAACACAAGTCTTCAATTACAGTAACACCTTGGAGACATTAATTTACTAAACTTTGTTATAGTAGTCATTCTTCAAGAATAATTAACATGCAATTTTTACTCGGGATTTAAATTTGGTACCAGTGGGGGACAGAAAGAATTATTTTTGTTTTTTTTAATGTTAATTAATTTGGAAGAGGGATTTGAAATATATTTAATGTTAAATGAAATTGAAATCGAAATGGATGGTAATGATGACATAATGGTCAACGAGGAAAGTCTGTCTTAATGGTGAGTTTCATGGCAGCAGCGAGAGCACGGGACAGAGATGCATGATTTACATCGAAATTCTACTCCATTATAACTATTTTATATTATTTTATTTGCCTTCTGTATTTTAAATTGTAATTTGTAATGCATAATTTCCACTAAATAAATAAAAAAAAGTTCTCAAAATAGCATAACCAAGAAAGTATTACCTATTACTGTAAAAAAAAAGAAAAGAAAGTATTACCTACGTCTTTCAAAAAAAAAAAAAAAAAAAAAAAAAAAGAAAGAAGGAATTCAAATTTCAAATATATACTCCAAAGATTTTGACAAAAGTTTTTTTTATGTTTTTTGTTTTTTTTTTTCTAAGATAATCATAAATCTTATGTAAAGATGTAATATTTTTTTTAAAAAAATAAGAGTTAAATATCGGATCGAATTTGTAATTATAAAATAAAATAAAATAATAATTAATTTATTAAATGTTACCGACCATTTTGATAATTGAAAGGTAATTTCAAAAGTGGACTTTATTAAGATATATGCAAAATAATCTTCATGACGTATACTCCATTTCAATCTAGTTCTCATCCTTTCAATTTGTGGCTAATTAAACACAAAATCATAATTTGGGGACCTACTGGATATTTTTAAAATTAAGAATTTATTAAACACAAAACTAAAGATGGTAGATTTATTAGACTCTGTTTTTCAAAGTATGGACAAAAGTTATAATCTAAACATAAATTTAATAGTATTTAGGTGAAATTTAGTCAGTCAATAGAGAATAATATGATTAGTTTCTTTTCTTTAGTTAGACTAATACGATTACTTAACCTTATTGAAAGCAGTTTGTCAGAAACGAATTCGTAAAATTTTATTTACTTCTGGACTTGAGCATGTGTGTGGGGCCCAAATCAATTGTAATTAAGAATTTATTATGAACATGATTAACTTTAAAACTAAATAAATCATGCTGTCAAAAAAAAAAAAAAAAAACTAAATAAATCATTTTTATATATATAAAGATCAAAAGAAAAGGCGAAAAGGTCTCCGCGTATTCCCATAATTACCAAATTTCCTCGCCCTGTTTTCAATTTAATATTTTTTTAAAAAAGAATCAGGTTTACTTCCACGTTTTCACAATTAGTTTGGGATAATTTGTCATTCTTTCATACGTTAATTTATTTGCAATTTTGGTCAATCTCTATGTTAATTCTTTGTTAGAAAGATTTGCAACTTCAGCTTTAAAAAGAGTTTGTCTGAACCTCATTTCAAAAGACAAATGTATAAATTTATTTAACAAAGTCGTATAAGAGATTAGTTATATATATAATAATCAAATGCATAACAGATTTGAATAGTTGAAATAGCACAATAAAATTTGGACTAAACAATCTACATTAAGAAACTCAATTCTACGGTAATTACCGTCAATGACTCTTGATCAAAATTGTCATTAAAATGACTACAAATTAGAATATATACATGCATATATATAATATAATATAATGAAGTCTTATGAAAATAACTTTTAAAGCGAGGACACCAACATTCTATGGTAATAAGGAGTATACATAATCTAAAGTTGAGTTGGTTAAAAAGATCTTTTTAAATTAATACAACACTTTAAATTTATAAATTTGGTTCTACTCATATCAAAAGCTGAATTATCGAATTATAACACTCTATCTTTCCTCTTGAAAGTGATTAAATTTATATTCCATATATTTGAATAAATAAAATTTACATAATATTAATTTAAAACTTAAATTATTTTTAAGTGTATACTCACTACTAATTATAGATTTATTTTATTCATTCATTTTATATATATATATAGTATTACTCTTGATTTATGTTAGTTGAATTAAATCTAGCAAAAAATAATTAATTTGATAATCAAGCTAATTTAAAGAAAATTATTAAATTCAAGTGAAAGAAATATTATAACTCAATTTAATTTGAATGGATTGAGTTGTCAGCTTTTTGTGAACACCTAATCATGACAATCTAGAATAAAATTGTCACCTGAAAATGACTAAAAAATTAAAAAGAAAATAAATATTTCGACTTCTTGAATTTTACAAATAAAAAAATTGGGCTCAACGATAGAAGTTGAGTAATGTTTTTAAAAACCGACGAGAGAATTTGACTTTTTATTCATTAATTCTTAGGACGTATATCAAGATCTATAATTGTTATACGTGTGATGAAAATATATGTATATCACTTGTAGAAAAAATTTATTATATAATGGTGATGTACGAGGCAAAAAAAAAAAAAGAAAGAAAGAAAGGGAATTTAAATATGTGCCTGGCAAAATTTATTAAAAAGAAAATTGCATTTGCAAATAATTTTTCTATCAGCCAACTAATTTTGTCACCCATTAAAATAACATAATATAAGAATAAGAGGATGGTTTCTAGTGCTTCTGAATTCCTTGCTGTGGGCATCTTTCTACATTTTTGTCCCTCCCACTCTGCCATCTCTCCTAATTTTTTTGTTTAATTAGATAAAAAATAATTCAAATACAAAATAAATTTATAATCTGTTAATTATAAAAGCGCACTGATATAAGTTAACTATTTTATTTTTTCTTTTATTGTCTTTCTCAAACATAAACATAATTTCTATTTTTTATATTTTACAATTGTCCTCATCAATTTGTGCTTCTATTTTTTTATTTTTATAAATGTTCACGTCAACTTGTACGTACTTCAACTAATATTTTTTTTTAGTATAGTACTTTAACTAATGTTACACTAATATATTATTTGATTTTATAATATTTAGATGTCAAAGAAATTCGTCTCTTAACTTTTCAAAATCCTTTTGACCACTAAATTATTTTATGATAACTTATCATTAAACAACTTAAATATTAAAGTTTTGGAAAGAATGATGTAAGTATTTATTTGTGTTGTGTGCTGCTTAACAATTTCCAGAATTTGCAATATTTCCACCGCCCAAATTTCCTATATATGCATATGCATATTTCCTTTGCAAAATTACAATCACAACAACAAATTAAATAAGAATTTTATAATTCTTATTTCTAAATTCCTTTTATATTAATTTATAATTGCATTTAGAAATTAATTTTTGTGAGTTCAAATCTTTGGGTGTATTGAGATTTTGGTGAGTGCTTGAGTGTGCTCTTTTGTAATCCCGTTTGGAACTCTAGTGGAATATTTTTGCCGTCTTCGCCCGTGGATGTAGGCTTCGTCCGAACCACGTAAGATCTTTGTGTTATTATTGTTTTTCTTTCTTTACTCCATTTATTTATTTATTTTTAGCTATTTCCATAATTAGAATCTAGTTTATTTCCGCTGCATCGATATTAAGTGGTATATGTGAAGATCGAGTAATTTTATCAACAAGTGGTATCAGAGCTTGGTTGGTTTGTTCGAACTTGATTTGTTATTATTGTTTCGTTTGGTTGTGATAATTTTGATATGACAACTGTGAAACATCATATACCGCTTTTGGATCGAAATACTAGATTTTCATTATGGCAAGCTAAAATGCGGGCAGTTCTTGTCCAAATGGATTTAGAAGAAGCTTTATTGGGAATTTCTAAAATGCCGGCTTCTTTGACTCAAGAAGAAAAGAAAAGCAGAGATCGTAAGACTCTTAGTTTAATACATCTGCATTTGTCTAATGAAATTTTGCAAGATGTTTTGAAAGAGAAAAGTGTTGCTGGTTTATGGTTAAGGTTAGAACAAATTTGCATGACCAAAACTTTAACCACAAAATTGCATTTGAAGCAGCGTTTATTTTCTTATCATATGGATGAAGGATCATCCTTAGATAACCATTTAGTTGGTTTTAAAGAAATTGCCTCTGATTTAGAATCTATGGAGATTAGTTACGATGATGAAGATTTGGCCTTAATTTTGTTGTGTTCTCTGCTTCCCTCGTATGCAAATTTTAGAGATACGATTTTATATAGTCATGATATTCTCACTTTGAATGAAGTTTATGATAGTCTGTTTAATAAAGAAAAAATTAAACATATTATTGGTGGAGCCGAGAGTTCTGTAGAGGGGTTAGTAGTTCGAGGGAGAACACGTGAGAAGAAAAATGATGGTAATCAGAGGAATCGATCAAAATCGAGAAATAAAAATAAAACCTGCAATTATTGCAAGAAAAAAGGCCATGTCATTTCTGAATGCTACAAATTACAAAATAAAAATCAGAGAACCTCTACATTTCAAAAACCTGAAAGCTCCGATCAGGCTGATATTGTTGAAGATGTTGATAATGATGGTGATCTCCTAGTTGCTTCTGATGACAAATTAAAATCTGATGATTGGATTCTTGATTCGGGATGTTCATTTCATATGTGTCCCAATAGGGACTGGTTTTCAACATATGAATCAATGGCAAAAGGCACCGTATTGATGGGAAATAATAGTTCCTATAAGATAGATGGTATTGGAACAATCAGAATCAAGATGTTTGATGGTGTTATCAGAACACTTTCTGATGTGAGACACATTCCTGATTTGAAGAGAAACTTAATCTCTTTAAGTACTCTTACTACACGAGGGTACAAGTTCACTGGTGAAGGTGGAGCTATCAAGGTTAGTAAAGGCAGTTTGACAATCATGAAAGGACAGAAAACTTCTGCCAATCTTTATGCATTACAAGGTTCTACTGTTATGGGTGATGTAGCAGTTTCTACACCTTCGTTATCTGATATTGATATTACTCGACTTTGGCATATGCGTCTAGGGCATATTAGTGAAAATGGATTGGTAGAGTTAAGTAAAAGAGGACTTCTTGATGGACATAAAATTACTGATATTGATTTTGTGAGTATTGTGTTTTTGGAAAGCAAAAACGTGTCAAATTCTCGAAGGGTATTCACAATACAAAAGGAACACTTGATTATATACACTCTGATCTTTGGGGTCCCGCTAAAGTACCTTCTAAAAGTGGTACATTTTATATGCTAAGCATTACTGATGACTTTTCTAGGAAAGTTTGGGTGTTTTTCCTGAAGCAGAAGAGTGATGTGTTTTCTACGTTTAAGGATTGGAAGACCATGATTGAGAAACAGATAGGGCGTCAAATAAAATATCTTCGTACAGATAATGGTTTGGAATTTTGTTCTGGTGAGTTCAATTCATTTTGCAAGACACAAGGAATTGTTAGACATTTAACAGTTCGTCATACTCCTCAGCAAAATGGAGTAGCAGAGCGGATGAATCAGACTTTGATTAGTAAGGTACGTTGCATGTTATCAAATACAAGCTTACCCAAATCATTTTAGGCTGAAGCTGCTGCTTTAGCATGTCATATTATCAATCGTTCTCCTCATATTTGTCTCTAGAAAAAGACACCACAAGAAGTGTGGTCTGGTAGTCCAGCCAATTATTCAGATTTAAAGATATTTGGTTGTCCCGCTTATGCTCACGTGAATGATGGTAAACTTGAACCAAGATCTTTGAAATGTATTTTTATTGGTTACAAGCCTGGAGTTAAGGGATATAAGTTATGGTGTCCCGAGACTAAAAAGGTAGTTGTTAGTAGAGATGTGATATTTGATGAATCTTCCATGTTTGGTGGACAGTCTTCTAAAATGCAGTCTTCAGATAAAATTTAGCAGAGTTCGCATGTGCAAGTGGAGTTTGGGTTAAAATCATCTTGTAGTCCTAATCAAGATGGTGCTTCTACTTCTGGTACTTCTTCATCAGACGCTTCTTCTGAGTTACCTCATGATGGTGATACTGTTTCACCTTTGAAAGCACCCACACAATTTTCTATTGCTAAAGGTAGGCCAATAAGAGAAATTAAACCTCCACAAAGATATGCAGAAGCTGATTTAGTTGCTTATGCTTTAAATGTTGCTGAAGACATTGATTCAAGTGAGGAACCGTCCACATTTACAGAGGCTGTAAATTACAACAACTCTGATAAGTGGATGATTGCAATGCAAGAAGAAATTGAATCTTTACATAAGAATGATACATGGGATCTTGTGAAGCTTCCTCAGAATAAGAAAGTCGTTCGTTGCAAATGGGTTTTTAAACAAAAAGAAGGTGTTATTGGAGTTGAGAAAGCCAGATATAAAGCAAGATTGGTTGCTAAAGGCTTTAGTCAAATCCCTGGTGTTGATTATACTGATGTATTTTCTCCTGTTGTTAAACATAGCTCTATTCGTGCTTTGCTTGGCGTTGTAGCTATTCATGATCTTGAACTTGAGCAGTTAGATGTAAAAACTGCATTTTTACATGGAGAACTTGATGAAGATATTTATATGCATCAGCCAGAGAGTTTTGTTGTTTCAGGAAAGGAGGACTATGTTTGTTTATTGAAGAAGTCTCTGTATCGCCTAAAACAGTCACCAAGACAATGGTACAAGAAATTTGATTCTTTTATAACTACACATGATTTCAAGAGAAGTAGTTATGATAGTTGTGTTTACTTCAAGAAAAATCATGATGGGTCATTTGTGTATCTTCTTTTATATGTTGATGATATGTTGATTGCTGCTAACAATATAAAAGAAATTAATCAAGTCAAAATAGAGCTCAATGAAGAGTTTGATATGAAAGACTTGGGTGCAGCAAAGAAAATTCTGGGTATGAAAATTGTCAGAGACAGGAAATCGAGAAAACTTTATTTAAGTCAAAAGGGGTATATACAGAAAGTTATGTCCAGATTCAATATGCATCATGCCAAGCCAGTTAGTACTCCGTTAGCCTCGCATTTTAAACTCTCGTCTGTTTTATCTCCACAGTCAGATGATGAGGTTGATTATATGTCTCGGGTTCCTTATTCCAGTGCAGTTGGTTCTCTGATGTATGCAATGGTTTGTACCCGTCCTGATTTATCCTATGCAGTAAGTGTTGTCAGTAGATATTTGTGCAATCCAGGTAAAGAACACTAGAAAGCAGTTCAATGGATACTAAGATATCTACGAGGTACAATTGATGTTGGTTTTCACTTTGGGAGAACCAGAGATGAAGTCATTGGTTATATGGATTCTGATTATGCAGGAGATCATGATAAAAGAAGATTTCTTACTGGATATGTATTTATAGTTGGTGGTTCTATTATTAGTTGGAAAGCTACTTTGCAGAATACAGTTGCTTTGTCCACGACAGAGGCTGAGTATATGGCTATTACTGAGGCTTGTAAAGAAGCTATATGGTTGAGGGGACTGTTTGGTGAACTTAGTAAAGACTTACAGATTTCTACAGTCTTTTGTGACAGTTAGAGTGCTATCTTCCTTACAAAAGATCAGATGTTTCATGAGAAGACAAAGCACATTGTTATTCGATACCATTTTGTACGTGAGGTCATTGCTCGTGGTGATATTGTTGTGAGCAAGATTAGTACCAACGACAATCCAGCTGATATGATGACTAAATCTCTTCCACTAAACAAATTCAAGCATTGCTTGAATTTGGTTGGTGTTTGCAATTTCTAAACAATTTAAAGTTGGCGAAGATGACTGAAGTTTTTATTTGATGTTTGAATCATTAAGCATCAAGGTGGATATTTGTTGTGTGCTGCTTAACAATTCCCACATCGGGAATTTGCAATATTTCCACCGCCCAAATTTCCTATATATGCATATGCATATTTCCTTTGCAAAATTACAATCACAACAGCAAATTAAATAAGAATTTTATAATTCTTATTTCTAAATTCCTTTTATATTAATTTCTAATTGCATTTAGAAATTAATTTTTGTGAGTTCAAATCTTTGGGTGTATTGGGATTTTGGTGAGTGCTTGAGTGTGCTCTTTTGTAATCCCGTTTGGAACTCTAGTGGAATATTTTTTATGTCTTCGCCCGTGGATGTAGGCTTCGTCCGAACCACGTAAGATCTTTGTGTTATTATTGCTTTTCTTTCTTTACTCTATTTATTTATTTATTTTTAGCTATTGCCATAATTAGAATCTAGTTTATTTCCGCTGCATCGATATTAAGTGGTATGTGAAGATCGAGTAACTTTATCAACAATTTGAATTATCATTCTTTCCACAACTTAATATTTGAATTAAAACAATTTTGGATTTAGATATTATTTCATTAACAAACTAGATTTCAGGTATAGCCGGCCTTTACTTACCTAACCTGTTTACAAAACCATATTTAATTTTAGTTGAGATCAAAAATGAAAAAGAAAAGAATGAGCGTGACTTAATTTAATGATTCGAAAGAGATATATAATAATATTATCAGCCATTATAATTATGCATGCATAGGTACTTGAGAATTAATTATGCATGCAAAGTAAAAGGGATCAAAGTTGATAAGATATGAGTAAGATTAAATTGTGAGAATCGAGTGCTGCCAACTAATACATATAGAAAAAAAATGATTAAGATTGTGTCGTAGAGAAATATCATGGATTTAGATTTAATTTGTGAACAAAAACCAAAAGATTGTAAATTCAATTTAATTTATAATAATTATTTATTTAAAAATTAATTTTTTACTATTTTTCTTAACAATCAAATAATATAGAGTCAAACAGTTTATTTTAGGAAAATAGTCGGGATAATCAAGATATGTATAAGTTGTTTCAAATATTCATAATTTGTTTTATAATAATTAAAGATATGAAAATTCAAACTCCTGACTTCATGGTTATTAAATAGGTGTACCTCGAGTACTAATTTTTTTTTGGCCCCTCACACATTCTTGTATAGAACTCCCAACATTAATAACTAATTTAAGAATAAAAGAATTTCAAACGTATATTTTCAAATACTCCAATTGCTAAATCAATGAGATACCTTTTCGACTTTTAACATGTCAATTAAAATTAACTAGTAGACCTCAATAGTTCTTTTAGTCCAATTTTCGAATTCAAATTTACTTGTACAATCGTTCATCCAATCGTGTTTTAAGTACAATTTCCTCTTTTCCTTCCAATAGTTTTTTTCCCTTTGAATGTTATATTAAAAAAAGAAACAAAGGAAGAAATAATTATTTGATATTATATAAGTATTTATTATTATTGTTTGTGTTTGGACCAGGAAGATTTAAACTTCTATTATAACTATTTGATATTATAAAACTATTTATTATTATCGTTTCTGTTTAGAACATGAAGATTTAAACTTTCAATCTCAAAAGATGAAATGTATATCAATTATCATTAGACTTTTGACTCATTTATAAAACTATAATCAACCAAAAGAAGAATATAATTTCTTTCATATATATGATCCAAACATAAAGTAGTTGGTATAATCTAACATGAACAACTTCACTAGATAGTTAGTACACATGGACTCAAAACCTAATATAATTGAATCCTAATCTACTTTATTCCAATATCAACCAAAATTATTTGGTTTTGGTGACCCACTTTACAAATTTCTATGGATTTGGAAGTTGGCAAAACAACCTATTAATTCTTGTAATTAGACATTAAATACTGGTCAACTTCACCTGCTCTGTCACGTGACATATTTGGCTTTCTTCATTTGCCATTTTCTTCTATCCCTTTGGAACTTTAAGGATTAATTGAATCAGAATCACTGTCTCCGACATACTTCCAAATCAAAATTCCAACACAATTAAAAATACCTTTTTTTTTTTTTTTTTTTTTCTTTTCATTTAAAAAAAGGGTTTGCAACTTTATCCTGTTTAACATCTTAATTAGTGCAATTCTGTAACTTATGCTTTTGTTTCCTTAGCAAGGGAACTTTTTTCTTCTTGGTTTCATCCTTATTTTGTAGTGTAAGAAAAAACAAAGCATAAAAAATGGTTGAAATTGGTTTATGGGGCTCTGAGTTTCACCAATAATATGTCTCATTTTTCAGTAACGTTATATTTGCTAACTATTTAGGTCATGGTTTGGTAACTATTTTGGTTTTTTTATTTTTTGAAATTTATGCACAATTTCTTTATCATAGTTTTCACTTTTTGTAAGGAAGAAATTAATATATTAGTTAAATTTTAAAAACAAAATAGTTTTCAGTTTATTTATTTATTTATTGAAAACATGATGGATGCAAAATAGATAACAAAACAATGAATGTCATAAATAAAAGTTGTATTCATAAACGTAATTAACCAGCCAATAAGAATCGTAGCTCCTAGGTATCAGTATATTCATTAAGCTTGTGAATATTACTTTCTACATATGCAATTTTTAAAAATCTATATCTTATGTATATTTTTGTAAAAAATAAGTTAGGTTTTGAAAAGTAAAAAAAAAAAGTTCGTCGCAATGTTACGACCTCTAATAGTTTTTTTTTGAAAATCTGCTACCTGTAATTGTTGGATGTGGAATAAAAGAAATTGATATGCCGCTAAATGTTTATGGAATAAAAATCAGAAGTATTTATTTTCTCATAAATTTCCATTTGAATAGTTTCTCGACCCCCCACACACGACAGAAATGGGCCAAATCTATTTAGGCTTTGTTATTCAAGCCCAACAAGTTAGTGGCCGTAAACAATCAGGCCCAATAAGAGCTGGCTGCAAGATTAGACACATGCGATACCTTTCGTTTATTTTATTTATTTATATTTTTTTGTATTATAATTGATTTTTGTTCATTGTATGGAAATTTGATCTCCCAACCACAAAGGAAATAAGTAGATGATGCTTTTGCTTATATTGACTTCTGCAATTTGCATATGAACGGTTGAGAGACGGGTTGGCTAAGGTGGATATCAATTTTATTGGAGCATAAGTGCGTAAGATGAGAAAATTTTTGGGGACCCAACTCAAATATACGTGGTATCATTTGGCGCCCCATAACTTTTGTCTTTTTTTTTTTTTTTTTAATAATTATTTTTTTAAAAAAATTGTGTGACACCAAATGGTGGCACATATATCTTAGGATGGATTCCCTTCACATTAGTATGTAGAGAAGTTTTTCTCGATCAATATTACAAATCATATCATACTATCATACTACCTTAAAGTGTGGCTTAAGGAGAAAATCATTTTTAGACGATTTTACACCTTAAGTCATACCCTAAATTACAAAAATGTCATTTATTGGAATATAAAAAATAATAAAAAATTCAAATAACGTAGAAGATATTTACCATATCATTTAGATTTTCATCCGTAGAAGATAAGATATTTTTATCAAATCTCATAAATTTTATGATTAAGTTAGAATATAATCGATTTCAACAATTCAAATGAAGATATTTATAATATCATTTAAATTTTCATGTAGAAAATAAGGTATTTTTACCAAATCTCATAGATTTTATTTAACATTTTATATTCTAATTAAAATAATAGATTGAATTTTCCAATCCCATAAATAGTTGTCTACATTTTGTTTACAAGAACACTTTATTTTTTTGTTTTGTTTTTTGTTTTATAATGAGTTATGTTGGATTATTTACAACTTTCATCTAATTTTTCTTTTGTGAAACAATTTTTGTAGAGATTTTTTTTGCATAATTGTTGCATTTCAAAAAAAATACTTGGAGATCTGAAAAAAAATGTTTGAAGAATTATAAGATTATCATATGAGGTTAGTGCATGAATTCTTCAATTTCAAAAGTTTGGTAACAATGATTTCCTACTATATATATCTATAGTTCTCTATATTTTGTTTTCAAACACATTTGAAATTTTCTTTTGTTTGGTGTTACTTTCTTGGTTTTTTTTTATAATAAAAAATTTAGTTATCTTATTTTTGTTGGATTATTTACCTTAACTTTCATCTAACTTTTCTTTTGTTGATAATTTTTGTAGAGATCTTTTGTTACTTAATTGTTGACTTGGAGATGTGAGAATATTTTTTTAAAGAACGATAAAATTATTATTTGAGATTAAAGGTAAGTTCATGGATGCATACTCTAATAAATATATCTAGCTTATTTATATTTATAATTATAATAATGATATAACTCTTATAAATGTTATAATTCAAGAATAGTTGGTCTATTAATAGATAAATTGAGAAAAATTAAAGAGCATCGATTTTTAAAAATCAGAGATAAAATTTAATTTTAATTCAATAAATTTTATCAAATTTTTTTAAAATAATAACACCTATTATTTTTTAAGCTCAAAATAAATAATTAACTGCTTTTTAACATAAATGTGAATTTTAATAAATTTAACTAAAGTTAAAAAATTGTTATAAAATTCAATATTATATTGAAATTATTATTTGATGATTTAAATTTAGCTTAAAAAGGTAAGAAACAATTTATAATTATATATATATATATATAATTTATTATTTAAGAAATTATCAAGTGGAACGCCGTGTTAAAATTCTAGTTACTTTTTCCGTGTTTCACACATGAACATGATATGCATTGACTACATCTTTCAATTCTCCAAAACAAGAAGCGACTTGCCTTTTTTTCATTTGGATTTAAAACATTCACAACCTCCATCCCTGGATTTAGATTCCAAAGTTCGAAAAAATTGAACAAAGAGAAGAAAGAGCTTCTCATGTGCTGAGAATGATCACAAATTCATTATAGGATGGAGAAAACCTGTAAAAACACTATAACAAAGGGATAACTGCTAAGCATAAAAATCGTCAAGGTTGGTCATTTTGTCGTCAGGGAAGGAATCGTTGACGATCTTCGAGCCGTCGCCTTGAAGGTTGGCGAAAAAGAATGGGGCAGAGTTGAAGAAACAACCTAATCAATTTGTTGTTGTTGTTGTTCATTTCCTTCCCAAGTCCACACAATGTCCTTAAGACAAGGTCTCATTTCTTTGTTGTAAAATTGCATGTATTCCAAAGTGTCCCCAGAAGTTTTCTTCAACTCCACCACAAAAAAAGAAGGCGTCACCTCAAATATCTCAGCATCTATACTCAACTGCCCCTTTCTCCCTTCCTTACTCCCTTGCATTTGCACTATCCCATCTTTCTTCATCACCTTGAAACTCTCCATCTCTGCTATTTCTTCAAACTTCGACACGATCACCGACTCCGGTTCCTTCGACGTGAACCGCATCTGGGGCTTCTCATTCACCTCCTCCTCAAACAGTCCTGACAGATCAAATCCTGGTGAGAGGGATATTATGTCAAACGCATTGTAGGAACTATTTCTTCTCGGTGGCTTTACACTCTCACTAGTGCTGCTGTTGCTAACAGAGCTTCCTTCTGAACTAATTTCGTCGAAAACGGCGTGGACGTCGCTCACCGAAGAGATGTCGCCGAGCGGTTTTGGAGGTGCTACATTTGCCTTGAAACCCTTTTTGAACCAGGAATTCTCCATGAGCTTGGCCATGTTTATTCGGGTGTGAGGACATGGATCAAGGATTCTTGAGAGCAGTTTGCGAACTTCTGGGGGAAACCATTGAGGGCATTTGAATTCCCCTTTTGAGATTTTTCTGTACATTTCCATCATATTTTGATCATGGAAAGGGAGATAACTAGCTAGAAGAACAAACAGGACAACTCCAGATGACCAAATATCAGCTTCAGCACCATCATAACCTTAACAACAAGAAAGTTGGCAACAATTCTAAGAACACAACCAATTATTCAAATGAACCCTACAAATAGAAAATTGACATCAAACACATGCATTATTTGTCAATTTGGGTCCTTTTCTGAAGTTAATTGTCAAAATATATCATTTTAAAACTATTTGTTAACAAGATCAATCACATCTTTAAAAGCAACACCACTCCTATTGAATTTGATCAAATAGACTTATCTTATTAAATGATGTTTTTGGTAATGACGCCATCTACGAGGCAAAAATTGTAAAATAAAGAATAAACGTCAAATTTATGTTAAATGTGCATGCAATTTCAACGCATTCTACGTCTTATATTATATTTATAACAGATTTTTAAAACAATTCATTTATAACACATTAATTTTCTATCACTCAACTATTGATAGAACTCAATTTGAATTTCTATCACTGATAGAAAATTCAAGCAGTGGTAGAATGAGTATATCACGGATTAAATTCTATTATATAATTTGAATTTTCTACTACAAATTAATTAATTTTGATTTTGTACTATAGATGAAATTACTTTACCCTTTTTTGTTATACATGCAAAATCCCCTTAAATGATCTAAGTTTGAATATTCTTCATTCTATTACTCGTGTAATATGATTTTAAAAAACGAAAAACTCATTGGACCCTATTCAATGAAAGTGACGTCTCGAGTAAAGATACCACCACAAAGGACCCTTTATGGACAATTTGTTTCCAAAAGGGATACAAGCAAGTAATTCCAAAGGAAACCAAAATAAAAAAAATTGAACCTTTCTTGTTGATGACTTCAGGGGCAACATAAGCCGGGGTCCCACAAGTGGTATGAAGAAGCCCATCTTTCCTTCTAGATTCAGCCAAAGCACTCAGCCCAAAATCAGAAATCTTAAGATTACCAAACTCATCAACGAGGAGATTTTCAGGTTTGATATCACGATGGTATACGCCACGGCTGTGACAATAGTCAACCGCACTAATGAGCTGTTGAAAGTACTTACGAGCAACATCTTCCTTCAGCTTCCCATTCGCCACCTTATCGAAAAGCTCCCCACCTTTCACATACTCCATGACAAAATAGATCTTGGTCCGGCTAGCCATCACCTCATAGAGTTGCACCACGTTCGGATGGCGTACGAGGCGCATCGTACATATTTCCCTCTTGATTTGGTCGATGAGGCCGACACGTAGCACCTTATCTTTGTCGATGATCTTAATGGCTACGCTTTGTTCTGACTTGAGATTACGAGCGTGGTAGACTTTGGCAAAATTACCTTGTCCTAGCATCCTACCGAGTTCGTATTTTTGCATTAAAATGACACCTTTTTTCTCCATAGTTAAGAAGAAAGAGGAAACAAAGAAAAATAACTCAACCGTGCCTAAAGAGGCAAGGATGAGGGATCTATGAAGAGGGCATGCAAAAAAGGGAAGAATTTTACGACAAGGATTTGGTAATGGTAAAAGAGAAGTTTGGATTTTCTTGTGGCTAACAATTGGGAGGATTAACAGAAATAACGGAAGCTGATCGAATAAATTTAGGATCGCCTTAAACTAAAACATTTTTTATTCTTTGTTGGAGCTCAATTCTCGTTGGTTAAAACTAATTTTTATGTACACCAGCCACTGGGTCATTGTCGGAGTTGGTTATCTTGTCTGGTGTTAATTTATTTCAACTCCATAATCACGAGTTTGAGCCCAGATATTGGTATTTGACTATCGTATTATTTGAGAGTAGTTATGCCCTCTATATAGATTTGTTGGTCTCTCTTCCCCTACTTTGAACTCAAAAAAAAAAAAAAAAAAAAACTATTTTTTATGTCGTATGTCCTCATCAATTTCAATATGATCTGTTGGTTGGGGGGGTATGATATTAGAAGCTAATATTTGTGAGATTGAAATAATCTGTGTATGAAATCAAATCTTGAGTGTTTTGCGCTAATAGACTATGTAGGAATAATTATTATAGATATAGTCAACTAATAAAAAATTATCAATCATAATTAAAACATTACATATTAAGAAATTCAATAATTTGTAAAATACTAAATTACCCTTTTTCATCATGAACATACACTATTTTTTAATTAAAAAACAAAATGGTTAAAAATCCTATATTTTTTCACCAACTTTCCTAAAATATCGCTACACTTCCCATTTTTCCATTTTCCTCATTTTCCTTATATATATATATATATTTTTTTTTTTTTTGAAAAGCCTTATATTCTCTTTTTATTGAAAGAATAATAAATACATTTAGGGCTTTATTTCTTAAAATTACAAAAATTTCTTCCTTCAAATTTCTTCATAAAAATAAGAAGAAAAACAAAGTAGAGGACGACCGAACTTATTGAATTTTCTAACTACTGTTTGAATACTGTATTTATGTAATAGTATTATTTAACAAATGTTTATTTATATGTTTAATATGATTGTATGTAAACAATATTTATCCTATTATACTGTTATGGTTATGTATAGCACTATCTTACTATTTTTCAAACAATACTTATACAACCTAACAATAGTGTAATAAAACATATTAAATCGTTTCTCAAAAAAAAAAAAACATATTAAATTGGTATTATTAGGATATTATAAAATATTAATTAAACCCTAAACCTTAAGGTTTAAATAATATTACACTAGTATGACAAATATGTATTGTGTGTTACATGAATATTTGCAATACATGTTAAATAATCTAATTCCAATAATACAGTTTTAATATAGTAAATACAAATATTCATTGCTGTTTGAATATATATGATTTCAACTATATACATATTTGATACCTTATAAATATAATAATACTACGAGTAATTATTCTTCGAAAAATGAAGAGGATGATGGTGAACTGATTTTTTTGGTCTACAACAATGTTTTCTAATCTACTCGTTAAGAAATGTGAAAGCTTTTCAGATAGGTAATCAAAGGGGGAAAAAAAAACATGAAAATGTAAAGGTTTTTCTAGTAAGAATTAAAAGATATATGAAGGTTATTTCAGCAAGTTTTTTTGCAATGTGAAAATGGGAGAGGATGACAACGTGTTTTGGAGAGAGAATTTGTGAAAAAATGGATGAACAGAAAATTATTTCCATTATTTATTTTTCCATAATTAACAAATTTCCTAATTGATGGGACTTGTACAATTTTGACATTCTATGACAGTTAGTCCAACTTAAAAATAAGAAAATATTTAAAAATTGTCATGAAATCTCTAAAATCACGCGTTTTTATGGAAAAAAAGATGATTTTTAAGTTATTGAAACTTTTATGACAATTTTGTAATGACATTTTAATAATTGTAGTAGAATTTTAACTTACATCGATAATATTTTAATTTTATGACAATTTAAAAATTGTCATAGAAAATAAATATTCATGAATTTCAATTTTTTTTGAAAAATTTAGAAAAATTGGGTTCTTAATGCCCTAATTCCATTGCAATTTCCCTTCCCAGTTACGTTCTCTTCCCCAAATTTCTTCACCTTCGATTTCTTCCTTCTCCTTCATCGTTTCTTCTTTTAATCCCTTGACCAATTTTCGAATGTCTTGTGCTCGTCTTTCCATTCAAGTTCAGGGCAAGATCAAGCTGGGTTTCAAGTAATTTTGGGAACTCAAGAATCGAAGTTGTGGTTGGGCCGGTTGGCTCTATCCCCTTGTTTGAGGAAGTCTTCGAACGCTGTGGTCGAATTTTGAAGCTCAGGTACGCTAGATTTTGTTTCAATTTCAATTCTTTGATGGGGTTATGTCCAATGGCCGATGCAGTGTAGTCTATAACTCTTGCAACTGTTTCTCTATTGAATCTTTTATCCTAAGTTCTCTTCCACCCTTGTATAAAGTGGTTAACCTCTACTTATCACACTTTTCTTGGCTACTGGTTTGGAAGGCTGTTTTTTGGATTGAAGTTCGTACCGAAAGAGAGTTTTGAGGGGCGTTGGTTTCTTCTTGGCCGACTATAGTGTGTTCTTGAATTTAGTTTCTTTTTAAACCTTCTTTTTTTAGAGGCATTTGGTTTTTGAATTGTCTTTGAATATTGGTATCGAGTTTGTTAGAAGCCACCATATTACAGCTTTTGAGTAGTTCATGGTGCCATTCTGCAGGTAATCACTTATCCTTAAGTGCAACAATAGTTCAAGATTTACATAAAAAAAGGGGAAAACATTTGTTGGGAAGGATTTCTTTTAATCAACGTGTACAACGAAAAACCCACCATTATATATATATATTTTTTGTTCTATTTGGCTCCACATAATATATATATATATATAAAATTGGTGAGCACACAATAGCAAAAATGAAAAATGGTAAATTTTGAGAAAATTTTAGACAATTTTTGTAGTCTTGTTTGTCAATTTTTTTTTTCTTGTCTTTAAGAACTAAAAGGCTTTTAATTTGTTTCTTTTTGTTTTCTCGGTAATATGTGCTTTATGCAGGTTAAATTGGAAGTTTGGCATTGTCCAACTGCAAAATATCTAGTGCTGTTATTTGAGATTTTTCAACTTCTTTTGAGTTTAGTATTTGATTAGTTTTAGGTCTTTTTCAAAGATTTTAGATTTCTTTTGAACGGTTCAAGTTCAACACTTATCACTTTGGACATGGCTTTATTTCTACCATTTGGGATCTCTTGAGGTACATAAAGTATCTGCTTTATAAAGATATTGCTAGAAATGATAGAAGTTGTCAGTTACATATCTCGATTGCTTGTTGATGGTCAATTACATGTAAATTTGGTCTTTGTTGGTTGTATGGTACCCTCAAAAAAATTTATTTATATTGGATTCTTTTAACATAGGGATCGATATGAGTTAAATATAAGTTGGTGCACTTTGTATTGGACACCAAAGGATTAGTAAAATGTTTGTTCAAGGTAATCCTTAGGATTCATAACTTCTTTTGTATTCGTAATTTCCCCAACCATGTATCTTGAAGTTTTGATATTGTTAGAATTTGTCTTCAATAATTTCCTCAACCTTGATGCTAAATTACATGTTTAATGTTAGTTTATAATCTTTATTTGTGTATAATAGACATAGTGTTGATCTACTCTTAGTGACTTTGTACTACAGAGTTCCATTTCAAACTAATGGGTACTACAAAGTTCGTTCGATTTACTCTATTTTTTTTTCTATCTTTTGTTTACTTATTTTGGTACTATTTGGAGTGTTCAAGGAGTTAATATATCTTCTTTTGTTCAGGAAGTGTAAAATAGAGTTTTATAGAGTTGAAGTGGTAAGGTTATCTTTAGAAACCATCTTAGAAATTTGAAGTTCTTGATTTACTTGTTGTTTCAAGAAGTGTAAAATAGAGTTTTAAATTTTAATATTGTCTTTTGCTTTGATAATTAGTCGAATGATGTTGATCAATTGATATGACTTAGGAGCGAAAGCTGAGAATTTTTTTTAGGATGGTTTTGTTGTTTTTTCTTTCACATATATGTAAATAGTGCTGAAGTTTGGATGAAATTAAGGTTGTTCTCAACTTTGGGAAAGTGTTTGTCTACATACTTTAAAAAGTGTCCTGATAGATCTTGAACCATTAAGATTAATCTTATTTTACTGGTTTTGGCATCAATTATAACCACCTTTTGGTACATTTCAAAGTACAAAGTAGTGTTCATATTTGAAATGTATAGATGAAGATGGAGCCTTAAATTTTAAAGTTGTATACGCATTTTTGTCTTTATTTTTTCAGAGGCACCACTAATGACATTTAATTCATTCGGTTTTCATCTCTAGGGTTCAGAAGAATCATACGAATAAGAAAGAAGTAAGGAAGAAGAGGAAAAAATAGTATCGACATCTGACCAAGTTTTAGTTTATGTACAGGTACAAATTATTAATGTATCCTTTTTAGCCCATTCTCTTAGGGATTATGATTTTTTTTTACTTTGATTAGATGGAGCTCAAACTGCTATTGAGAAATTTAACTCAAGTAATTTTTCTGCACTTATTTATATTTCATCTACTTGTTAGAGATTAAGGGACTTCGTAGAATTTTAGTTTTTGGAAGAAAAGAAAAGTTATTGTTATAGAAATACTTTTATTCTCCATTGCAACTTATAATTAAAAGATTTAATAGTGATGGTGTTGTTTTGGTGCGTTTATGATTCAAATTTTGACTAAGTTGTTTTGATTGGAAACTATAACCGGTGTTTTTAATATGATTATAAAACATATTGGATGAACAACTGTTATTTCTAATTCAAAATTTTACTATTACATTTGTAGGTACTTTGTTCGGGGTGATCGTTTGTGTACACTTATCTACAAGTTGTCAAAGTATTGTTTTTTTTTTTCTTTTGTTTATGAATTATTAATTGTGATTTACACATTTATATATTGGTTACTTTGTATAAGAATTTATTTGAAGGGTGATCAATGAAGTAAGCTTGACATCTATGTGGATTGTGATATTATCTTAGAAATGCATGATCATACAAATTTAATTATTGTCATTTTTTAATTGATAGGCTTAAATGTAATTAATATAAAATAAATTTATGAATAAATAAATAGAATGTATTCAATTTTATAATTTAAAAAATGTCATGTTATCTTTTCTATGACAATTTTAAACTATCAAGAAATAGAAACCATGACTATTACAATTGTCATGAAATGAGAATTCATGACAATTTACGATTTAATTTTATTTAGAAAAATAACTCTATTTTATGACATTTTAAAACTGTCATGATAACAAAAGTTAAAATTACAAAAATAACATAATTTATGACAATTATTAAATGTCATAGAAAGAAATCTTAAACCATATTTCTCATTGGTTCATGACAATTTTTAGTTGTCATAAAAAAATATTTATGACAATTTATAATTGTAAATTGTCATAAATTATATTTTATGACATTTTTATTATATGTCATAAAATACTTACCATGAGATACCATGACATAATAGATTTTAGAGATAATTGTCATAAAAAGCTGAAATTGTTGTAGTAGTTTTTTTGTATATTTTTTTTTGAAAAAAATGAAGTTAAGAATTCTAGAAGTCCCATCAATTAGGAAATTTGTTAATTATGGAAAAATAAAGAATGGAAATAATTTTTTTGCAATGGTACAGGGGCATAGTGGGTTTTATAAAAAAAATGTATTTAACCAAAATAAAAAAATAAAATTACGTTTGCTAATATATTTAGTTTTGACTATGTGGGACTGTTTGTTTGACATATTTGGTTAGGATTTAGGTTGAAGAGTTATGTTGAAGAGTTATATTGAGTGGTTAAAAATTGAGAATTGTGTCAAAAACTTGTTTGAATGTAGTTTTTGTGTAGAGGAGTTAGAGTCAAAATCTTATTTAGATATAAATTTAAAATGAGTAGTTATTTTTAGTAGTTAAAAAAGAAAATATTAAAAATAAATGGTTAAAAGTGAGTTATTTTGATTGATCCGAAAGAAATGATTAAAAATGAAGTGTTAGAAATGATCGAATAGTTATATGTGAATGATTAAAAATGAATCAATATAAATGAGAGTTATTTTTAAAAGTAAAAATGAAAAAAATTTAATAAAAACTATAAATTTTTTAGGAATAATTAATAAATCCTAAAATTAAATCCTACTCAAATATGTAAATGCTTTCTAAAATTTGACTATTCATGCTAATTATTCTCAGATGTTTTGTGTCAAGAAAATGGAAGAAAATAACGTGGAAGGTACGAAAGGATTGATGTTTTCTAAGCTAGTATTTATTATTTGATAATACGTCTAAGATATAGTTTATGTCGTTTGTAATTGACTAATCAGTCACTTTAATTTACACCTTCGTTAATTATTTACCCTTAATTATAGTTTTCAAGTGGCAAAGGCATGTGTTAGGAAAGACACTCGTTAAGGGCCCAATTTCATTTAGCCCATTGGTCCAACTGCTCTAAAATAATATGAGAGCCAAATATCGATTTTTGGTATCGAACTCGTGACCGTGGAGTTGAAAGAGATTAACACCAGACAAGATAATCAACTGCGCCACCGACCCTCGGTAGCTTTTAAAAATAGGTTTGGTTTTTGTTTTTAAAAAATTGTGAAAAAAAATAATCAAGAATAAATAGTAGAAAATTTAAAAAATCAAAATAAAGTGTAATGCTTGAAAACAAAAAATAGTTATCATACATGTTTTTTAGTTTTAAATTTTTAAAAATATAAAATTAAAATAAGTTATCAAATACATATAGTTTTTATTTTTTAAAATAAAAAACTAAAAACTAAAAATTAAAAATTAAAAATTAAAAACAAAAGTAAAATGATGAGCTTAAGATTTTCATGAATAGAGTTGATGTTTTTTTTTTTAAGAATCGAATGAAGACGGTGTTAACCTTAAATTAGTTTGAGTTTATGAAAATAATAATTTCAAATGAATTGCAAAATCGATTGAACTGCAACAAAAGTCAAAGTCAACAAGAGTAATAGCTCGATAATATTAGTGTATATCTAACAACTAAAAGTCCTCAAATAGTTGTAATCTCAAAAAAAAAGAAAAAAATAGAGCTGCAAATGAACCAAAATTGAAAACGAGAAAATGACAATTTGGGTGTTGTTTAATTTTTCTGAACCATAACTACATTTTCCCCATCTCTTCACTTTCTGAACTAGTTTTTTAGGGTCTGTTCTATGATTTGAAATATGGGTTTTCTCTTTTTTTACTTAAGCCTATGTAATCACGCTTTCTCAATAGTTTTTTTTAATTAATTTATTTATAATTGAAGTTGGGAGATTGAGGAATCCAACTTAGAACTAAGTTGTACATGATATTATCATTGTAATTAAGGTATCGTTTGATTTTCTATTTTTAATTTTTGAAATTTAAATTTATTTGTATTGCGTAATTTATTCCATCTTTCCTAGAATGTATAGTCTTTAAATGCTAATTATTATTATTTTTTTAAAAAAAAGCTTTTTGAGACTATTTTGTTTTGTTTTCAAATTTTGGTTTGATTTCTTGAATTATAGAGAAGATGTCGATATCCAATTAAGAAGAAGTATATGGTAAGATAATTGTTGTACGTTTAAATTTTAAAAACAAAAAACAAAGAAAAAAAATAGTTATAAAATGAGTCTTAAAATTTTAGTATTTTTCATTCTTGAGTTTCTAAATTAGTTTGAAATTGAATATTAGTTAGAGATGAAAACTGTTCGATAAGAATTCGAACTTAGAACTTTCTCTTCTAATATAATATTATATTACGAATCAATCCAAAAATTTAAATCGATGAATCGAAATAAATTTAATTATATCAATTAACTATGTTTAAAAAGTGTTTAATTTGAATAAATAAGTTATGGATTGATTAAAGTATTTGTTTGCATAGAGATTGGGCCAAACCCTATATCCAAACCTCCAATTGTTGTGATCAAGTTCCTGTATGGGAAACCAAAATTGAACTAAACAAAAGTGAGAGTGGATAAAGATGGCAATAACAGAGATAACTTTTAAGAAAATGAGGTTTTGAAGTGGCAATGGCATGCATTGGAACTAACTGTAATAACTTTTAAATTGCAACGAGAACTATCGTGGATGTTCCATTTTAGTAGCTTAAGGAAATTACGAATTATTATGTATTATTTTTGTTATGAAAATGATAATTAACAATCGATGTAAAGATAAAAAACGTTAAAAACAAACAACAAACACACAAAATTTACGTGGTTCACTAACATGTATTAATTAGTCTACGAGTAGAGAGGAGGTGAAATTTTATTAAGGAAAACGAATTAAACATACAGAATATCATAATACGACTAAAGTTTAATTCGAGTTATATATGTACTTTCATTAAATCTTATTACACCTTACGTTGTAGAGTGTATTTTGACCCCTGCTCGTTGACCAGATAATGAAACTATCTAACTACTAATTGCAGATCAATAATGTGTTTAAGACATATTTTAACAATTTTGACACAAGATATTGGAGATTTCAGGTGACACACTGACACCAAAGAACATTCCCATAACATTTGATATCAATCGTTAATGGTTCAATTTTTTAATGTTGGAAACTTTGAGAAGCTAATTTCTCTGCTCATTACGTTAAAATTATCAATCTATTTCTCGATTTTCGTTGCCAATTTCTGGATTCCTTTTTCTGTCTTTTTTCTCCAGTTGACTCAATTTCCAATACCTTATCTTTATTAACTCAAAATTTTAACATTTTAACATTTTAACATTGACCTCAAGAATGAATGAAGGGCTTAGAGAAATCCCTGCTGCAGTGGCAAGTGGCCACCCCCACTACTTTAAGGGATAATATAAAATTTCACTTCAAAATAAATTTTTGACATTAAATTTTTTCACTCACTTTGATTGCATTCATATTTATATTTGATTAAGTTGAATCTAAATATCTACTTGAGTTTGATAAATTATGATATATATTTATTAGATAATATATAGTTTCTTTTTACTTCAAAATCAATTAGTAAGAAGATTAATAAGCCACATTTTTTAAAATAAAAATAATAATGACTCCTCACCTTTCAAATACGAAAAAATTTGAATATCTCTGGCAATTTTATTAAAAATTGTATATCCCAAACTTTCTAATGTAAGATCATCAATACATCTCCTTATTAATTCAAATGATTGTTTTGAGACGTTGGATTTGATAATTTACTTTTTTTTTTTCTGAGATTTTGATGCCGCTTGAGCTACTGCTCTATTGATTTCTTTTAATTCAATCATAATTTGAAATTTTATTGTAAATAGTCAATTCTAACATCTCTATTTAATTATAGTAAAATTTTAATAATATTTCCTATCCAGACACAACATTTCATTTTTCATTATTATCAATCAATTTCACTTTAATATTTTTAATAGTTTAAATTGATTGGAATGACATTAATGTACACCTAATGATCTTGGTTATAGGTTCGATTTCCCAACCTCAAATGTTTTATTCTCAAAAAAAAGAAAAAAATCATGAATTTTACTTAAATGAAAAGTATCAATTGTGGCTATTCATTTAATTGTATTGA
Source organism: Sicyos edulis (assembly GCA_036507275.1). NCBI lineage: Eukaryota > Viridiplantae > Streptophyta > Magnoliopsida > Cucurbitales > Cucurbitaceae > Sicyos > Sicyos edulis. The sequence continues at coordinate 16,272,600 of CM071846.1, read as the reverse complement.
ATCGCTTTTGTTATATTTATTTATTTTTTAATTTCGATATCTTTAAAATTATTATTATTATTTTTTGCTATCCATAAAAAATCTCCTAACAATTAGGAGTGGGAGATTTAAACGATAACCTCTATTTCTATATCAGACATTATACTTTCTTCTTCTTCTTCTTGATTTTTTGATACAATCAGATATCATACTATTAGGTTTATATTATTTTTGGAACAAAAAGAAATAAGTTATCTCTTCATGACACAGACATTGATGAAGGCTAAAAATTAGTCATAAGAGAATTGCTGAATTACTAATTCAATTGGTGTCTATGTGTACCGTTTTTCCTTTATCAAATTATAACGTTATACATAAAGAAATAAGGAATTATGACCCCAAGTAGATTAAAATGATCGAAACGCCTTCTAAACAGACCGTTTAACATATAGAAATGGTAGAACTGAATGTAAGGGAAACATAGAAATTTGGATTTTCTTGTACTTAAAAATGGAGAGAATTTACAGAAATATCATAAGATGATCTAGTTAATTTAGGATTGTCTAAAAGTGATTTTTTTTATTAACGGAATTGTTCAAGTTAGCTTGCGTGTACCTGAATTATTCTTAGCAGATATATCGTCAATTTGAGAAATGTCTTGAACTGTTTAATGCCTTATCATAATTTAGTTGGTGGCTTCACTGTTCGGTCAGCGAGTCGGGGTTCCGAGAGAGAGTCCATGGTGGAGGTTTGGGAGCAATACCCCTAAAACCTAAACAAAATATATAATGGAGTTTCTATTTTCGTAAATGAGCTTTTATGTATTTAGATTTTATCAGTAATAAGGTTTAATGAAATTGAACTATATAAAGTCGAATTATACTTGGTCCTCACGATTGACATTTTGTATTTTCGCCTTCTCCTAAACAAAAATTATGTGGAGTAGTTAAGACAAATCATGTAAATTTAGTGTTCTTCTCTTTTATGTTTTCTCTCTCTCTATATATTATTGAGGTTGATTGCCGTTTTCATAATATTGTCTAACCCTACAACTTTTAAATGTTAAAAATCACATAAAAATAAATTAATTTTTAGATACATGACCACCCTTTAATTAAACTGAATGAACAGTTTTTTTTCTTCTTCTTTAGGATGATCTTTTAATTATTACGATCATGCAAGTTAGAGTTAAGAAGCTATAAAACTGTGAATATTAATTGAAATAGTTGAGGGTATGAAATCAAATCTTTTAAGTAAAGTAAATCGAAAAAGCTTTAGCTGAACAAATGTAAAAGGCATGCGGGAATGGGTAAACATTTTCAAATTAAGTTTTAAATTTTAGACATTTTCTTAATTAATTTTCTAATTCATACATATTTTTAGTCAATCTGATATAATTAAGCCTAAGCTTTGTAAGGATTGAAAGAAGAAGTTGGGTCAATTGTTGTAATGGATAAGTTTTAGGAAAACAAGAAAGGTTTCTGAGTGACATCGGGAATTAAAATTTAAAATTATGCGAAGAAGTTGAGAAGAAGAATCCTCCATCTTCCATTATAAATGTAGTTTATTGGTAAAGAATGTGTATTATTTGACACTCAGTGACACCAATCACATGCCCACGCTTAAATCTCAATCGTTCATTAAAATGGCTCAACTTTTTATGTTGGAAACTTTGAGAAACACTCTGTGGATAACTATAACAAAAATTAATAATCCAACACTTATCATTTTAGAGCATCTTTACATTGAAGTGAGTAATTGGAATAGTAAAATATAATATACTTTTTTTCTCTAGGGAGGTATATTTATACATAAAAATTTAAATCTAATAAATTTGATTACTAGTGATTTCATTATTTGGTAGTAATATAGCTCAATATCATAATCAAAATCAATATTTGTCTTTTATTTATTTGAGAGTAATAATATCTTTTTATATAGGTTTTGTAATTCACCTCTCTCGATTTGTGGTAAAAAAATGAATACATTTATATGAAATTTCATCAAAATAATTCTAAATGAAATGAGTAGCCTACCTTTTTTATAAATATGGTGAGATGTTGGTTACTATAATTAAATTTATCCACTCTTCAACTTAAGTTTTTGGATTGATCGGTGATTTAACATGGAATAAGAGTAGAACGTCATGAGTTGGAGTCCCTTTAAGTCATTTCACATTTACAAGTGAGGATAAATTTAATTATAATATCAAGCAACATCTGGATCTTAAAATGTGTATTATTCTTCTTTAAATTCTAATGAAGCTATACTTTTGATTAAAAGCTTAATTCCATGACGTAAACTCTCCCGTAGATTAAAAAAATGGATTTTTTTTTTTTAATTCAATTTGATGACTCTTCTAAGAACTATAGCCACGCATTTTATTATGCATGTGGTCATTTTATTGAGCTGCACGTATTGAGTAAGAAAATCAAGTGGGCTGTAAACACTTTCCACGTGGCGTCCATAGCATTGGTCATTGAACAGGTGGAGTTTTATGAAAGTAGTTTAAAGTTAAAGATGTGGACGTCATCTTTCTAGATATAGTAAACAAATGTTATGTATATTATTATAGAGTAAAACTCCCCAGCACATGGATGTGTAAGGGAACCCTACATTTTGAATATGTGGTACCATTGGGTGCCACAAAAAAATCCTTAATATTTTATTTTTTTTATTTATGAGATGATTTTTTGTGACACCCAATGGTGCTACATACTCAAAATGTAGGGCTCCCCTACACATGCATGCGTATGGTTACTTTTTGGGAAACAAACAAAATTTAATTATAATGTTAAATATATATTTCTTTGAAAGAAAGTTGCCAAAAGAAGAGTTGAAACTTATCTTTGTACCTTTACTCAATTTTAGTACATATATATTTTTTAATCCATTAACTTCTCGATTACTAACACAATTATCTCTGTTATTTTAAAAATTATATAGTTTAGTACTTGATATATGAAAATTTAAAAGGAGACCTGCAGCATTAGTCAAATTGAAAAAATAATTATAAATATAATTATATTAAAATAATTTAACAACCATAATCATATGTGTTAATAATATTGTATTTTTTTAAAATCAACAATATTATAGTAATAATATAATATACTATATTAATAATAAATAATATTATATTAATGAATATTAGCAATACATTATTGAAATGTATTAATAATTATGGATATAAATATTTTAAAATTTGACAATATTTGTAATTATTTTGTTCGAATAACACATCGATTACAATTTTCCAAATTTAAATCTATAACTCCAAGAAAAGAAAAACATGGTAACCACCGGATTAGAGAAAAGTTTTTCCTTTATTTTAAGGTCCTATTTAATAACCATTTGATTTTTTATTTTTGGTTTTTGAAATTTAAATCTACAACAACTATTTGTATGTTTTTTGTTACTTGAAATATCTACATCTTACTTATATTCGTAGAAACCAAACCAAAATTTAGCAACAGCTTCCAAAAACTTGTTTTTATTTTTTAAAGTTAGTTAGCGTCCACATACTTTCTTTAAGAAAAGATGGATACATGGTAGAAAAGGTTCAACACATGATAGGAAATTTGAATAAAAATAGGTTTAAATTTAAAAAACCAAATGATTATTAAACGAGACCTAAGTTTTAAATTTATTTGTTTGATTGTCAACCACAACAATAGTTCAATCAATATAAGTGTATATCAATAATTAATATGTTTGAATATTTTCTTTTATTAAAAAAAGTTTTTTCTTTTAAGTTTGAAAAACAGAACCTCCTTGACTCATACAATTATACTTGTAAATCATCATAGAGTCACACTCATTTTAGTTTCAAATGAATTGGGTGTGTGTTTCAGATAATAGGCGAGTTATTGTAAACAAAAGATTATTATAATAAAACATAGTAGTAGCAAAAGAGGTTATAATAACTTACCATTATAATGCAAATTACTAGAATATAGGTTAAATTATATGTATTTGAAGTGTAAATTATTACAACAAAGAAAATTTAATCATAACATAAATTATTATAAAGTAAATTTGAAAGATTATTAGAATTAGTTAGAGACTAATACACTAATTATTATGCTGGCCTTCGATTAAACATAAGAGATTGTGTGGGACAAAAGGTGAAATCACGTGAAGTGAAGGTCCCGAATACGTAACTTGCCCTTCGATTAAACCAACATATTATTTTTTAATTACAAAATGCAACTCAAATTCCATTTCGCAATTCTTTTTTGAGCTGTTTTAATAAAGTTTTGGAGCAAAAATTAGTTTCACAAGTTATTTTGATTAGTTAAAAATTAAGAATTAAAGTAAAAAAATTTGTTTGGATATAATTTTTTTATAAAGAAAAATTATTAAACTATAATTTAATTTGATATAAATTTCAAATGAGTGATTATTTTAAATAGTTAAAAACGAATTATTAAAAATAAATGGTTAAAAATAAATAATTAAAAGTGAGTACTTAAAAATGATAAATTATTTTAATTGTTAGAAATGAATCTGGGTGACTGGAAATAATAGTATAAAAATACGTAACAAGTTATTTTGATTAGTTTTTAAATTTTACCAAACACCCTTTTGCTTCTTACTATTTTTACAAGGCGGTTCTTCACTAGCTAGACAAACTTATCTTACAATGTATTATTTCCTTAAAAAAAAATTACACAATTTATATGACTGTACCTATATACTCTTTTCATTCTTCTGTGGTTCATTATTCTAAATTAGAAGACTGAGTACTCAAAATCTTTATAAAGATGGAGTTTTGTTAAGTGTTCGCGATTTTAAAGCTGAGCAGTTCCCAAAATCTTTATAACGATGGAATTTTGTTAACCGTTAACGAATATTCAGTTTAATAATTTAAAAAATGTTAAATTTTAATAAATTTAAAGAAACATCATTTTTAAGAAATACAAATTATGACCTCACATCAAAAAGATAGGAAAAACATATAATTTGATGGGTGAACAAATTTTCTCCAATTGGTTGTAATGCTAATTTAGGATTGGATATTTTATGCTAAAAGTGTGTACATGGGATGGGTTTGGTTTGGAAATTTTTTTTAACCTAATCAAAAAATTCGAAATCAGTCCAACCCAATTCAAATAAAAAGACAACTCAAACCAATTTCATTATATATTTTCAGGTTGGATTGAATTGAGATATCAAATTCACAACCGTTATAAGCTCAATCTTAACAATAACATAATCAATAAATTTTCAAAAATTAAATTTCAAGATTGAACTAAACTCTTGAATCAAAATAGACAATGTTTATCAATTTGCAAACCAATTAATATAAATAAATTTTTTAATTCAACTTAAGAAAGTTATAAGAATTATTAAAAAAAAGTTATAAGAAATGTTGGAAACAATTTAATAGAAATAAAAAATTTAAAAAATCTCATAACCACTAATTGAACTAAGAATTATAAATTTTCTGGTTCACTTTTTAAAAAAATCGAAGTGATTAATAAAAAAAAATCTACTTTTCGATAAGAGAGAAATGATGAACAAATATTACTGCTTTACATATAAAATGGGTTAAAAAAATTAAATTGAATAAGTAGCAAACACTGACTTCAAACCTGGATGTGCACAAATGCACGTAAAGCTCGACCACCACGCTATAGGAACTTTTCATAGTTATGATGAATAATATATTAATTCGAACTGAACTCAAATAAAGACAACTTAAGATATGACCCAATTTTTTTGGTTTTCCTAATTTTTGACTCTACCCAACCTAATAATAAACCGTCCAATCCAAACCTTAAAATTTGAGTTAGATAGTCAGAGTTCGTTCGGTTATCAATTATTTTATAGGATGTCTCATATTAGTGTGTTTCAAGTTATAATGGTGTGAGTTGACGAATAGTTGTTGGACTTTATTCTTTGAAGTCTTAAAATTTCTTATTTTTGAAAATACCTAGACACTTATGAAAAGATGTTATCCTATGATAGTTACTTGTTTGGAATTGAAGTTTTTTAACTTTTAGAGACAATGACCTAACATCAAAAAATCTGCACATTATATGATATTGTCCATTCTAAGAATTGTTTGAAAGCCAAATTCCAATTGCAAATTCAGAACCGTGTGTTTTATTTTTTTAGTTTTTATTTTTTTTTAAATTGGGCTGGAGCTATTAATGGAGCGGCTCCACGTGGCCACTAATTTTTTTTCTTTTTTTTTTTCGTTTTTTTCTTTTATTTTAACTTCATTTTAACCTCTTTTTTTCAGTATTTTGTTTAAATTCATGATTTAATTTTTGTTCAAAATATTTTATGATATGTTTTTATTTTTCTTAATAATAATAATTATTTTTATTATACTTTTTATTTTTTGATGTAATATTATATTCTGTTTATCATATTTTAGGAACTATTTTTTATCTATAAAATATCTTTTATTTTAATCAATTAATTAGCAATTATTCTTATTCACATTATGTTAGATTTTCAAAATATATTTCTATCATTTTAAGTGTCAAAGATGATTGATTGAGCTATTGTAGATTAATATTTTAAATTAATTAATTGACATTTTTTCTGGTATTCATTAAAAAAAAATCACATATTCCAAACATGTTATTTACAATCAATCTACAATTTTTCTAAAAAAAAAGAAAATCACTTTACAAAAAAACTACCTTCAAATAAACGAGTTATTAACAACCACTCTGATAAAGTGTCATCTAAACACTCTTATGAATCATCACTCTAATAAAGTATCATCTAAACATTCTCTTAGTAATTATCTCTCATGAATTTATTTTTGCTATTACCTAAAAGTCTCATATGAATGAAATTGTTTGTTTGATTTTTTTTTTTTTTGAGAATTATCAATGAAATTGTTGTCCTCTCTTTTATATACTATTTTTTCATTGACTTAGTAATGTGAGACAATTTTGTTTGCCCAACATATTTTCTTATAATTATTTTTTTTATATGCTTTAGCATGCCTCCTCGCCAATATATCATTTACCTTCCTAAAGATAAATGAAAAGATAGTGCTCGATTTGCTTTTAATTAGTTCACTACTACAATTTTGGCCTTCCATGACAGTTATTTCAATCCAGAAAATTTAAAAAATCTAGAAACTGTCATAAATTATCTAAAAACACGAGTATTTGTGAAAAATAGATGAATTTTAAGTTATTGAAGTTTTATGATAGTTATTGATATTTAGATAATTGTAATAAAACAAATGTAATGACATTTTAACTATTGTCAAAGAAATTTTTACTTTTAGACAAGAATATCTCATTTTTTCATAAGATTATGACATTTTAAAAATTGTCATGGAAAAAAGTATTTGTAAATTTGTAAATTTTATTTTATTTTATTTTTTATTTATATTTTCTTTATGTAGGTTATTGAGTTTTTTTATTAAAATAAAATATAAATCTAAAAAAAGAAAATAAAATAAAAGAAAAACAAGTTTTTAAGTTGATTTTTTTTAAAAAAAATAATGATAAGTAAATAAATAAATAGAAATTTTTTTCGGTATTATTGAAAAAAAAAAGAGAAAAAAAAGAGAAACAAGAGATTTTACTTTATTTAAAGAAGGGCTGGATTTTGGGTTAATTTAACATAATTTAAAATTGGATAAAAAAGAAAATAGAGAAGAATAGAAAAAAATAGGTCACTTACGCATTGATGCAACTATTTATTAGTTTAAGTAATTAGAAAAAAAAACAATTAAATGAAATTTGTAGATATAAGAAATGCATTTAGTTTAAGTAATACAAAGGGATTTTGAAAATAGGTCACTTAGGGGGCATTAAAGTAAAAGGGAAAAGAAAATAATTTAAGTAAAAATATTGTATTTGGATTTAAAAAAAAAAAGAGAAAGAAAAAAAAAGAAGAAACAACTTCATTTAACACACCCATTAAATTAGTTTTAAAAAAAACAAAACCCTAAAGCCCCTTCTTCTTCTCCATCTTCAATTTCCACCAACCCTAACTGCCACCCTTACTGCCGTCGTCGCCAAACCACCGGTGTGCCGTCGTCGAAGACTCAGTCGTAGCCCTAATTGCTCGTGCCGCACATCACCGGCACGGATCAAGGCCAGCCGCACGCGAATGTTTTCTTAAAAGTCGTCGAACCACCGGTGTGCCACCGTCGAAGTCTCAAGCCAGCCGTCACAGCTCCTCGTCACGCACCCGACTCTGCTAGTTTCAGCAAACACGCTCGCGTCGCACCCATGGTTCGAGCCGTCCAAGCGTTCAGTCCGCACCTGTTGCAGCCGTTCGCATCCTGCCATGCACCCCGAGCAGCAGTTCGTGAGTGTTGCAGTCACTAGTTTCACTGCAGCAGCAATGTCTTGCTCGTGGCGAGTTCGATCTGTTCGATTCTTGGATAAGTTCGCAGCACAGTCGTGCTTGTTTTGTCGAGTTTCGGGTAAGATCTTGACTCGTTACCATTGTTAACCTTCATGGGTTGATTGTTGAGTTTGACTAATTGCTAGGTTGTTGTTTGGCGGGCATTGCACTCTGTTGATTAGTGTTTCAAGAGTTGGACAGCCGCGTTGATTTCGTGTTTTGGGTGAATTTCAAATTCCATTTTGTTGGTTTGAAGTTCGATAATGATTGATTATTTTTTGTGGCATTGGTAAAAATTGGTTAAAATGTTTATAAAATGATAGAAATAAGTTGCTCTTTGATCTAAAATGATTTTTTTTTCAATCTGTACGAGGTACTAGATGAATTTCATGCTTATTGTTGTTTTTCTTTAACGCCTGATTGTGATTGATAATTTGAGAGATGCAGAATTATGAAATTAATATATAGAATCTATATAAGTTGCTCTTGGATGCATTTTTGTGGAGTGATTAGATAGAGTGAATATATTAATAACTCGTTCTAATTGTGTTTTTTGTAAAGTAATTTGTAGAGTGATTGTAATAATAGCTCGTTTGGATGTATTTGAAAATTTTCTTAGTAATTTCACCTTCGATATTTGTCATTTTAATTTGTATTATTAAATTGCATATTGTTAATTTTTTTTATGATATGAACTTTAACTTATTTCATATTTCAAAAAATTACATGTAAATTATGAAATGATGATTAATTTTAAATGATGAAATATATTTATAAAATAGAATATTGTGTGAATGATAATAATTTCTAATAAATTAGTAAATTAGATAAATAAGAAATGATAAATACAATTTTTTTAACTAAAAAGAAACTTAAATTCTCAAATATATTCTCATAATATGATATTATGTGAATACAAACAATTTAAATTTTATTTAGTTGAAAATTGATAATATGAAGTGGATAAAAAAAAAGAATATAAAATATTTGAGAGAAAAAATTGAATTATAAATAAAAAAATATAACTATGTATGAAATATAATTAATATTAAAAAAAGATATATCATAAAACAATGAAAAAGTCAATTTTAACTCAAATTTAGAGAAATAAAATAAACAGTTTGAGAAAAAAAATTCTTAAAATTTTAATTTTAAAAAATTAAAATTAAAAATTAAAGTTTAAAAACAAATAAAGAAATCGAAATTAAAAAAAAAAAAAGCAAAACATATAATTAAAAACAAAATTTTGAAAAGTTTAAAGATTAAAATTTGAAAAAAACTGGAAAAATATATTAAAAACAGAAATCATTAAAAATGTAAAAACAAAACCCCATCCCTAACAACCTCATATCCCCTCCAAACAAATAGCCCCTTGAGGTCAAACAAATAGCCCCTTGAGGGATGTGCCTTTTTCATGGACTCATTACGCAATCGTTTGCATCCTAACATAACTACAGTACTTAGGAGGTACATAGATTTCAAATCCTATCAAAGTGATGCACCATTATCGTTTATGAACACATTAATTTTTTATTATTTGCAGAGCTTTTAAAGACATCACTAATAAGATTCTTACGTGGAAATTAATCAAGGTAGCTCTAATGGTTTTCTTAATCTAACTTTATGTATCACTTATGTATATCTTACTAAGTTCATTTTTTTCCTTGCGTGCATAGTGTCCGAAACAAGTTGGTGATGTAGAGTGTGGGTATTATGTAATGCGATTCATGTGCGAGATAATATTCCAGCTAGAGACTTCATACACTGATGTTGTACGTATATTAAATCTTAAAACCTATAGATACAGTTATAATAATCAAGTTGTGAATACTATGTTATTTTTTTAGATGAAAAGTGCACCATCAACGTATAGTCAAGATGAACTCGACATGGTCCGTGCTGAATGGGTCAAGTTCGTGGGTTCATTCATATTGTTTGCAAGATGATTTGTCATATGCTTTTATTGTGGAACACTATAACATTTTTGTGAAAGTCTCCGGTTGGCCTTAGGAGAACGGTGTTCAAAGAAACATAGTTTCTAGACTTAAACTACTATTTTGGATTTTATATTTTGAGCAATATATTTTTGGAGTACTCTTTACAGTTGCAACAAGTGAACATTTTACCAAGTAAGTCTAATCTCTAATTTCTAAAAATGATGTTATAGTCATTGCAATGTCTTTGAATAGTGTTTATGTGGCTATCCTGCAGGCTGCAGTTATGGTAGCCAAAAAATAAAATCTAGATATACTCATATTTCTCATTTGCTTTAATAGATTGAATACTAAGTTGTTTTGGTTGGAAACAACAATGGTTTTTGTCAATATGAATGGAAAGCATGGATGAATAATCAAGTAAGACTATCTTCTTGTCATATTATTATTTTTAGTTATATTGTTGTTGTGTCATTTTCATTGAAAATGTAACAAAAAAAAAAACAGGCATTGGATTTGAAGACAATTGGAGCTGAATATGGAGAAGAAGTTTGAGAATTTAGGCTAGATGGTCCTATGAAAGTGGATGTGTTCAAATGTGTTGGTTGCAAACGTTTAGCTTCATTTGAGAGTTTTAGCCTAGAATTTGTGGTAAACTCTTTATCTTCTTATGAACTCAATATTTTTGCTTAGTGGTTAAATTTATTTACTCTCATATAACATCATGTTTTAAGCATAAAGATGCCGTCTGATGATATATATATATATATATATATATATATTTGTTTTCAACCAGATACTCAAAATTGAAGTTGAAAGCGTGGAAGCAACTTGCCTTAGAAGGTATTGTTCTATTTCTTTGAAATTTAATGTATAGATGCATATATTTGAAGTGAAAAAAAGAAAGTAAAACAAGTAAATTACACAAGCATTTATTTAAGATTTTCGTAAGGTTCTATTAAATTGTCCGCTTGGTGAAAAATGATAAACCCTTTTTACTTTTGTTTTCTTATTTTGAGATATAATTGATATATGAAAAAGAGTTCCTGAAGATATGGTGATGTGCATAAGCTAATACTTTATGTAGGTTCATTCTTCGTTTTTTTTTCTTTGTAATTGTCTCCATCCAGTTATATATTTCCTTAATTTAGCATGTCAAGGTTTATAATTATATCTACCAATTGTGTTTGCAAATATATGGATGGTTTGAATTGGGTGGCTAGGTTATGTCTGTAAATATTTTCATTTTGTTTTACATTCACTTAAAATTTTATAATTATATTGTGTAGGTACTTTCTTGTAGGTAAGGATCATTTGCAGACAATTATCGTTCAAATTGTCAGTCATCGTACAAGTGGTCGATGTATTTGATTCTCATTCTAGGCTTTATGAGGAGTTGAATGTAAATTCATTGACAACTTATATATATATAAACTATATTTGTATAAGCTTTAAGTGTTTGTTAAAGTCTTATTTACATTGTGATCAGTTAAATCTTTTTCTCTTTTATGTGGATCGTGACAGTATTTTTGGAATGCACAATTATTTAATAGCTTAAATGTTGGAGCTTTTGCATTAATAGATTTAATTGTAATTAATATGAATTATATGAATAAATCAATAAATAATTTTCAATTTTAAAATTTTAAAACTGTCATGATATATCTTTTATGACAACTTTGAACTATCATGAAATAAAAATTATAACTATTACAACTGTCATGAAATTCATTTTATGACAACTTTAAACTATCAAGAAATACAAAGATGATGATCACAACAGTCATGTTATCTCTCTTATGACAGATTTAAATTATCATGAAATAGAAATCATGACTATGATAATTGTCATGAATGGTGAATTCATGACACTTTATGATTTAATTTTATTTGTAAAAATTACCTTGTTTCACGACATTATAAAATTGTCATAATAGGAAAAGTTATAATTGCAAAAGTATCATAATGTATGACAATTATAAAATGTCATAAATAGTTATAATAAACCTTATTATTCATCATTTCATGACAATTTTTAGTTGTCACGAAAAAACATTTATGACAATGTTATAATTGTCATAAATTATATGTTATGACATTGCTATTATTTGTCATAAAAGTCTTACCATGACAGGAGATACCATGACATAGTATATTTTGGGGATAATTGTCATAATAAGTGAACTATGACAATTAAAAATTGTCTTGGAAGGCTGAAACTGTAGTAGTGGTTAAATATTTGTATTGTTTAAAAATAAAAAAGGATCTCCCTTGTCTCGAATGTGGGAGAGTATTGTATTTCTTTTTTTGGAAAACTATTTTTTGGAAAACTATTTTATCTGTTTCTATTATGGTTGTAATGTTATGGTTAATTTGTTTTTAAAAAAATCAACCTAATTGAATGGATGATGATGTAGTTGATTATTTTGATTGGTTATCTTGATTGATTGATATTATCTTAATATGTGGAGTAATACTACCCTATATGTAAGGTTAGTTGTCCCTTCTCTCCATACTAAAAGAACCAATTCCAATTATTTTTTAGAGAATTTATTTTATTTGAACTAATTCTATATCATAGTAGAATGGAAAATCGAGTAGCGATGCCAACAAGAACATAACTTTACCGACATCTTATACATCTTGTTGTATTAAAAAAAACCCGGTTAGGGGTTTTATATTTTTAACTGCACCTTGTATTCTTTTTTATAAAACGAAGGCCAAAATACAAGATAAAGAGAAGAAAATTGGTAATTTGGCTTTTTGTGTGGGAGAGTTTGGAACGTAAATAGAAAAGAAAGGTTGCCACTTGAATCACTTGGCACAAAATATGAACCATATATTGGCTTTATTTTATTTAATATCAGAATAATACAACATGACAGAAACAAGAAGCCTATAAATTACATAAGATAAGCAAACCACCCAACTTACAACTCAATGCAAATGGATAGCAGTTATGGTAACACCAACGGCCCTGCCGCTGCCGTCGCCGTCACTGACAACGGCGATTTCAACGGCATCGAGGATGCAGCCTTCCAAGCGACACACCAGCACCGTTCCCGGTGCTGCTTCCAAGAATGGATGCAAATTCAGCGCCAAGACCTGACCCAACTCATCCAGTCCCTCCCCACTCGGGACGACGACGACCAAATCAAAACCCTAATTGACAGCTGCATCATGCACTACGAGGCCTACGTGAGCTCGCGCAGCCAGCTAGCACAGGAGGACGCGTCCACGTTCTTCGCGCCCTCCTGGTGCACCTCCTTGGAGAATTCGCTGCTGTGGATCGCGGGGTGTAGGCCTTCCATCTTCATACGGCTGCTGTACGCGCGGAGCGGGCACGAGTTGGACGCGGGCCTGGGCGAGTGGCTGGAAGGGGTAAGGAGCAGAGGCGTGGTGAATTTGCACGTGGGAGGCCTGTCGCCATACCAGATAGAGCGCATGGACGCGCTCCACATGAGGACCATACATGAGGAGGAGAAGCTGACTGGGGAGATGGCAAGCTGTCAGGAGGAGATAGCGGACCACCCGATCGCAGTGATCGCGAACCGGATGGAGGTGGAGGCGGTGGCGACAGAGGAGGCAGGGACCGTGCTGAGGGATCACGGGACTCTGATGAGAGCAGTCATGAAGGAGGCGGATGAGTTGAGGCTGAGCACGCTGAAGGGAGTCATAGAGATATTGAGCCCGGCTCAGGCCGTCGAGTTTCTTGTAGCCAGTAATAAGCTCCATCTCTCTCTGCATCAATGGGGCAAACGCAGAGATGAGAGGCATGGAAGAAGATGCTACTAAATTGCCCACCTACTAAGTACTCTCATTTCAGTTCTGTCTGCTTTTATTTCCTTTATTTCCTGTTTTGGTTTTTTTAGTTAAAAAAAACCGGATCCTATTCATGATCTTTTGGTTCATGATTGTCCATTTATGTCGGTTGAGCTATTGTCGTGTGTTTTTTGGTCGTGTTTTTTCGTCAGTTTATTCTGGTTAAAATATATAATAAAGTTTTATGGTAATCTATGTGAAATGTTTTTGAGAGTGCTACAAATTGTGATTTAACTCTTTTTTCTTTTTCTTTTTTCCTCTCCTCTGCTTGTGTGAATTTGAGAAAATGATGGTTCAAATTAGAGTTGACATAAACTCAGGTGGAATATGTATGTACAAAAAGACAAGCGGACATGCAACCCATAATACGTGGCTACATAAGAAGGTCACAAATTAAACACTGCCAACGTATTTCTCTACACTCTCATTTTTTGTCATTTGATGAACTTCAAAAATCAAATCAATCATAAAGGATCATATATTTTCCTCTCTATATTTCACTTAAGATTTTATTAGATATCTAGGGATTATAATCTCTAAATTTAGTTACTATAAATCTTTCATTTTTCGTAAGAATTTTTGTTTTATTTTATGTTTATAAATACATTTTAATAGATAAAATAAAATTATTGAGTTTTTACTCTTTCGAATCAATGTATAGTATTAGAGTTGATTATAACTGCCTTAATATCTTCTAAATTATATATATATATTAGAAAATAGATGATTTCGTTCATAAATAATTTTTTTTTACAATTTTAGATATATCGTAGCCATGTAGGTAACATTATAGTCGATAAGATTTTTTACAAAATTTTCTCATGACTTTATTTTTATGTTTGTCGATTGAAGATTGTGGCATTATACTCTAAACCAAATAGATGAGATAGGAAAAGATCATACTTACCCTAAATTCACTATAAGTTCTCAACACTAACTTCAAAATTGAAAATATATTAAATTGTTAGACGAAAATTAACATTATACTCTAACATTATAATGTAATGTTTTTATTAATTAATAAAAACATTACATGTGCTGAGGTGCTTCAAACTAATTTAATTTATGCAGCCATCTTCTAATCGTTACAAATTTTCTCGTCTTAATCCGTTCAATTGTTATGCATCAATTGCTTGAATATTTTTTCCAACATTTTAAAAATAGTTTGATTTTTTTCCTAAAAAATTCAAAGATATACAGTTTAACAATATTAATATTTTTATTATTTAGAGGTAATACTTAGAGATTATATTTAGAAGTTATGAATTTTTGAATTTTCTCTTTCAAATTTTTCTCATTCAATTATGGTTATACTTAAAAAAAATAATATTAATACTACTTATAAAAATAGGCAAGTAGTATTCTACTTAAAAAAGAAAATAGAAAAGATGCACTTATTGTATTTAGGCAAGTATTAATACTGCTACTTATCTGGTAAAAAAAAAGTATTAATACTAATAAAAATAGGCAAGTAAGATTCTATCTAAATTCCTTAAAAATTATATTACCTAGAGTTGGGTTTAGGAAGAAAATTGACTTTTTTTTTGTGACTTTAAAGCATAAAGCAGGAGCAAGAAATCAAATTACAAAAAGAAATCGATCAAGGCTTCACTTTTTGCTCTTTTATTTTTTTTTACAAAAGTATGTAAAAGCTATTCCTTATAGTGCCATATAGCCGGTTATAGAACCAAAATCTATATAAATTTGTGCTCATAACTAAATTCCATGACCATCCAATAGTAATTTTAAAAATAGTGTGAATTTTTACAATTTAAAAATCGCTCAATCTAAGAAAAATTCCATACTGAACCAAAATAACAAATAGAGATGTCTACAGAGCGGACCGGGGCCGGAGAATGCCCTTCCCGTCCTCATCCTCACCACCAAAATCATTCTCCATCCCCGTGAAATTCACCATTTTTTCCCGGGAATGGGGACGGGGATTCACCGGTGAATTTTTGAAAAATTCACTGTTTATTTTTTTTTCTTTTTCTAATCTTAATTTTTATAAATATTTTTTAATAATATTTTCAAATAGTTAATTTTTCATTGAAAAGATACATTAATTTCAATTAGATAATTAATTATTGTAAAAAAATATACATTTGAAGTAATATTTCTACAAACAAAATTCTATAACTAAAGATTAAATTAGTAAAGGAGAAAATTATTTTAAAAAATAAAAATAAAATGTAAACGGGGCGGGGATCGGAAAAACGGGGATGGTGAATACATTTTTCGTCCCCGTCCCCATTTACGTTGAGGATGTTTTTTCATCCTCGCTCACTCCCCCATTCACCGCCTAAACGGCGATTCACTCTCGGTTCGGAGCTGGTCCCCACGGTAAAAATGGACATCTCAAATAAAAAAGTTAAAAATAGTAGGAAATATTAATTGTAATCCTATTTTAGTTTAACCATAATTATCTTAAATATTATCTATTATATTCTAAGCAATCAATAATTAAACAAAAATTAATGATGGAACGACCATTATACAATTTTTTTTTAAAAAAAAAGTAGTAGTATAAAATTTTTAACCTAGAAAAGAAAATCAAACGCCATAAAAAGATTCAAATTAAGTGAAAAAAAAAATTCAAATGTCATCCTAATTCCTACATTTGACTAAAAAAACAATGAAACAATAAGTTAATGTTATGAGTTAGTGGGGTAGCAACAAATTTTGGGTGGCCCAATTGCGAAAGCCGAATCTGAAATAGAAATAGAGAATAGGAAGCCAAGAAATGAATACATTGCAACCATGTGAGCAGTTCCAAAATCTCCTTCAATGTTTTCAACCTAACACAATCTGCCACCTTCCTCACGGCAAAGGGGTCATTTATGAGGATGGGTCATTTTGTAAAACTATTTATTAAAATGGGTCTGTTTTAAATGAATATGTGGAAAAAGGTTGTGGCGTCTCTAGACATGTGATAAATTCGGTCAAAAATTTTTCGTTTGATTTAGTGACGTCACAACAAAAGTCTCCACGTTTCAAAATAACTGAATCAAGACGGAAAATGAGGGCGACCTTATTTCCCTCCATCCCAGCTTTTTTGGGAACTTAAACTTACGGCCGTTTAATTGATTTCCTTTTCTTTTCTTTTTTTAAGCAAGATTTCCATTTTTTTTTCTTTTGCTTGTTTCGTTTTCTTTTATTTTTTTTCTTTATTTATTTCTCTTCTTTATTTCATTTCAACGTTTCCTTTCATTTCTTTTTTTTTACAGCCTGTAAATTGTTTGTTATGTATCATCAATTTTTTCCCCTTATTTTTTTTTTGTTTCCTTTTTTTATATAATCAAATGTACCTAGTGAATATATGGTCTCATTCTTAATTAAAAGAAAACTATTTTTTTTAGATTAAAAAATTACTTCCGACTTTTTTTAATCTAACTCTTAATAATATAAATAAGTATCCTATCAACAATCCCAAAAAATTTCATGATAATAAAATGTAAATTTATATTTATCAAGTTGTTTTTTTTCTCTTTTCTAAAATCATTATTTATCGAGTTCGAAATCAATTGATTAACAAGATTCTAAAAAAATTAATTAATTAATTCTATGGTTAACATTAAACAAGATATTAATTATTTAAATAGGATCTAATTTAATAATTTATCACAACCAACAAGAGCTTAATAATTAGGGGATAGTAGTTTGAATCCCTCTTGCTCCATTGTTGTTAAGTAAATTTTTTTTATTAATATTATAGGTTATATTAATCTCCATTGTTGTTAAGTAATTTTTTTATATTATATTAATGTATAATGTACTTAGATATCACCAAAATAAAAATCATCATCCTAATTTATTAAATACAACAATTTAATTAATTAATTACTATCTTTTAATTTAATTAATTAATATTATATAAATTTATTATCACAAATTAAATCAATAAATTTCTATGATATAACTTTTTTTTCTTGTGAAATACATTATTAATTAAAATGTATGTTTCAGTCCCATTCAAACTCAATTGTGGCCGTATCAGAAAACTACCATTTAAAATTAAATAAAAACGGAAGATAACAATTCGCAGTTTATTCAAAACAAATTGAAGTTTAATTTCAAGTTCTCTTACTCCATCTCCAATTTACTTGAAAAGGAGGTACTTTTTATCAAATAGGATTTTCTCTGATTTAATACAAAAGAACCGAGAGAAATTGTCCATGTTTAAATTAAACCCAAAAATAAAAAATAAGGGAGGAGAAGGGCTTCCATCCAGTGACCCAAGTCTATAGGTTGCCTCCAAAGAGGAGAGCCATGAAGGTGAAAAAGAAGGCAATGACATCAATGTGGGAATGGACCCATTTAACGATGTAGTAGAATAGGAGCTAAGGAGCGGACGTTGGATTCTGGTTATTCGTGGGTTGGAGATACTTACCTGTGTTGCAATTATCCTACGTTGATAAGGTGAGAGATTCTTCAACACATTACCCATTGGTTTTGAGATGGAACCTCATATTCTCTAATATGGTATTAGAGGTCCATGTGGGTTATGGGCCTCCTAAATTCTCATCCGACCCAAAAATACTTCGAATTTAAAAAAGCGGGTGGAGACCCTACCTAAACGGGCATGTTGGAGATACTCACTTGTGGTTGAGTTTGAATGAAATATAAAATTAGCATATATGAAAATAAGGAAGAGATACGAGGTGGATTCAACAGAAAGTGGCACGCAGGTCAAAACGAATCCATGCATGAGTTACAGCTGTTAAACAACAATTATATTGCTTAAAAAAACAGCAGTATTGAAATTCAGAAACTGAAGATTTAAACTAAGTTTTTTTCCTCTTTTAATTATACACGAAAAATCCCTAGCATAACTTTGATGTCCGTCCTAAGTTCATAATTCTGAAAATGTTTTCCGTGTTCAAGGAAATTACATTTAATATCCTGAATTATAAAATACATCACTCTAATATACCTGTAATAACATAGGAATATAGTAATACAAAAAGAAGAGTATTTAATTTTAAAAAAATAAAAATCTCAACAAAAAAAAAGAAGAGTATTTATTTTTTTAATTGTAAATATTTAAAAATGGTACATGAATATATTAATACGAAGAATTTATTTTTTAATATAACAATTATAAAATCGAATATCTTAACTAACTCTTCAAAATGATAATTACTATATTAGATACTAGGTTTTTATGTTTTTTTGGAAGAATATATATATATATATATATCGAAATTGAATACTTTTTTTAATACATAAAAAATATATCTATAATAATATAGGAATATATATACTTTTTTAATGTTATTCAGTGATGAAGTTAATTAATCGAAAGTCAAAAAATCAAAAATCAAAAACTATAAAATCAAAATTGGAGAACTTTGAAAATACAAGAGGGAAGAGGTTAAAAGTCAAATAAAGAATACATAATTTGACTATTATTGTTCTTGAATAATTATATCAAATTAGGATTTATGAATATAATTAGGAATGTCCATTTTCGCCGTGGGGATCCGCCCCTATCCGGCCGGGGACGAGAAATATATTCACTATCTCCGTTTCCTGGATCGGGCCCTGTTTACAATTTTTTTTATTAATTTTTTTTATCTCATTTACTTACTTTACTTTTTAGATAAAATAAATATTTTTTAGCAAAATTATATATTTAAATCAACATTTTTTTTCTTCATAGTTATCTATATAATCGAAACTTATAAATATTTTGTAAAAAAAATTAATTATTTAAAATTACAATTCAAAAAAATTAAAAAAGGAAAAAAAAATTGAATTGGAAAAATTCTATGCTAGAACCCAATCCTAACGAATTTTCTGATGAGGACCCCCGCCGTGATCCCCAAGAAAAAAATGGTAAATTACGAGGACGGGAAATGATTTTGGTGATGAGGACGAGGATGAGGAAGCCATTCCGAGACCCCACCCTTCTTCGTGGACATCTCTAATCCTAATTAATTATGTATTTAATTTTACCATTTGTAATGAAAACAATTTAATAGTCTAAGGAAGTGGCCGATCAAAGTTAATTAGTTAAAAAATATGACTTTTTTTCTTTGGGTAGAATCAGAACAATGAATTGAAAGAAAAAAATTGTAATGCGATCGAAGAATTGTTAAGTTTTGGATAATTTTTATTGAAAAATGTATATTTCTAAATTTGTGGTTGTGCTTGTCGATTTTGTAACGTGTTCGTATCTCAATTCTTTTATTTACTTCGAGAAATTCCCTCACCACTTTGTATTTACATGTTCCTCTTTTTCATATATAAATTTACATTGTGGGTTTTGTAAACAATACAATGTAAACTATGTAGAGATAGAACATTTATAATTTTATTTTATCAAATAAAAATAATGAAAGGAAAAAAATTCCCAAAGGTGCCTCTTGTTCTTCTAAGTATTCATATTTTGACATCCTATTTGCAAATTAATAATCTATGTATTTTGCAAAAACATGAGAGATGGTGATAGGATTCTTATTAAAAATATTGTTTAGGTATAAATGAGTAGTAGTTAAAAAACCAAAAGTTTGAATAAATTCACAAAAGCACTAAAATCAAAATTGTCAATTTCTATTTTTAAGTGATAATGTCATACAATATCAATTAATATTTTATTTTATTTTTTATTTTTTTAAATAAGGAGAGAAAACCATAAATCCTATATATATATAATATAACTTCTCTCACATAATCAGATCCACAACTATGAAATTGAAATGAATAATATGATTTCCAATTTTAGGTTTATTAAAGGTATTTATGTAATTTTTTATTATGAATAATTATGACCACTTTTAAGAGTTAAGTGATTTTTATATGAAACATCAATAAGACACAAGTCTTAAGAAAATCAAGAGTTCTAAAATTGTTATAACTCAAAAAATACGAATCTCGATAGAATTCGATTGACCTATAATTGTAACTAAAGATAATTAACTGACAAGTAAATTTTTGTTGAACAAAAAAAACTCATATATCTTGGGAATAATTTGTATATCATATGAAAAAATTAAGTAATTTTGGAAATTTGTTCATTAGCCCACACATATTCAAAGAGTGGAAATGAATATGAGTAGTTTGGAGGGCTTCATTTCTCTACTGTTTTCTCTCCATTTTTATTTATAAGAGAAAATTACCCAAATTATGCATAATAATTTGTTTTTAAAAAAAACTTAACAATATTTGAATTTTAATCAATGAGTTAATTGTTACAAATATGGTAAATTAGATGTGTTAAATTTCATTCCGCAGTGACTTTATCTCTCTCATTTCTTTCTCCTTTTTGTTTCTAATTCATTTTTTCTTGTCCATATTTCATTGCACAACAAATCTTCTATATCCCCACGACCTCTGTTTTTTCATTTTCTATCCATTTTCTCAACCAAGTTGAAAACAAAACAAAATTCATCTCCTAGAACTATATAAAAAAAGCTCAAAATCAAAGTATGATAGACTAATTATCGGAAAGTTGTTATTCAAGAATATGGACTTGGACCTATACAAATTATTATTCATCATAGAGCTTTCAAACTTAAACTCTTCTAAGTATTTACATCTTTAACATTTCAACATCATTCAAATAAGCCACTGATTTAATTTCTTACTTTGGATCTTGGGTTAAAAAGTTCAAAATTTAAATCGTTGGGTTCAACAAAGTGGAGACCTTTATATTAAAAGTGAAAATAAAAAAAGGCCTCCAAAGAATGACACAAAAAAAAAGTTCAAATAGTAATTTATGATTTTATTGGCATAAACTCCTTAAAACACCTTTTACAAAAATAAAACATAAATAATAATCCATTAAGTGATACTTAGAACTACTCGAAAAAGTGCTAAAAAACATAAATAATTCTTGAAAATACTGATAAAGGTATATGATTAATATCTTTTGCTTAAGTTCTATTTTATTTTATTTTTTTACAAAAATATGTGAAAACTATAACGTGCTATTTAGATCTATCGACCATCCAATTAACTATTTATGCATAAACATACCTAGTCCAACTATTGGACTAAGAGCCCTATTATATTCTAAGCAATCAATAATTAAGCAGAAATTAGTAATAGAATATCACTCACATTGTTTTTTAGAAGTAGCACTAAAAAATTTTAAAACTAGAAATGAAAATCAAACACCCATCAAAAGATTCAAATTAAACTAAATGGAAAAAAGTTAAAATGCTATCCTAATTCCTAGGTGTGACTAAAAAACAATGGATGTTGATATTATGATTTAGTGGTGGGAGCAACAAATTTTAGGTGGCTCCACTACCTAAGTCGAATTTGAATGAAAGAAAAGGAAGCTAAAAAACAAACACATCGCAACGACATGAGTACTTGTAAAATTTCTTTCAACGTCTTCAGTCAGGTAAATTATTAAATGGGGTCTGATTTTGAAACTTATTAAGAAAATAGGTCTAATTTCAAACATATTATAAAAATGGGTCTTTGCGTCTTTTGGAGAGACGCAATTCCCTTTACTTTTTTGTTTCAATTTTTGAAGAAACTCAATTGATCACACGTGGCAAAATTTGGTTAACAGAAAGTTTTTTACTTTTTTCTCTCTCTTATTTGTTTCTTTAATTCCGTTTTTATTTTACTTTTTCTCTCTCTTCTTTTCTCTTTTCCAATATCTGCTTGCTTTCACATATATTTTTTCGTTTTCTTTGTTTTTCTTTATTTTATTTTTCCTTGTTTTATTTTTCTTAAAATATTTTGTTTGTTACAAATATATAACTCTAAATGGATCATGCAAAAAAATCATTCTTAAATTATAATAATAATTATTATTTTTGAGAACCATTCTTAAATCATTATAACTCTAAATGGATCATGCAAAAAAATCATTCATTATACTTTAACATAATGATAAATTACTTATATTAAAATAGACATTCTTAAATATATATGTTCATGAAGAAAAGTTCACAAATTTAGTATATATTTGTAACAAACAAAATATTATAAAGAAAAATAAAATAAAACAAAGAAAACGAAAAAATATCTGAAAGTAAGCAGATTTTTTTTTAAAGCACGTACATATGGGCAAAAGAGAAAAGAAGGAAAAAAAAAAGTAAAGTAAAAACCAAATTAAAGAAATAAATAAGAGAACAAAAAAGTCAAAACTCAAATTTTGCCAGGTTTCTTAAAAAAATGGAACAAAAAACTAAAGGGAGTTGCGTCTCTCCTAGAGACGCAAAGACCCATTTTTAAAAAAAGTTTGAAATTAGACCCATTTCCGTAATAAGTTTCTAAAACAGACCCCATTTGACAATTTACCCTCTTCAGTCTAATACAATCAGCAGTCTTCATGAGAACTTTGATGGTGACATCCTCTAGACCATCAAGCTCAGGATGAACGAGCGCGTCGCCATCTTAAATGTGCATCTCGAGACGGGAGAGGTGGAGGATGTAGCGGCCAGCGATGGTCATCTGTTTCCTTTATCTGGAGACGAAGGTCGTGGGGTCTTCAGGAGCTGATCGTGGAGACTAAGAAAGAGAGTTTGTGTTTACTTGGATTTTCATAATTTTAGATCGTATGAGTTTTAACTGTTTGAGTTTGAGTGTATATATATAAGGATAGGTCGTCTAAACAGATGGAAATAGGGAAGAGATGGCGCCCGGATTCCACAAAAAAATGCCACTGATGTTAAAATGAATCCGTGCATGAGTTACGCCCAGCGGCTAAAATTCAAAAATTCCATAAAAAATCTCATATTTAATAATCCTCTATCTGTTTACTTTTTTGCCAAAAAGAGTAGAGTTCTATCGATATCTTGTATAACTTACTAATCATGAGGTTTCAGGTTCAAATCTCTCTTCCCAACTTGTTGTATAAAAAAATATATATACGTTTACCTTTTCTTTTTCTTTAAGCTTAATAATATTATATTTTCATCTAAAATATGACTAACACGAAATAGTGTGTATTATTTGTAACAATATGAAATATTCTGTTATTATTCTTTGGTTTTATACACCATTCTACATTGTTTATTGTAGATAGGAAATTCAAATAATTTTATTTTAATTATAATAACTTTTTTTTTGAAAAAAAATTGTAAACTTTTAAAACATATTCCAAACATATACTTCAACTTTCATTATCTTCGATCATTTTTATTTGATTATTTGCAACATGCTTAAGTTAATTGAAATAATCAATTTTACTTATGAAACTATTATTTCATAAAAGTCATTTTGAATTTGATTGTATCCATCAATAAGAACTGAATGTGCTAGTGGTGCAATTAGTTATTTTATTGGTGTTAATGCATTTAGTCAGAGATCAAAGTGCCAATTGAAAAACAATTGGAGGAGAAAAGTGTTAATTGGTGATATATAAATATATATAGAGAGAGATCTTGTGACACTGGTATTGAATTAATTTACAACCAAACACTAAAATTATTGTGCTGACTTATTTGGTACCACTCCAATATATCTATAGTAATATATGAATATATTAATTCTTATATATATTGAAAACTGTACATGAATAATTTAATACTAAGAGTATATTTTTAAATTATAAAATGGAGAATCTAAACTAAATCTTCAAAACGATAATTATTATATTAGATATAGTGTTTTATGTTTGCTTTTCTGAAGAATATAGGTAAATGAACTTTTCTCAAATAATATGAGAATTAAATATCATTATAGAGTTGAAATGAATTAACACCAAATAAAATAACTAATTGCACTAATGACCATTGGTTTTTTTTTTAAATGTAATTAGTTAGTCATGAAGTTAATCAATCAAAAATGGAAAAAATATAAATCAAAACTATAAAATCAAAATCGTAGAACTTTGAAAATTCAAGAAGAAAGAGGTTCAAAATTACCTCCTATCTCTCCATCTAAAACCTACGCATTAATATTCATCATAGAGATTTCAAACTCAACTCTTCTAAGTATTCATAGCTTAACCTTACAAGGTCAATATTGAAAAAGCTCAAAATTTATATTGTTGGGTTCAAGAAAGTGTACACTTTTATATTAAAAGTGAAAATAAAAAAATGCCTTAAAAAACTGACAGAAAAAGATGGCTCAAACAGCAATTTATGATTTCATTCACAAAACTGCTTCATACACCTTTTACTTCAAATAGACAAAACAATTGTACAACTACCTCACAGCTATATTGATTACTAGGCTGCATTATACATAATTCATTCTATAAATATTGAATATGAATATTTCCTCTGCCACACCCTACATGTCTCCACATAAATATCAGAAGACATTAAAGGAAAAGGGCAGCTCAAATCCTCCACACTTCTTCAGAAAAATTGAGGAAAGGAAGGGGGAAAGGACTCCATAAGGAAAAATACAAACCATGCTAATGTATAAATCTTCACACAAAAACAGTTAATCCACCTGAGTGTTACCGAAAACTACTTGAAATTGTCTGTTGACGAGTGCTGAGAAACACGAGTAACTAATTCCTGAAAAGACCAACAAAGGCATAGGATTAGTCGCATTCGCTTAAGCCAATGGAGTAGTTTCATATATGTTAGAGAGTTCATGACAATATTACCTCGGAGTAACGAGCATGATCGAGATGCAAATTTGAAGATTTTACAATGGTTTCCCACTTGGTGCTAGTTGATGTTCTAGGACTTTGCGGCTTGTGATATAACTTGTTTCCAAGATTTGATCCTGCAATTAACTTTTTCGAGGAAACGGAAGGCAGGGTACGCCATAGCCAAGACTCAGAAGGCGACTTAGGTAGAGGAGGAGGTTGAGAAGATATCCCAGAAGTTACTTTGATACTGGCTGGATCTTCTACTTTTACTATCTGATAATTGTCTTTTGAGTACTCATCTTCATCAGAGCATCCTAAAAGCTCCTCTTTATAAAGTCCAAATCCCATTTTTGAGTCATCATCAGTAACAACTTTTCTTTTAGATTCTGCAGCTTCGCGCTCCAGCTTCCCTTCTTCAACCAAAGTTAAGCACTTAACTTCTAGGAAGGAATGTTCTAGAGTGGTAGTTTCATCTGTAACTCCGGTCGCGAATGCTGTTTCATCGTGCCTACTAGCACGATCAACTTTCTTATCAGCATCCAAAATGCTTGGATTCAATGGAGGAATTATTTCAGAAACACTTGCGGTATCTATATAGAGGGTCTTTTCGATCAAGGTACTTGCCCTGTCAACCTCATATTTAGTTGCTCTATTAAATGGTCTATCACGAAAGTCAGTATCACCTTTAAAGTTTGAGATAGTCTCAACTTCTTTAGGAACTACAAGAGACTGCTTTCTACAAGGAGACCGTGGTGCTTCATTCCGAAAAGGGGAAGCTGCCCTTGAATGCCTGAATGGAGAAGATCTACCTCTCATTTGCAGCTCGCTGGAGGAAGGAAAATGTTTCGAATCGCCGGTCCACGTATCTTTCACCGCCTGCAGCTTGGGTGATCCAACAGCAGCTTCTGATTTTTGCTTGTAAGGAGCATTCCAAGCATGCTGCAAGGTGTAAAATTTATCAGCAAATATACTAGTATAGCAAGTGAATGGGAAGAACAAAATTAATTAGACAGTAACCTTGTTGATCTTTAGGCTGTGTGAATGGTGCATTGTTCTGCTTGATCCCCCAACTTTATTAGTGATAGGAATGGGTGCCTGGGTCCTAATTCTCAACCCGGGCACAGGATTAAGAAGGCCCAAAGAGTTTTTGAAGCATATATTGGGTATTAGACCACAACCTCTAGCCGATATGTTACCTGCATTGTCATATTCATCATCCACAGAGTCACTTTCTTCATCCACTTCATCTACTTGATGTACTTCATCTTTGTCATACTGTAGTAATAGAGTAGACTCGAGTTGTTTAAGCGGAGACGCCCTCCTATTCTCAGACGCCGCCTTCTTAATTTGTCTAGATTGCTCGACTGCTACAAGTTTTTTCTTCAAGGAATACTTAGTAGGCTCCAAAACCATTGCCTTGGCTGCAGGTAAGAAGCGGCTCATCATGAAATCTTGAGTTTGAGGATCCGATCGAAAGGTTCCCGACAGTTTCATCGGACCGTTGTATCCACTTAAACCACTTATACTACAGTTGTTAACAGAGAATGAACCAGTAAGGGACAACGTCTCACGTGCATCAGAGAAATCATCGTCGTCGTCGTTGTCGTCATTCTCAGATGCCAAGCTCCTCGCATCACTAGCTTTCGTCGACTCTAATCTAACAACAATGGCATTCGAAGAATTCGCTTCAAACCCATTTCGATCACAAGCTTCCATTTCCAAATTATGTTTTTTAACATCCAAAGCTCTCCTCCCAAAGGAAAGCCTAGGAGTAGAACAAGCCCTCTCAGGAGAGGCTGAGCCACTATCATTCTTAACTCTTCCTGGAATCTGCTCCCAGTGGAAAGGAACAGCAACTGGTTCTGTTACTTGCTCTAAATTAAATTGTGGCCTAGAAACTGGAAAGGTACTACGTCGACTAAGTTGGGAATTATCAGATTTCTTTTGATTCACTTTAGCTACAGAACTAGATGCCTTGGAAAATCGCCTCACGGACATGAGCGGTGCATTGAAATTGAGTTTTCTTTCCTCCATTTCTTCCCAAACCCAACAAGAAAATTAAACTACCAAAGCCGGGCTGCAAGAAGAAAAACACAAAAAATCAGCCACACCGCCAACATTAGAGTGAAAAAGAAAGCAAATCTGATAAACCCTTTCGCAAAATGGGGAAGATAATCAGATTTCAAAGAGACAGAGAATCGGCAGCCACCAAGCTTCCCCAACACAAATTAACATCTAAATCCACAAAATCAAGCAAACCCCAGATGGGAAATGAGAGGAAAACCCCACAAAATTGATCCAAATGCGCAAACAAAGAACAAAAGGAAGGGAATCACAGATGAAAACAAAGGAGAAGACAAAACCCAAGAAAGAAAAGAGGGTTAGAAGCAGAGAGAAGATGAGTGTTGCTGTGATTCTTACCTTGGATGGATGGATGGATGGAGAGAAAGGAAAGGGTGCATAAATGATGGCGTGTAGTAAGGGAAAATGAGTAATGGGAAACCAAATCAGCGACTTTTTGTGCGCCAAATTCTGCTGTTGCTTTACGCCGATGGCGGATTGGTTTCAATTTTTCACGCGCTCTCTGTGTTTTCCACTTTTCTTTGCTCAAAGGCTTTTATTAATCAAATGTGGTCACGAGAAATACAGTTGAAGATTGAAGAACCGATAAAAAGTGGATGGAAGAATTCGGTACTGCATTTTCATTTTCTTGGCTGCTTATTCCACGTAGCTTTGTACAATCACTGTCGTGTTTTCCAGTTTATGCGTTCCAAAAGGAAACAAAAAAAAGATGTAATTGGAATCATATTGAATAATTGAATTTACTTTTATTGAAAGGTTTTTAATTTACCGTTGAAGTACTGTTTTTTGTTGTTCGAAATTTTGTTTAAAATTTCCCCGATATTTGGGACATCAATAAAAGTTCGACAACTCTCTCAAGTGGCGTATTTTCTTGCTAAAACCATCGTAATTCAATTCAGATACAAGTCTTGTTGGCCTGTTCAATCTATGAATTAGAATTTTCACAAAATAATTATAAATATATATTTGAATTTTAAAATGATTTATATTTATACAATGCTCTTTTTTTTTCTTTTCTAAAAATTGAAAAATCGGAACTTTAATAATCATGTTAATTTCGTAACAAAATGTTAATTTTTTATTAGTCACCTAGCTAGATATTAATTTATTACTGCCAACCTAAACAGTTGCTCCGTGACAATAGTATATGCTCAATGATCAGAGGTCTTGGGTTCGAGTACCTCCACCTTCAATTGTTGTAATCTCAAAAAAAATTATATTAATTTATTACCAGTTTTTTCTTACCGTAATTGAAATACACCCAAACTGACTCTAAAAGTCTTGAATATATTTCTCTATATTTCTACCATGATATAATATTAACCATTTTGTTTACTCTCAATTTCTTTCAAATATTTTTGTATAAGTGAAGGTATTATATTTAACTTTACAAAACATGGGTCTCTTCCACTAATTGTGCAAATCCCAACAGGAATATATAGATCGTTTTGGATGTTTTCTAAATAATATTTTCTATAATGAGCTCATGATAAGGAATTGAATTATAATAAAGATTAAAAGAAAAGGTAAACATGAATTTTGGACATTTGTTTGTACATGAAAGGAAAATGGGGGTGGAGTATTAAAAAAATAATTGATGAAAAAAAACATAGAATTTAAATTTAATTTGTGAGAAGATTGAGCTTATAAATTTATTTAGTGGAGAATTTCAAAGGTTAATCCGGTCCTTTCTTAATATTCTTCCTCTGATTGCGGAAATGTCGTTGAACCAGTCACGTGCACCCCACAAGTCGTTACATTACCCCCAAACATTCCACATCCTCAATACCATATTTTCCGAATAATTGTGGCCTACATGATATTTTAAAGTATAAATATAAATGGCTCCAAACAACAATATTTCAATGATATTATTATGTTGAATGAGTCAGTAACGTTATGAATTTGTTGGTCTGTGTTCGTAATCTCAATAAATAAATATAATATTTTCTTAATTATTTTTTTAATATATAATAATAACATTTATGGCTCGAAAATTCCCATTTGATGTGGAAAAAAATATAAATAAGGAGAGACGCTTTTTCCCGTCAATCCCACATTTTCCTCCACAAACAAAAGCCCAATGTTGATAAGATAGAATAGGGCCCCATTTGGACCTATTTTCGACACATTTTCAAAGCATCCAAAACTTAAATAAATTGCTTCTCATCTTAGCTTAATTTCGTTATCCAACTCTGAGATTTTAAGAAAATTAAAAAATCTCCATGGTCCAATTCTTAATTGCTGTTGAATGTCAAAAGATAAAACAACCAAAATAAAGCAAAAAAAAAACATTTTTTTATTCAAAAGCCCCGAGAGAAAAAGATTTGAAGGCGTCAACTCTTAAAAGCTTCATTCTTGTGGGCATAGCAACGACATAATAAAGCAAAGCAAAGTGCAAGAAAATAAAATTTAAAAAAAAAACATGCATTTCAGAGAAGTGTCTCTGCCGTACAAGCCAGCCACTTGAGGTTACATTTGACAATGGTATCAGCAAACAAAATAGTATCTTCTTTGCTACTACCCGACGGAACATCCACCACATACGACTCTATCACCACTGCCTCCTCCCCGCCACCGTTCTCGACCGCCACCCCGTGAACCGTCGTGGTCGACCGGTAATTCACGAGCTGGTGGTCGCCACCAATGATGCTAAACACCATCACACGAGCGTCGCCATCGAGCCGCTCGAGCCGCTCCACACTAGTCTTGGCTGGCATGCCACTCACCACCACCACCTCCCGCACGCTGCCGACCCCACCATCGCCCTCGCGGATTGTGCAGCTCTTGACAAGCTGCTTGTAAGCCTGTGGGTTGTCGAAGCGGCGGACCATGGACCACACGAAATCGAGCGGTGCGTGGACCACTTGAACCACGATCGAGCCGCATTGGTTAGGGGAAAGCCTTGGCGTGTGGTAGAGCCTGATCATTGACTCCGTGGTGGGCTTGTATCCACTGCGAGTTCCGTTTTCGTTGCAATGCATGATTTTCGGTTTGAATTCACAGTGTACAAGAAATAACTGAATCTTTTGGGTCAATAACCCTTGTTTTTATGTACTAAAAAATGAATATTAAATATAAAAAAAATAGATTATGTTTTTGGTCGGCCAAGAATTGTTGACAAATTGGAATTTGTGGCTTATAAAGGCGGCGTGTGTGTGTGTTGTATAACTTAGAAGCGAAGTAGAGAATAGCATCATCACCACGTCACGACCCCCAATCACCGAACTATCATACAATGCACGGAATTGAGAAAATGTTTGATAAAAATTAATAAGAAAATGTTTTTGAAAATATGAGGTGGACAGACACGGAGTATGAGGAGCCAAGTCAGCAAATGAGTCGATGAATACGTGGCAGGCCCTAGAGGTATTTTGTACCTAATTCAGACGCGTGTGAAAATGAGAGGTATCGGTTTATAACAGTTTTATGAAATGAATAACGAATTTAAATTGGCCGGTGGCTTTGGAAACTGGAGCGGATCCGTACAATTTGGGCCTGACAAATGCATACTAATTTCTATTTTTGTTTTCTTTTTCATATTTATTTTACTCAAAATGGCAAAAAAACATCCTAACATTTCGAACGATTACATTTTAAAACGGTTAATGAGCAATGGTTTAGCAAAGTTTATATATGGTTGAGGAACAATTTGATCCCTCATTTATTTTTTTAATTGGGGTTCAACCAAACTAAATTAACACCCAAATGGTCGATTGCCTTATTGATTTCATTATTAAGTATAAATTCAATTCAACGTCATGGTCACAAGTTTAATATCTAAAATCAGTTTTCATTAAGTTGAAAGTAGTTGTATGGTCATTATAGGTCTTATGTTTTCCCTTCTTTAACTTGTACTAAAAAAACAAAATTAACCATTTAAAAAAAAATAACTATTCCGATAAATGGACCGAAGTGCAAACATTTTAGTTAGCCGAGATTAATTTCATGCTATATACATAATTATTTTTTAAAAGATATTATTCATAATATATTTATGTTTTATTTTTGGTAAACACGTAAAATCCCCAAATAACAACATATATAGGAGAGTAGCTTTTTCATAAAAGAAAATTTAACAAAAACTTACGTAAATACTAATTTTGAAATGATTTTTAATATTAAAATTGGAAAACAAAAAAAGAACAAATATTAGAAATAAAGTGCTATTTTAATCTAAATAATTTAAATTTTTTTACTATTGTAATTTCTGTTAGCAATATTTTGTTGGGTTTTTCTTTTTAAACTAACTCTGTTAGCAATAGAGTTTTAGCATACGATTGGTTAAAGATGCGAGAAATGACTAATCTCGCGCTTGTGGCGTGAGATTCCACGTGAAATGAACCGTCCCCGTTTGGAAAATTCCCCCGCTTCTCCGCAGTCTTCCCGCTAGTGAGCGACCCCACCCCAAACAAACAACCCCACTAAACCATGTCCCAAACAGCCCCCTTCCCCTTTCCCTTTCCCTTTCCCTTCTCCGGCGATATCACCACCGCTTCGCCGTCGCTCTTTCTTTCTCATGGAGGCTCTCATCCCTAACCCCCGCCGCCACCTTCCCATCCGCGACGACTGTTGGACCGAAAACGCCACCTCCACTCTCGTCGACGCTTGGGGCCGTCGTTTTCTCGACCTCAACCGCGGAAGTCTCCGGCAGAAGGACTGGCAGGCCGTCGCCCATTCCGTCAACTCCCTCCACGGCCTCACCAACAAGACTCCCCGCACCGACGTCCAGTGCAAGAACCGGATCGACACCGTCAAGAAGAAGTACAAGACCGAGAGGGCTAGGGTTTCTGCTTCTCGCGGCGCCTTCGTCTCCTCTTGGCCGTTCTATGCTCGCCTCCATGAATTGATTGGCCCTACTCTTCAACCGCCCTCCGAACCTCCTCTCATGGCTCTCCCCTTGCAGATTCGGAAGTCCTCTCCCCCGGTCCCCGCCGCCACTCCTGCCGTCCTCCCCCGGTCTCGGAATTACTCAGCCATGGCTGCCGCTGCTGCCGCCGCTGCATTGACGGAGGATGAAGACGAGGAGGAGGAGGAGGAGGAGGAATCGGCAGGAGAGGAGGGGATGAGTTGCCTGGCGAGAGCGATTCGGAGGTTCGGGGAGGTGTATGAAAGAGTGGAGGGTGAGAAAGTGCGGCAGATGGTGGAATTGGAGAAGCAGAGGATGCAATTTGCTAAGGATTTGGAAGTGCAGCGGATGCATATGTTTATGGAGACTCAGGTTCAGCTTGAGAGGATCAAGCGTGCCAAGAAATCAACTCCCAGTGGTAACCCTCATTAATTTTTCCTTTTCTTTTATCATATAGCTTCAACTTTGATCTGTTACAGATTCTACATTTGTTGCACTGCCACTAATTGATTCCTTTGACTGTTTCCGGGATATCTATGTCTGGTTTTCCATATCTCTGGAATTGAAGGATTTCCCAAAATTTTATTATTTATTTAGCCTGGTGTGGAATCCTCCAATTAAAGTTATTTCTAATTATTTCACAATCTAACAAGATATAAAATTTAAGAAACCAGCACTTTAATTTTGTAAGTTTCTTGATTCCCAACTCAGGGTTAGTCATATAGTATAACATTCGTTTTTTTAGAAATCGGGAAATCGGAGCACTCCAAACCCAAGTCTTCGATCAGTGCAGGACCTCTTGGGAACCATATAATATAACATTCTATAAATTACTAAAACGAATTTTCGTCTTTTATGTTTCTGAGGAGGCTGGGGGTATGGGCAGAAAAGTTTTCCTAGCTTCGTCTGAGGGATGCCTAGTCCATTAGGGTCACATTTAGACATTGGAACTCTGATTTGCAAGGTTGATCTAGATATAAAAGAGAAAACGCATTGCAATTCTTCAGGTTTGATTTGATCTTGTTTTGATTCTTCGTTCGAAAATTTATTCAAAGAACACTGCCTTTTCTAATTTCTTTGATAATATTGTTATAATGGTAGTTAATTGGTGTAAACAAAAACAACTATCCACATTTCACCATTACTGCTCTGATACTCTCCTCTCTAATTGGAGAGGCCTTTTGTAATCTCTCCCATTGGGTTTCTCCCTTCTTTTGTAATTTCATATCATCGATGAAATTGTTCCTTATCCAAAAACAAATGTAGAAATAATCTGAGGATAGATGGGAGAAGAAGCGAGGTAAGATGAGCATAATTTTTGTATGGTAAGCATGAAGAAAATATGTTCACTGGTATACATGTTGGTAATTAACAAAACCACCAACCATCATAGAGAGGGACCTAGTGGTCAAGAGAGTCTTTAAGAACTAAGAGGTGAAGGGTTCATGGTGATCACCTATCTAAAATTTAATTTCCTATAAGTTTCCTTGACATTCAAATGTTGTAGGATCAAGCGGCATTACCCGTGTCAATAGTAAAGGTGCACGTTAGTTGACCAAAACAGTTATGAATATTAAAAAAAGAACAAATCAACCACTAATCAAAATTGCAATTGTATAAGAAAAAACAGCTTCTTGGATTCATTCCATGATGCACACTGACCTAAGAATTCATTTTCCACGGGTTTCTTTAGCATCCAAATGTTGTAGGGTCAGGCAGTATGTCATGTGATATAAGTTGAGATTGGTCAAGACAGTCGTGAATATCAAGAATAAAAACAGCAGCTTCTTAAAAATTAGAATTGTACATTTCTGTACCTCAGAGTCAGAAAATGGTGCGCGGGTGGGATTCAATTTGAAAGGAAGAGAATCATAGCCTGAAAAAACCACTCCAGGTGGATTGTTGCAGCATAGCATTGAAAGTGCTAAAATTTTGGACAGTTTAATATAATCACGTTTCAATTATCCTGGACTAATAGTCCCGCAAAGGTTTTATTTTCTTTTTACAAACAGATAATGTGAACAGTACTGAAATTATATTTATCTTTCACGATTTTAATAATATTGGATTCTAATGACCTTACTTGAGCAGGAGACCTATTCTGTTCTACAGGTTTACAATAGGTTATACAACAGGTTATACAACTGAGTTCTAAAGAATATTGGATCACAGGACTCATTCTAATCACTATAAACTGGGCCAAGGGGAGCCAAGTTCTTCTCTATTTCGTATATGTTAACTGCTATGAGATTTTAGCAGTTAAGATTCTACATCGCTTCGTTAGATAGGTTCTATTTTTCATGCTGTCCATGGTCATTTTTTGAACTGGACATTTTGTCTTGGAATTAAGGAATCTATTCCTAAATTTCATTGCTGGCATGACTGGCTTGGGATGCTCGGGGTGGATTAATGTGATACAATCTCGAGACCTTTGATTGTGTATTCGAGGTGGGGCCGGACGTGAGAAAAGACTTTAATTAGTATTTTATTATTATTTAATTAGTCCTTATTTGTACTTACCATAAATGGAATTGTTATTTATGGAAAGAAGTCTTTTATGGAATAGGAGTCTTTTACCTTAAATAGGATATCTCTAGGTGTCCTATAAATAGGAATTATTAGGTCATTGTTAAGATATCAAAAATCATTTGTCATTTGTTGGTTTTTAACCTTTTGGCTCTACGGGAGATTCTCTCTAGAGATTTATTATAAAGTTGGTAGATTCTATCATAATGACAATGGGAGTGGTCCTAGCTGATACCATACTTATCAAAAGGAATTGGAAAAAAGAGTACTTGAATGATGAATTCGTTCCTCAAGATTATACTACTGGATCATGCAATCTTTATATCAGTTGTTCCTCTGAAGATTATGAAGCCAGTTCTTGGCTTGAGTATGGATCTAAATGTGTGACCCTGTCTCCAAAGGGTGGCGCAATGGTTTGCTTGGACTTTGAAAGTGTGTTTTCCTCAAGGTCTTAGGTTCGAGATTCACTTGTGACATTAATTTGTAGACAGCTTCTGTGTTTTCATTTTTTCGATGTTTTTCAGTGTCTGGCCTAGGGATCTGTATGGTTATCCCGGATATAGTCAAGCAAAGCT
This sequence comes from Sicyos edulis, assembly GCA_036507275.1. NCBI lineage: Eukaryota > Viridiplantae > Streptophyta > Magnoliopsida > Cucurbitales > Cucurbitaceae > Sicyos > Sicyos edulis. The sequence continues at coordinate 16,236,984 of CM071846.1, read as the reverse complement.
CAGATTTCCCAATTTCCAAAAAAAAAAATATGTCATGCTCCAACTCTAATCTCATTTTCTGGTCTAGTTTATGTGATTCAGGTTCTATACCAGAAGAGCATATGTAGGGATGTGTTCCTTGAAATCTACTATCAGTTTGCAAATCATATTTCGGAAATACTGCCTTTTCTAATAAACTTTACTGGCAGGCATTTGAAGGGGCAAGGTTATCAAATTTTTGGGATAAGACATTTAATGGCATTTAATTGTATGTTTCTATGTTTATAGTTACGATATTGTCTGAGAAACAAAGTGTTTGGTTTTTTAACACTACTAATTTCCTTCATTCAAAAAGAAAAACACTACTACTTGTTTTATACTTATTTTTTGAACTGTTTGAAGTGTTGAAGTTTGAAATTTGAAACGACCTATTCCTGTCCTTTCGTAGAATGAATGTAAAATTTGTGATGCATTGTTTGAAATCATTTGTTCATTTTCCTAGGTTGTGGTTTTACAATAACTTGTAAAAAGAACATGTCTTTTTGTGATGCAGATATCTAAAGGTAGCCGTGTGAGGGGAGTAACAGAAACTCCATAAGGTACATACAAATGGATTCGGATATTTTCGTGACGATGATAAATACGGACCAAAAAGAAGAAACAACAGGGGAGTTATATCCTTTTCTAGTTTGAAAATTACAATTAGTTTGTATTTAAATTGAGGCTAGCCTAGATCACGACCCAGTTGGTTCCTCTCCTTGTAGGGAAAAGGTAAGCAAACTGATGTAATAGACTTTTAACTCTGAGAATTAGCATGAGCTTCTTGAAATGTTATATGCATATACTTTTGGAAAGTAATCTGGTTTAGATGGCATTGTTCTTGTGAGTAGAAAGTTTTCTGTAATCTTTTGGGGCCTTTGTTTCAATGAACAAAATGGAAAAGAAATATGATAATCGATGAAAGGTGGGCGGTTCCAACCACACAACTGCCACGTCTATCCCAAAATGATGTGGGGTCTATAAAGCCAAACTCTGTGTTGAATTTACTCCCATATACCAGAGATGTTTTCAGAGGTATTTGGATGAGTTAGTTGGAGACAGTTGCATCCAAAAACTCATTTGGATATGATTTTTCTTTGGGAAATGGTAGGAAATGGTTAGATTTTAAGAAATAATTAGAGTTATGGCTATTTTGTTTGTGAATTTAAATCCATGGCTACAAAAAATCTTGGTGGAGAGAGAAATGTTTTTTTCCCAAATTAACCAAACCTTTTAAACTATTAATTTTTTTTTAAAACAATCGATTAAAAAAAAATCTTCCACCATATCTTTCTGTACATTGAAGGTAAAAAAAATATAAAAAGTCAAAAGAAAATAAAATTCCTAGTTTGTAGGGATTCTATTTGGAAGCGTTTTAAATCTATTATGATGCAAAAATAAATTTCAGGAGAAAACTTCTGAGTAATTTCATTGATAGATCAAATACTTCCATAAAGAAAGGGAAATACAAAGCTCTATTTATATAGAGCACCTCAGAGGGGAAAAACTCTTGAAAATGAAAATACACCCAACCATAGAGAAGCAATGCTCTCATACACACACAAAAACTCTTGAAAATGAAAAGACACCCAACCATAGAGAAGCAATGCTCTCATACACACAAAATTCATGACAGAACTTTAACCAACAATTCTAACAATATAATGAGGCCCAATAACAAGTAAACAACAGAGTGAGCAAAATGAGCCTCAAAGAGAAATGGGCCTAGTGAGCCTGTTTCTTAATACCCCCCCTCAAGCCAAAGGTCGAGGCATCACAAACATTGAGCTTGAAATGCCATGAAGTGAAGGTATGAGCTGACAAAGGCTTAGTTAGAATATCTGCCACTTGTGCACAAGCTGGGAGATGTTGAACCCGAATCTTCCTGTTAAGAACCAGATCTCGAACAAAGTAAATGTCAAGTTCAACATGTTTGGTTTTGGAATGTAAAATCGGATTAACACTAAGGTGAACAACACTCAGATTATCACACCATAATAAAGGTTGCTGAAAATATGATATTTTCAAATCCCTGAGGAGAGAAGATAGCCAAACTAACTCTGTTGCAGTAGTGGCTAAGCACCGGTACTAAGCCTCGGTGCTAGACCGAGATATTATCGACTGCTTTTTCGATCCTCATGAGATTAAATTTCCTCCAAAGTAGATACAATACCCTGAAGTGGATTTTCGATCATCTGGATCTGCTGCCCAATTTGAATCCGCATAGCCATGAATATCACGAGGTTTAGATAATAGCAGACCATGATACAGAGTGCCTTTCAAGCATCTAAGAATTCTTTTGACCAATTTTCAGTGCTTAACAGATGGAGAGTGCATGAACTGACGTGTTTTGTTTACCGAAAAAGATATTTTTGGTCGAGTGAGAGTTACATACTGCAATGCACCTACAACACTACGATAAATATGAACATCCTTGAACTTTTCCCCACCAAAAGTTGAAGGCAAGCTACCACTTTCCATAGGAGTGTTAATTAGATGAGCTTCACTCATGTTTGTTCGATGAAGTAAATCCTAAATATATTTGGCTTGTGACAGAAATAGACCACTAGTACGGGGATAAAAGACTTCAATCCCAAGAAAGTAGCTTAGGGGTTCAAGATCTTTAAGAGAAAAAGTTTGATTTAAAGAGGCAATTAACTTGTTTATGTCAACAGGAGAGTCACCCATGATTAAGATATCATCCGCATATATCAATATATAGCAACATGTATTCCCATGATGTCGGAATAGCAGAGAAGTATCAGCTCTTGATTGGATAAACCTGATCCCTTTGAGAAACAATGTCAGCCTCTCAAACCAGGCCCGGGGTGCCTGTTTGAGACCATACAGTGCTTTGTGCAGCTGACAAACTAGAGTAGGGTCCTTATGCAAAGAAAGACCTGAAGGTTGATCCATATAAACAGTTTAGATAGGACACCATGTAAAAAGGCATTATTGATGTCTATTTGTTGAACATCCCAATTCTTTGCAAGAGCCATGGTGAGAAGAACCCTAATCGTCATCGGTTTAACAACATGACTAAACGTTTCAAAGTAGTCAACATCTTGTGTTTGATGAAAGCCCTTGGCAACAAGTCGTTCCTTGTATCTAGCTATCGATCCATCCGAGTGTCTTTTTATCTTAAAAATCCATTTGTAGCCTACTACTTTCTGATTAGGAGGTCGAGAAACTAGATACCAAGTCTTATTTTTCATCAGAGCAGCATGCTCTTCCTTCATAGCTTGAAGCCATTTAGAGCTCTTTAGTGCCTCTTTAACACTAGGAGGTTCAACCTCATCATATTTAGATGTAGTAACATAGGCCTTTGGTTTAAAAATTCCAATTTTCCCACGAGTCTTCATTGGATGAGTATTCACCGGGATGTTGGATATAACAGAAGGAGTAGGAAAATCACTCACACTTGGAGTTGATCTATCCTGATGCTCAACTTCTTGATCAATCAATGTGGGCATATTTGCCTGAGCTTGATGTTCCTGATCAGCAGTATTATGATGTAGCAGCTCAGATTCACGTGGTAAAGTGACAGGACATTGTGGTTGGCGACCAGGGTAGGAAGGAGCACAATTTCTGGGTTGGGAAACATGAGAATGAACAAAAGGTACAAGACTTGCGACTCGAGTATTAGGACTGGGTACTTTTTTAGGGGTCAATTTCTCTAGAAATGGAAATGACATTTCGTCAAATAGTACATTACGTGAGACATATAATCTCCCATCATCAGACAAGCATTTATAACCTTTGTGTTTGGAACTATATCCCAAAAATGTACAAAGACGAGATCTAAAATTCAGTTTATGGGGCAAATATGGACGAAGATATAGAAAACACTTACAACCAAATACCTTGAGTTGAGAATAATCAGGAACTTGATTGAACAGCTGGTGCAAGGGACTCTTTCCATGTAGGACAGCGGTATGAAGCCTGTTAATAAGAAAAACAGAGGTAGCAAAAGCATCATCCCAAAATGAGAGGGGCATAGAAGCATGAGATAGCAGGGATAAACCAACATCAACAACATGGCGATGCTTACGTTCAGCAATGCCATTCTGTTTCGATGTGTAGGGACAAGTAATTCTATGTTCTATGCCATGAGTTTTAAAAAACTGAACCAGTGGTGAATATTCAGTTCCCCCGTCGGTTTGAACTCTTAGTATCGAAGTGTTTAATAATTTTTCCACATAAGTTTTGAAATTAATGAACATTGTTGGAGCCTCATATTTAGTTGTAAGAAAATAGATCCATGTATATCGAGAGTATGCATCAACAAAACTCATATAATATCGAAAACCATTTCGAGAGGGAGTATATGCAGGGCCCCATATATCAGTAACAACTAATTGCAATGGTTTGGTATAGAGTGTTAAAGATTTATGAAAAGGAAGAGCATGGATCTTACTCATAGCACAAGCATTGCAAAAGTGGGATTCATTATTTTTGTACACCACATTAGGCATATGAGCCTTTAAAACAGAATGAACAATAGAAATGGCTAGATGTCCAAGCCTTTGATGCCATAAGTCAGTGAGACCAGGCCTATTCATAATATCAGCTAAACAAACATGAGAATTATTTGAAGAAACAAAGGCAGTAGATATATGTTTTGAAGAATTCAAAGAACAAGTGGAGATAGGGTGTTGTATTGTAGTAAGAGATGGATCAAGTAGAGAAAACTGGTAGAGTCCATTATGAAGAGTCTCTTGAAGCAGTATTTGTCCAGTTACCTGATCTTTCACAAAACAAGACCGAGGGTGAAATTCAAAGTAAACATTATTGTCTGTGGCAAATTGGCTAACACTAATAAGATTTTTTGTTATAGATGGGACATGTAGAAGGTTATTTAAATGGAAAACATGATTAGAGGGAGATGTAATAGAGCCATAGTCAAGATGAGAGATATGCAAACCTGCCCCGTTACCAACGTGAACTTGATTTGAACCACTGTAATCCGAGCTAACGAATAAGTTGCCAAGACTATGTGTAAGATGATTCGTAGCTCCAGAGTCGGGATACCAATAACAATCCATATTGTATTTTGGAGGAGACGTTAACATAGCAGCCATCGGGGCATTAGCAGCAGGATACACACTATAGGCAAACTGATTTGGAGATCCATAGTTGGTGTACTGAGGTCGAATATAAGTTTAAGAGTAATTTCCATAGGGACGAGGCGGAGTCTGCTGACCTTGAGAATCATTCTTGTAATAACACCGTTTAGTGTTGTGCCTGTACTTATTACAGATATTGTTGTAATGTTTGTTTCGATTGTTGGATTTTCCATTTCTTCCTCGTATGTTTCCATATCCATTACTACGCCCACGTCCGCGAAAGGCATTATATGGAGCTGGATGAGTCGATTGATGCTCGACCTCCCTTTTACTTGTAGCTGAAATTGCAGATGGTAAGGTTCCATCAATATTGACTGCCTTTGCTTCAAGTCGAGTTTCATGTGTTAGAAGAAGAGCCATGACCTCATACACATTTTCTGAGCAGACTTTGGCTGAAATAATTGAAATCATAGATTCATACTCTGGACCAAGACCATTAAGGATGAACATGATATGATCCTCAGCTGGTACTGGTTTCCCAATTGCAGCTAACGCATCGATGCACTTCTTGATCTTCGAGAAGTATTCACTGAGTGTAGATCCTCCTTTCTTGATATTTTGGAGTGTAGATTTACCTTCATAATCTGACCCAAGTTTCGAGAATTGAAGATCTGAGACAAGGTAAACCAGATCTTCTTTGTTGTTGTGCAGTGAAGCATTTGTTCAAGAATTTCATCGTTCATTGAGCCTAATGGCCAAGAGCACAGTAACTTATCCTGTTTCTTCCAATACTCATACACAGGATTTGGTTGAGGATTCAGAGTAGTACAGGTCGGAGAAGAAGTAGATGCACTTACTTGTAGAAATTTCAACGGTTCTTCAGCATCGGGTAGAAGATGAGCCTTCAACAATCCATAGCCCTCAAGAGCAAATTCGATCTGAAACTTCCAGCGTCAATTTGACGGTAGACACTTTGTTACCCGGATTGATTATCGTCGATGAACCGATTGGTATGGCTGCCGCATTAGAACTCACATCAGAGCTTTCCATTGTTGACGATGGGAGATTGAAGAAGAAGAGAGCAACAAAAATAGAAGAAAAAAAAAAATAGGTTGTGAGACACTCAAGCTCTGATACCATAATATGATGCAAAAATAAATTCCAGGAGAAAACCTCCCAGTAATTTCATTGATAGATCAAATACTTCCATAAAGAAAGGGAAATACAAAGCTCTATTTATATAGAGCACCTCATAGGGGAAAAACTCCTGAAAATGAAAATACACCCAGCCACAGAGAAGCAATGCTCTCATACACACACAAAATTCATGACAGAACTTTAACAAAAAATTCTAACAATATAATGAGGCCCAATAACAAGTAAACAACAGAGTGAGCAAAATGAGCCTCAAAGAGAAATGGGCCTAGTGAGCCTGTTTCTTAATAAAATCTAATTTTTTACGACCTTCTGTGTAGTTTAAAATTCCCTTTCAACATGTTTTATTTCATTTTCCTTCATTTTCATGATTTTCATAAGAATTTGTTGTCTCAATTTATCTCAATTTTGTTAAGGTTTCCAGATCGAGGTAACAACCTCTGCAATAAGCAAGTTATGAATGGAACTCTCCATTAAAAAATTTGGGGAACTTTGTAGGAGCTTTCAAATCGGTCTCGTTTCTGTCGAATTTTTCAATGGAACTTCGTGGAGTTTATGGTTGCCGATTGCGTTAATCTTCGGTATGTAAATAGGGGTGGATGAGCTATGTTTTTTTCGAGTAAATAAAAGTATTTATGGCGGAACTCTAGTATCGGCGTTAATCGTTGGTGTATAAATGGGGTAGATGGATTATGTTTTCTTCGTGCAAATAAATTTGTTTCTAGCAACAGATTTTTCAGTGGAACTCTGATATCGAGGTCAATCGTTGGTGTATAAATGGAGTGGATGAGTTATATTTTCTTCGAGAAAATAAACTTGGTTCTAGCCACCGGATTTTTTGGTGAAAACGTTGGTATCAGCGTCAATCCTCTGTTTATAAATGAAGGTGGGTGGTTATGTACCATTTATGACAACCAGATTTTTCACCGAAAGCTCTGGTATCGTGCGTCAATCTTTGTTGTGTAAATGAGGTAGATGAGTTATTTTTCCAGCTATTTTTTCCTCAAGCAAATAAAAATGTTTATGATAGCTGTATTTTTCAGCCAAAACTCTGGTATCGGGGTCAATCTTCGGTGTGTAAATGAGGGTAGATGAGTTATATTTTCTTTGCTCAAATAAAAGAGCATTAAAGCCACAGTTTTATCCAACAACCAAGGTAACTAATCCTTCCCTATTTAAATTTCACATAAACTCACATGAATATGTAAGGGTTATGGAGGAAAACATATCTTTAGTAGTCTTTTTTTTAGATTACAACAATTTGAGGTGATAGATATATCTTTAGTAGTCAAGAACACTAAAATAAACCATGTAAACAAGTTTGAATTTTTTTTTAAAAAAAAACTTATTCTAATTTTATTTACTTGATTTCTTAAACGATTAATTAAGGTCCCGTTTGATAACCATTTTGTTTTTTGTTTTTTGTTTATGAAATTTAAGCCTATTTCTATTCAAATTTATTAGCATGTGCTCCATCTTTCCTACGATATATCCATCTTTCCTTAAGAAAGTAGGAGAATACTAACCAAATTTCAATAAAATAAACAAGTTTTTAGAAGCTACTTTTTTTTTTGTTTACAAATTTTGGTTTTGTTTATTAAAATATAGGTAAGATGTAGATATCCAACCAAAGAAAAAGGTGTAGTAAGGTAGTTGTTGTAGGCTTAAATTTCATAAACAAAAAACGAAAAACAAAATGGTTATCAAACGGGGCCTAAAAGATTTAATTATGAATAACACGGTATTTTATCATTTCTTAATTTTGTTGAATTCCAATAGATTCTCAAGGGTGGTTGCAAAGAATCTATTTTTAAAATATTTATTAAAAAATAGGTGAAATAGAAAGAGGGTATAATTGTCAATTCATTGTCATTAAAAAAATATAAATAAAATTTGGAAATAAAAAGGGACATAAATTTAAACTCCAAAATTTGTTAGCCATGATCCTAATTAATTTCTAAATTTTAGCCATTTCTCTTTGACCATTTTTCTTTTGTATAGGATATTGGACTGGATAGTCCAATTTCACAAAATAATGTCAAATCTAGGCAAAATGGAAATTTTTTACATCCATAGTCAAATATACATATAATTAATAATTTATGTATGGTATAATCTAAGGTATTAATATAGTATTTTATATTTTAATATAGTATTATGTATTATTAATGTAATATTATATGTTATTAGTATAATGTTGTGTATTAATACAATATTATATGTTAATTATACCGGACAATTTTTATTCAATATGACTATAATTAAAAAAAAAATTGCCTAATATTGTAAATACTTTTCCAATTTGACCTATTCCTAAAAAACCCCATAATTTATTTGTGTAGTTAAAAAAGAATAATTAAAAAAGAATAAATAAAAATGAGAAGTTATTTTTAGTAGTAAAATAAGAATTGTTTTGAGTAGTTACGATAATTTATTTGAACATACTTTTTTAAGAAGTAGTTAATAATACTTATTTTACATATTGTACAAGTTTTCTTGCATGTCTCAGAAATACAAAAATGTCTCCTTTTTCTTTTTTTGTATCTTACAACAAGAGATTAAATAAAAATGAGATGTATTTGTTATTATCTTATCAATAGTAGATGTATTTGAGAAAGAGGAATACTTGTCCATTAAGGAGGCAAAATTCTTCTTTGTGGGGTATGTGGCACATTTTATTGAAAGAAAAATTTGTGCACTAAATGTGCTACATACGCCACTAAGGAAGGTTTACTCTCTTAGTGAGCATGTTGCAATACCACTTGCGTTGACACAAGTGACCAACATACTTCTATACTAAGATATGATATTTTCGGTTTTAAGAAGTTACTTTTGTTTTCTCTTAAAATATTTGATACAAATGAATATGTTGTTGTTCGTTTACATAATCATATAACCTTTTACATTTTTATTAGCCAACAATATTACTTCTTTTTTTTTTTTTTTGGACCATTCTCAATATTGTTCACTCCTTTAAATTGGTTCACTAACATTATTTACTCTCTAAATTAAATTCTTTCCCTCGTTTTCTATACTATTTTTTCACTTTCCTCCCTAAAGTTATTTCCACCTGCAAGGTAATAGATGGGTAGCCTATTGATACATGTTTGAATTGACACTTTTAAAAGAGGTGCAATATGAAAACATTAGAAGTGAACCTTCCTCCAAACATGCTTAATTACTTGTTGAGTCATAATGCCAACTAGTGCAATTGAGGTTGCCACACCTTGTTATTATATAATATTACATAATCAAATAAAGAAGCAAAAAAATATAAAACCTATCAAATAAACAATACCATAGCCACATATTAGAGGATTGCATAAACAAAGCACTAAAGGTGGATATCACAAATAAATAAAAGTGGTGCAAAAAAGGGCAGGTGATATTTTATGAAAAATGAAAAATAGAAATGATATTTTTCTTCTTAAAAGAGCTATATTGTATAGTCTTGATCGTCACCCTCTAATATAGAATAATTAAAAAGTGAACTTACACGTTGGGGAGGCATTTTTTTGATTAACTAGAATGGAAGCAAACACATTGATTGCTAAACCAGCTTTGGCTACATACTATGCTAATTTTTTTTTTTTTTTTTTTTAATTCTCTTTCTTTATATAATTAACTCTACAACATAAGTATTTTATCAGATAGAAAGCCCTTCAACTCGTTCCACATTTATACACTTTCGATCGGTTGCTTTCTTGTCCTGAAATTAAGAAAATATGAATTTTTTTTAATAAAGCTTTACCAACCGTAAATGCAACACATTGCAAGATATATTGTCCATGATTTAAAAAACATACAACAATTTGATCGACAAGAATATAATTCAACTCATCACTTTAAATCTTTAATTGTTGAACTAAAACACAAAATTATTAAGCTAGAGTTCCAACTTGGTTATTAAAGATAATTCAACACATAAATGACTGGAAAGGATATCAGTGTTTCTTTTTTCTTGAAGAGATTGTTAAATAGCTACTAGGATTTTCAATGGCTAAGTTTAGAGTTACTATTAGATGATATGGGATCCTTCCCTCAAGATTGCGCCACACAGGGAAGACTATCTTGGAACGATCCAAATTTATGGACGGAAATACCTGGTTTGACTTACTTTATGCTAGGATCGGATTAAAATTTTGGAGGTCACTACCCATATTGACTTCTAATACCATATTAGATGATATGTGTGGTTCCACTCCAAAATCAGTTGACAATGAGAGAAGTAACTCATATCTCTTTTAAAGAGGTTGAGATATCTTTGTCTATCTAATGAGAAAATTACCACAAAGTGAGCATCTTCAACCGTTAATTTGATATATTATTTAACACATAGTTTAACCTATAAAATATCATCTGATTATTAAAAAAAACCTATAAAATAGTATAAGAAATGAACCGAAAACAATATTATAGATGTTTGAAGATCTCTTTTTCTTTAATTAACTTATTACTAGTTCGAAAAGATGAAACTAATAAGGATAAATTATTATAATTATTTTTTTTAACAATGGTGATTTTATCATATCAAATTAAGGGGTTGGTGATGTGAGGTTCATAGTTGTAATTCAATTCAATTAGTTTAAGATTTTAAACGGTTAATATTCCTCTCCTTTTTCAAATCTCTCCCAAAATCTTCTATGGGTATTTTTAGGAGTAGTCAAAATTGAAAAAATATTTACAAAAAAAAAAATCATAGTCATATCATAATGTACTAATAACATATAATATTGTATTAATAATACAAAATACTGTATTAATACCCTAAACTATATTGTACGATGAATATTAATTATACCGTATATTGACCAAGATATAAATAATTTTAAATTTGTCTAAATCTAAAATTATTTTGTAAAATTGGACTATCTAATTTTCCAATCTTCAATAGTGAGTTTTCTTGTAATAGAATTACTTAATGGTTTTGATGGAATTTGTTGGTAATTTTATATAGCTGGGTCTGATAATATATTTTTTTTACATTTAACCAAAAAAAAAAAAATCGACCTTAAATTCCTTAGACTTAAAATGGAAAATGATAGAAAAGCTTTCAAATATTTGTTATAAATTGTTAAGAACATAAAAAGATTAAGCCCCATTTGATAACCATTTGATTTTTCATTTTTTGTTTATGAAATTTAAGCCTATTTCTACTCAAATTTTCTACCAGTGCTCCATCCTTTTTACAATGTATCCATATTTCTTTAAGAAAGTAAGTGAAAGCTAACCAAATTTCAAAAACAAAAACAAGTTTTTATAAGCTACTTTTTTTTTGTTTACAAATTTTGGTTTTGTTTATTAAAAGATAGGTAAGTTATAGATATCCAAATAAAGAAAAATGTATACTGAGATAGTTGTTGTAGACTTAAATTTCATAAACAAAAAATGAAAAAAAAAAAATGGTTATGTAACGGGTTCTTAGTAAACGAGTTTATATATTATAAAAAAAGTATTCAAAGATCCTTAATGTTCTTAATATAATATTCAGAATATGATTTTTTTTCATTACATAATGTACCATATTTGTTTTTTCTTCAAATTATAATTAACCTGAAAAGGGAACAAAAACGACACAAAAATTAATTACAATGGTCTCCTAAGAAACAACTAATGAAGCTCCAAATGGTTGAATTGATTTGAAATAAATAAGGGATCAAGGAAATGAAAAGGAGTAATTAGATCAATCAAGGAACAAAATATGATTATGGCAAATATTATTAGATGATGCAAAAAATACTTATGCATACAAATTTAAATGTTGGGTTGTATAATATACTCTATATTTCGAAAAGTACAAATTTTCATTTCATTCAAACAATGTAATGGTGAAACTATAATAAGCTTTTTGGGGGAGGATATTCGAACTTATATATTTATATCTTGTCAAACTATAATAAATTATTGTATATATCTAAGGTATTGAACTTAAAACATTTAGAATTAAGAAATTTTCTACTTTGTGAAATCCAAGAAATTTTACGATATAGTTCTACTATATATACACACACTTATCTATTAAATGTTAAAAATCAAGACATAACAAAATTTTAAATTCTATAAAGGTATAAATATAATGCATACTAACTTTTCAAAAAATGTATACATATAATGCATACTATCCACCAAAAAAGAGATAAATGAAATGACGGTACCAAAATGTCATTTTTCAAAAGTAAATCGACAAAAACGAGAAAATTTGACATGCATTTAGAAAATATTTGTATCAACTAGATAACAACTAATTGTTACGAATGTTTCGAAAAAATAAACTAATTGTTACGAAGAAACTCAATTTTCAAGATATAAACAACTAAACAACTAAATAATTTATACTTTTCATAAATTGAAAAAGGAAAGTTCATTTTATAGGGATCAAATTGACCACTATTTTTTTGGAAAAAAGAAACAATATATTGATAGGCATGCCTAGCATAGAAGAAAAATTACAAGACGTCAAATAGTCAAAAAGACGTTAAGAAGTCAAATAGTTATGGTTTCAATCCACGATCATCATGGCAGTATGTCTTGTTTAAATAGTCGAGATACATGTAAGTTGATCTAGACATTTACATAGATATCAAATCCAAATTTGTAAGTCGAGTATCATATTATATAAATTAGAATAAAATATGTTGAGAAAGCTTCACCTTTTTAATTGCGTAAAGAGATTTCCAACCCTGTATCATTTCCTAGAAAACGATAAGGTCTATAAAATTTGAAAATATTAAATGCAACTGTTCAATGTCTAAAAACAGTTATGTTTTAAAGAATCATATTTGGAATTATAGCTTAATAATGGCTTCCATATTCAATAATGTCAAACTAGTAAATATTTCCTATTTTTCTTATGTCTAGTAATAAGACAAGAACTCAATCTAGATCACAAACCAATTAATAAGTCCAAAATTTTGGAAATAATTTTTTCTAGTGTTGAGTTGATTTATTTAGCTGGGTTCACTTTTAGTAAATATAGATCAAAATAATAATTATCTCAAACCTGTCAGCAATCAATCTTACTAATGAAAGATTTTGTATTGCAATAGCAATAAAGAAAACACTAAAACAAAAAAGGAAAATTAAATCTTTAATCCCACCACAACCATTTCTAAATGCTATGAGGTTACTAATTAGAAATCTGGTCATTATATATGTTAAGTTATCAATTATTTTTTCTTGTTCAATGAAGACTAATATATATATATATATATATATATATATATATATATATATATATTAAGATTAACATCTTGTAACTAATAATCATGAGATTACAGGTTCAAATCCTCCTTCCCTGTCGTTGTATAAATCAACATGCACTAATTAATTCAGTTTAAAGAACTTAGTTGAAATTCTCAAATCTTTAGAAGAATCTAGAGTTAATGGTTAAGAAGGCTTTTAAAATCTAAACCAGAAAACTAGAATATCTTGAGATATAGAAAAGTGAACCCAAATCTATATTTTCCACAGAAAAGAAAAATACTAATTCATGCTTTAGTACCATACATATATAATATCTTTCCCTTCTAAAAGAAAACAGCTAGTAAATAATCTTTTATACCACATAATTAAATCCACAGCAAATTCCATATATATATTTCAGTGGAATCAGTACGAAAACACATTGCTCTCCTACCATCAAACTTTGTGTCAAAAGAACCACTGTTAGAAACAAAAGTTCCCGTGATGTTCCATTGATTCATACATAAATCAAACATAAAAAGGGAGACAATTTAACTTTTTTTTTCTTTTCTCTTTTATATTTTTGGAGAGGTGGGTTTTATTTAAAAATGTATAACAAAATGCAGAGTTTAAAACTGGGAAAAGAAAAGAGAATTAATTGAAAAAATAAGAATTAGAGGAGAAAACCACTAGCAAAGAAAATTCACATGTATAATATAAGACAGAGTTGAGAATTCGAATTTGTGACTTCTTAATCAATGAATGATAGAAGCCAATTATTATAAGTAGGTGCATTTTATATGATCCCTATATAAATCATGTATATAAATTTATATATATAATATATAATGGTCATTTCATCGATACATGAGGAGCAAAAAAATCGGACAGAATCACAAAAGGGTCAAAACTAGTAAAAGGTGAGAATTTAAATTAAGTATATTTGATGAAGTCAAATTATAAAAAAAAAAAAAAAAAAAAGTAGTTGAGAGAGAGAGAGAGAGAAAAAAAGAAAAAAAGAGAGCGTACGGTTCCACAATTCAAACATAGTGGCTACTGATATATATATATATAGTTCTTTCTTTGTATGTCGTTTTGTTTTGCTTGTTTCATGTAAACAAGGTTTTATGTATGGTAATTCATAACATGTTCTAATAATTAACAGATTGATCCAAATTAAAATTAGGGTTTTTTTTAAAAAAAACTGGATTCTAGGGTTTTATTTTCCCTTTATTTATCTACAAAAATCACACAACTCCAAATCAGTTTGGGTAGACTATGAAGTTTAACCAATAATTGATTTGAAAACAATTATTGAATTGAAAATGAAGTCTTCGAAGGCTAATTATAATAATAATAATAATAATAAATAAAAAATAAATAAAAATAGGGGGGAAAAAGAAAGTACCAGGAATTGAGAAGATCAAGCAAGATGAACGTTGTGGTCATGATTAGGCTTCAATTGAGCTCTTTTTCTCTTCTTTTTCTTGTAAGGAATTCCTCTAGCCTTAGCTTGACACTCCTTGACTTCGCGTAGATACACTCGAATCGATCCGTTTCCAAAAGGGTTCGTGTCGGGCGATCCACCGTTCTCCTCATAGGCAGCCCGAAGGCGGCCAATCAGAGCGTCGAGGCTGCCCCATGCTTGGCGAAGCGGGCAGGTGCAAGGGGCAGGTGGGTCGGGCTGACCGAAAAAGACACAGCCATGTAAATGAACCTTAGTTTTTCCGAACTGGTCGAGGTACCGAAGGAATTCCAGCACGTGGTTGCAGTTGCACTCCGACAGCGAAACCGGCGGCGTTTGGTTCTTCAGATACTGTCCGAACGTGTTCCAATCACGCCGTTTCTGTGACTCGTAACGGCTCAGCGCCGTCACCGTTTGCGGCTGCTGGTTTCCCAGCCCCGCCGCTGTTGTTCTCGATGACGACGATCCCGCCCCCGACGTCGAATCTTTTCGCCCTTCTGTTGACATGATCAGTTTTTGAGATCAACAAAAATTAGGAGTGGGAGAAGTAAGGGAAGGGTTCGAATTATTGAGCAATTTTGGCAAATTGATAAAAAAGGATCAAAATGAAAATTGGAAATTTTGATGGTTCAAAAAAGAAAAATAAAAATTGAGGTTTTATTGCAGTGGAGAAGAAAGATGAAAATCCCATCCTGAGAGGACATTACATGGGGCCTATGAAGGTGCCTTTTGTTTTTTTTCTTCTGTGTTTATTCATACCCAATTTTTATATTCTTTTCGTATTATTTTTTGCTAAAATGTCATTTTGCTTCATATATTTTAAGATTGGTTGTATTCTATTTTGTCTAATTTTAATCTTATACTTCCAATATAGTTTTTTGTTTTAGGAAATACTTCCAATATAGTTTGAAATTTACTATATGGTACATTTTAAGTTATTTTTAATTGAATTGATTCAAATAATTTAAATATAAAAAAACAATGCAAAGCAAACGTATGGTAATGAATTTGGAGGCCAAAATGATAATATTTTTAGAAAAATATTTTAAAATTGAACACTTTTTATATAAAAGTAAATTAAAAAACATAGCAAAGTTGAATAATAGAGTTCAAATTGAAATTAGATCTCAAATTTAAGGAATAAGTTTTCTTAATTTTTTTTTCTTCACAAAACTTCACCATAATCATGTATTTTGTCATCATATATATAGAGGTATTATATGCCTACAGGATTATATTCATCATTGTCTCTATTATTATAATTTTGGAATGAGATTTATTTGGGTAATAATTCTCAAGGCAGTGGGAGCCTGTCGGTGGTGGCTAGCTGTAGATTTGGTGTGTAATTATTCTAATTTCACAAGTTTTTATTTCTTTATTTTTTATCTTTTCCTGCAAATCAAAAGAGGAATTATACTGTTCATAGACAAAACTTGACATAAATCCCTACTTAAAATCTTTCTTCTTAATTAAGCATCATTTATCTACGGATATACATTACCGAATGGATTAGTAGCACAATAATTTCATTATTTGATTGTAAACCAGTTCAACACTAATGTTATAGATTCGATCCCAAAAATCGATATTTATCCCTCCCTCTCTCGATATTTACTCAAAAAATAATAATAATCTACCGATATACATTTCTCTTGCTATTTTTTACCCCCTAAAAAAGATACTCTCTCACTCTCAAATATATTTGAAATTTACGTAATGCTTTTACCTTGGGATAAAAGAATAATATTTACCCCCTTTAATTATTCAGGTCTTAAAGATCTACCTTTAATTAGAATTAATTTAATGAAATATCTAAGCCATTTTGTTGTAATGGAATCCCTAGATTTAGGTTAAAAAATCCAATTAAAAAAAGGTCAAAATTAAAAATTTAAAAAAAAAAAAAAAGAAGTTTCGCTTATATAGTGCTGAATTATGAGTATATCGTCTTTGTTATAATTTTTCTTTTCCCAAAAGCAAATAGATGTTTATCAAGATTACCTAATCCTAATTATACTCTTTGTAGACAATTTATTTGTTATAGTACGAGTGTATATACTCCCAATAGAATTATGAAGTTAGGTTGGATTAAATTAATGAGTTGTAAATATATATATATATATATATATATATATATATAAGTCTAGTATATATTTTATAAATTTGAAGAAAAAAAACACGGATAAAGAAAATTTTGCATAATATTATCTTTTCGGTGCATGCTTAGCAATATACTGAAATTTATTTTATAAATTATTCTTGAGAGCATAGAATTTTAAAGACAATTATAATACAATCCCATTCGTAATCCAAATTATTTGAAATTTCGGTCACAAGTCTCTTATTTCATTTTTGTTGTTTTAACTTATTTGTATTTCACTCTCGAAAAACCCCCCAAAAAATTTGGTAGTATCTCACTCAAATTTGCTTTTAAAAATATCCTTAAAAGAGGAATAGCTCCCACACTTCCCAAACACAAATTTTAATAACTTTTTTTTTCAGGCCTATATTGATAGACCTAATCAAATTATCAGAATTGTTGTTCTTGAACTACAAAAGAGAGTTGTTCTCATACTTCCTAGACTACTTGAGCTTTTATTTGAGGAAAATCTTCAATTTACCCTCAAACTTGTCACGTTAAATCAAAATTTACCATGAATAACTATAGAGACAATGTTAAAATTATTGCTACGCTATTAACTCTATACCAATTCTCAACAAAAAAAAAGGGTAAAAATAACTATAAACCTACTAGTTTCATCAAGATTGACACAAAACTAAGTTAGATCATGATTATGCAATCAACCATGAAAGAGTTTTTTTTTCTTTGAGAATTTGCAAATTTTAACAAAAAAGGATTAAATAACTTTTTTGTTAAATTTTCTTAATTTGTATTGAAAACATATAAGAATATTTTTCTCAAGCCAAAAGAACTATGGCTCTAATGGCACCATGTACACTCTAGTAATTGAGATGTTACAATTTTTCAAGAAAAAAAAGGAGATTATAAATTTGAAAGATTCATCTCAAATGTGGTTGAATTCGAAAAAAGAAAAGTTTTTCTTAATAATTTTTCAAACTAAAATTTATTAGAGAGTAAAAATTGTAATGAAATTACATCGTAGTTTAATTGGATGAAGATGAATACTTGCCTCCTTATTCATAAGGAGGTAGACCCTACTTAAGGCATATGTGGCACCTCTTGGTGCCACAAAAAAATTGTTTCAACAATATTAAAAGAAAGAGAAAAAAAATGTGTGACACCAAAAGATGCCACGTATACTTTAAGAAAGGGTCTCGAGGCTAAGTATTTTTCACTTGATGAGTGAAAAAGTATATTTATTTTTAGACAATATGTTCCCTTTCGTTTAAATATTTAAAATCGAAATTAAAAATTTTCGGTTTATTTCTTTATTAATTGAGAACAAGGGGGATTTGATGTGTCATCTTTTTGGTTTTCCCAACAATTTCTATTATGATCATAAAAGGTAATGTAATAAAAGTGAGAGTCTTCAATTTGGAGTTGTGAAATTTTAAGCTCTGTGTCAACATCTTCATCATTAATGCGTCATTCATTTATTCATTGCAATTCTGTTCATCATAGAATCTTTTTAAAATAAGAAATTCCCTTTTTGAAAATATCGACAAAAATTAATAACTATCGTATTCTTTTTCTATTTACATAATCACAACTAATCCATGTCATTTAAATTGATAATATGACAAGAACTAATCAGCCAAAAATGTTTACATTAATATCCTTTTAACAATCACTCCAAAATTTAACAAATAAAAGATCAAAACTAAAAGATAACATGAAAATAAGGAACAAAACCATGGATTAAAGATTAAACTATAAGCTTAGCACTTTCACCATAGTCTATTGAATTTTATGTTTAGTAGGATTTGAAAAAAAAAAAACTTTCAATTTTATATTTAAATATATCCATAAATTTGTTTTTTTTTAAAAAAAATTGTTAATTATTAATTCATGAATAGTGTGGAGCTCGTGACTAGGGATCTCATTCCCATCCGAAACTAACAAGGGTGGGTTTTAAATTATAAAAAGTTAAAGGGGCAATATTTTTCTTTAAATAGGGCAATAATTTTTTCATAATTTGCATCCAAGCTACAAAAACTTTATTTCTGACACCAAACTTGTCAGTAATGTCGGACTTTTATAGGCATTCAGACATTTTCTTTCTTTCTTTTTGTTTTAGATATATAATTATTAATTAGATTTCTAGTTTATTTATGTTTCTATTAATTTTCCTTGATATTTCGTCCTTTTTTTTGCCTCAAAATTTATAGTTTTGAAGGGGATCGCTTCTTTTTCTTTCTTTTTTTTTGTGTGAAAAGTATAGGGCAGGAAGAAGCTAGAGAGAGCTTTTGTTTATTTTAGTACAATAAATAAAAGCTATAAAATTTGTTGATTCTAATACATTTAATATGTTCATTAAGCTATGAGAATTTACACCGTATAACAACTTTTTTTTATCTAAGTTTACAATTATTTAAAATTAATTTGTTTATAGTAAATTCTGCCTTTTTTTAAAAAAAAATCTATTTACCCTTTTTTATCAAAAACTTTGATAGAATCTATCATTCTCTAGTGAGGAAAGTCTATCAATTTTATCAGTAATTGATTCTATCAGCCTCTATGATAGAATCTATCAATATGGAAGTCAATTAATTTACATTTTTTATTATATGTGCAAATATTTTCATTATTGTACTATTCATAAAATATTTTAGTCATTTTATAGTACTTAGAATTTTGAAATGTGCCTTGCACGAGATATTTTTTCTAACATGTGAGATTATATTTTTATTTATTAAAATACTTATAAATAATATATATATATATATATATATATAAATTTTAAATGAGTAAGTAAAATATTTATTATCTACTTTATTTTAAAATCTCATAGTAGTTCAAGATAAAAGTGAAATAAAAAAAATATAAATATCATAATTTTTAAAGAAAATTATGAAATAAATTAAACTTCTTTAAGAAATAAGTGTTCGTCATGCTAAAATCTTACTTTGTATACAATATTTTTTTTCATTCATTTATTATTTTAGTTTAATCTACGAACATCGAATCCATCTTTTAAAAAGAAAAAAAAAAACCTCGAACCCATCGCTTCTCTAAAATCTTAAAAATCATATTTGTGCTTTATTATTCATTTTATATTTTATAAATAATAAAAATATATATATTGAAAAAAAAAGATTAAAAAAACTCATAAAATATATTATCTACCTCTTCTACGAATTTTGATGAAACATAAGTTTTTTAAATATTAATTTAAAACATAATATTATATTAAATCTATTGTTCTCTACAATAATAATAATGGTGTATAGATTTATATTTAAATTTAAAAAATATATAATTAGTAAAATTGATTAAATTTAAGTAGTTTCGTATGTCAAAATATGAGTAGTACTTCAATGACATCAAGTATCACAGAATAAGCAACAAATTACATGTTAAGTCATATTTATTATAATAACAAATAATAATAATAATAATAATATTATTATGAAAAATAATAATTATAAAAAAATTACCTTTCATTAATGGAAGAATGTGATAAACACTTCTTCAAAATTTTAAATACTCCATAAATTTAAAAGAATATTATAAATTAAAGTTGAAGCATAAAATAAATAGAATTACACAAAGAAAACATAATAAAAATAAAAAAACATGAAGAAGAAGACAATGGCTTGTACAACAAATTAAATACAGATTAAAAAAATTGTTTTTTACCTTCGACGAAACTCAGTCCACCAATGCTAAGACTCCTAACCCGAACAAAATTTGTACATTTGTGCAACATCAAAAGAATTATTAGTAATTTGAATTTTGAATTTTGAAGAACAATAAATTTGTGGTATTTATAGAAAAAGTTGGAATCCAAGATCTTCTTTAAATTTTAAAAAAAAACTCAATATTTTCATTTGATTTTATACTTATTTAGTTTGAAGATACTAAATTTTAATAATTAATAATAATAATAATAATAATAAGTCACATTTTAAGTAGTAAAGATAAAAATAAAGATAAAGAATATTACGCAGATTCTCTTATCTTCTAACTTAATTTATGAGATTTGCTAAAAATATATCTTCTAGATGATGAAAATATAAATATCTAAATAATATTATAAATATATTTTCATTTTTTTTTATATTTGAATAGAAGATTATGACATGTTTGTAATTTAGAGTGTGACTTAAGGGTAAAATCGTCAAAAAATGATTTTCCTCCTAAGCCACACTTTAAGGTAGTATGATATGATATGATATAATATGATAACTTAATTTATGAGATTTGCTAAAAATATATCTTCTAGATGATGAAAATCTAAATATCTAAATAATCTAAATAATATTATAAATATATATATATATATATATATATATATATATATTTTAAATTAGAATAGAAGATTATGACATGTTTGTAATTTAGGGTGTAACTTAAGGGTAAAATCGTCTAAAAATGATTTTTCTCCTAAGCCACATTTAAGGAAGTATGATACGTGCAAAAGCTCCTATTATCACTTTTGACATTTGTACTATTTTTTGTTAATTATCGACTATATAAATTTTGAGATAATTGGTGTATGGTGGTAAAATATTCTAAAATTATATCCAATATTTAAATGAGTAGGATGAATTTCACCTTCACCCAATCCCTAAGTATCGTCTTAATTACGTTCAATATCTTCTTAATTTCTCTCTTACTCATTCAATATAAAGTAGTCTCCAAAGTAATCATAAACAAACTTTCCTAATTTACTCATTTATATTTGACTCTTTTTTATGCTACGAATTAATATTGAATCATACCTTAGTTGACCAAAAGTGTGTTCTCTTCTTATGTACAAAATTGAGTTTAAAAACTTCTTGAAAAACCTTGATCTTATGAATTTTTTTCTTTCCTACTATTCATGAATTTATAATTAATAGACTAAATTACTAAATTACATTTGAATTTTCTCTGGTTAAAAATTAATATTTATATTCATATTCTTTCAAAATTTGCAATATTTATTCTCAATTATTCTTTTCTTAAAATGTTAGATGATAAGTGAATGTGAAAGGAACATCATTTTCTTCCTATTTGATCCAGTCAAGCATCTTCGTCATAATCACCTCGTTAAAAATCATTGTTAAAACGACTTTCTATTTAGTTCTCTCAAGAAATTTTATATTTCAATAGTTTTAAAACTTTTATAATTGTGAGTTTGCAAAATAATATATCATCTAAACATCTAAATAAATAAATCAATTTAATTTCTCAAATTATCTTAAGAACCCGGAAAGAAGAATGTCTAATATATACATATCCTCAGATTTATATGGGGGATTTTGCACGTATAATAAAAAAAATGCAAAATGTTTTCATATATAACCCAAAATCAAAACTAATTTATTTGTAGCAGAAAATTCAAATTAAATTTTATTATGGGTTGAATTCTATTAATAATAAAATTTAATTAATAATAGACTCATTCTATCACTTCTTAAGTTTTCTAGAGTTCCATCATTAGTTGATGATAGAAATTAATGTGCTACAGATGAATTACTTTAGAAATTTTGTTGTAAATATCATACATGGAGTAGAATGTGCCGGTAAATTCTCATTTATATACTAATCTTTAATTAACTTTTGTTTTAGAAATAATCTGTAATTGCAGTAAGGAAAATGCTTTTTAAAAAATTAGTTGGAGACCTTTTTGAGGTAATTAGTTGGAAAATGGGAACCTAATTAAACAAGCATTGGTTGATGGGTGTGGTCTATGGAATCTAGGCTGCATAAGGTGCCTCCTTTTTATCTTTTTTTTTTCTTGCTTAAATTTCAAACCCAATATAATACCATATAGTGCATTGCTCATCATTACCTAAACTTCACATTCCTTCTAATATACAATTTTAAAATAAAATGGTCATATTTATATCTTCAATTGATCGGTACAACTAATATTATTGATTCTACATATAAAAGAAAATCTTTTAACTGCAAAGAAAAAAAAAATCTTATTTTGATAGTTTAATATTGCTCTAGTCTATTTCTTCGCAATTAAGTTCAAATTTATGCTTTTGTTCTACTTTTAAATTTGTATATTTAAAATCCAAATCTTACGAACAAAAAAATAATAATAATAATAACCATGATGTATGGCTTTTATTATAAACAAGAAAAGTTACTATTGAGTAGAATCGTTTTTGAAGTGTGTATGAGAACTTCCTTTATCACATAAATAACAAAATTCAACTCCAAATTATGAGCATCTGAAAATGGACTCCCGTTTTCAATCTTACTTACTTTTTCTTTCTGAATTTCCTTCTAAAAACATGTGTAAAACCTGAATAATATATTTCAGTTAAAAGTTTCCTTTTATTTTAACTTAAATAACTTTCTGCAACATATAACCCTTGAGATGGGAATTCTAACTCTGACGAACATTACACAATTAAGAAAATAAAATTAAAAGTGAGGAGAGAAATTTAGGGAGATTTTAAATTTTTTATTGGGTAAACAAAATCGAAGTTTGCTTTGAGGTAATTCTAGATTTCTATGGACCTGACATCTAGACTACTATGTTTATTTCGTAGTTATAAAAAAATATCGGATATCCTGACATTTCCGAATATCCTAAGATTACCATAAAAAAGGGCATCCGACTAGATTTAAATGCCTTTTTAATCGGTGGGGCATTAAGATTCTCATGGGGAGGGAATCATCTATTGACAATTTTGCACTTTTTTTTTTAATATATATTAAAATTTATCAATTTTCTTTATTTACAAATTGAAATTTGAATTTTTTTTTTGTTTTACTTTTTCAATGAAAGTTTATGTTTATTAAAAAAATAAAAAGTTGTACTTATTTATTTTTATATAAAAAATTAAAAAGTACAATTAATTATACGATTATATTTTCAAAATTTATAATTCATTGTAGGCATGAAATTAAAATTTAATACAAACAATTATGTTATATAAATTAAAATTATTTTAAATTAATGCAAAAAAGTTATATGAATATTATATGAACATTTTTGGAATATTCGATTAATTTACATCATGTCAAATATGATTTCTATAAAAGAAACACAATTGTCTGGATACTACAAAATATCGATAAAGAATATTTCTATAAAACAAATATAGTCATCTAAGGATGCTAGACATTTGTGATTCCGAACATCTTATATTCCAGGCATTAGAAGATTTCAATCATTGTGATTACATCAAAGTAAACGGTCCTAAAATATTTTTAGAGGTACCATGAGCATAATCCTAGTAAAATATTGTATAAACTAGTAATTATGAGTTTACGAGTTCGAATTTCGTCTCCTAAATATTATTAAATAAAAAAAATGGATCTTAGGGTTAAGGTATGATGATTAACTAATTAATCATTTACTTTTCATTTAGAATGAAAAGACAAAAGTTAAAATTTATATAGTTGAAAATCAAGATTTGTTTTTTGATTAATTAACCGCTGATGGATTTAAACTTTGCCACCTCATAATCAAAGATATATGTTAATTATGGTTAGCCAAATTCGCTTTTATTACTATTCACCGAACAAATTTTACTGTTCTAAAAGTTGTCTCTTTATCAAATTATTCCAAGTTATTAACCCTAAAGATTATAAGATTGTTCTCACAGCCTTTTCTTTTCTTTTCTTTTCTTTTCTTTTTTATTACAAAAGTAAATGAAAACGACAGAATTCGAACATAACGCCATTTACGAACTGATTTTTGCCATTTAAATCGTTTCTCTTTACTTTTTTTTGACATATCCTCTTTACTTTTTCTAACAGTGATAAGATCTCTATGTATTTTTTTATAAATTCATTGCAAATTTCGCATATATGTACTTCGAACATCATTCTTACTTTTGTCATTATATTTTAAAAGTAAATGTACAAGTTTAATTTATTGAATTTCATGTTTATATATATATATATATTAGAAATAATTTCATGTTTATCTATATCTAATATAGCATTCTAAATTTTAGAAATTATATCAAGTTTTTTAGGTTTTAAAATGTCAAATAATCATTAGATAGTTTGAGACTCGAAAGTTTTTTTCAATATTTTTAATATGATATTCACTATATATGAGTTTTGATATCATTTTTTTAGTACATGTAAAGTTAAAACTATCGATTTTCAAGTTTGAATTATAAGCGTAGTGTTAAAATGTATTAACACTAATCAAAATAATCAACTGCGTTACTGACTCATTCGATGTTCTAATATCATATTAGATAGAGTATGAAGTTCAATCATAAATTAAATTGATGATATATAACAGTGATCCACATATTTTAAAGTAGAATTTTCACCCCATTTTAATGTGGGTTATTTACACTGATAAGCCTCCCATTTTAATAATCATTTCATTTGAAAGTAGATCTATGAATCATACAAAATAAACAAAATGACATCTGAAAGTATTTTTTAAATAAATAATTAGCAAAGTTATCTTACATACATAAGCTACATTTTGTTAAATAACCTTTTTTTTTAATGGGGCAAAAAGTTGGTGATATAAGTTATTGATGGTAATATTATCTCCCCTACACGTGAGCAATGGGACCATATGTTGGTTATGAATTATGGAAAAGGAATGTGAAGAATCTTCACTGTTTGTTTCACCATATCTCTCTCCTCTCTTGTGCTTTCAAAAGCTACATCTCTCGTTGTTTTTTCTTTTATATATATATATATATATATATTAGTTCAACCGAATATTTAAGGATCTGGGAATTCGAACTCATTATTTTGTATGATTCATAGATCTACATTAATATTGAAGAATTTACCATCAGCAGCACATTTTATCTTTTGTATTACATTTGTAGCACAATTTTTAAAATAATTTCATCTATAGCATATTAATTTCTATCGGTGATAAAACTCAATTTGAAATTCTATCACTAGTAGAAAATTCAAGCGGTGATAGAAAAAATTTGTCATTGATTGAATTCTATCACTAATAGAATTGAGCTAGTAATAGAATTCAATTTGAATTTTTTGCTACAAATGAATTAGTTTTAATTTTATGTTATAGATAAAAATATTTTATCTTTTTTTGTTATACATGCAAAATTCCCTTAATATTGAGCTATTATTTTTATTAGTTTGATTGTGTCTTCTCGATCTTTAATCCAATCACACTTCATCTTTCTTTCTTTTTTCTCTCCAATTTGGATTTCTTTATAATCATTCTTCAAACATTCATGTCTATTTATGAACCTCTTTTCTTTGTCAAAAGTTCTATTATTACCTCCATATGAGTCAGTCTTAACTTTTCTTTTCAATTTTTAGAGCATTTGTTAATGGAAAGTTGAATAGATGAAATTCAGGATAGAAATAGACAGACTACTTTTAGAAAAGTGATCGAGTGAATGTAATTAGTAAACGCTTAATTAAGGTTATTGAATAGTGTAACTATTCAGAATTAAGTATATGCATAGTTTTCTTTTCTGAAAAGAAGTATATGTATAGTTTTAAGATGATTGATATAGATTAATAATTAAAAAGGTTGTACTTCTAACAATCTTCCGACTTTTAAACAATTGGTTTTTAACTCAAAATAAATATATAGTTTTAAGATCAATGATTTTTAATTTGTCACTCTCTGCTAAGTGATAAGACTCCCATTACAGTTTTTTAAAAAATAAAAATTTGCAGATTTTGTATCTGTAGTTTGTTGAGATTTCAATTGTCCACATTGGAAAAGTGGAGAGTCCAACAATATGGTTACTCTCCTCATTTCAATTGGTTTTGAGGTGGAATCTCATATTCTCTAATATGGTATCTCATTAAAAGAGGCACATGTTGAGATCTCAGATTACTCCTCTCATTATTAATTTGGTTTTGAGATGGAATTCATATTCTCTGATATAGTTCACTTATCTAGAACTTTATTATTATTATTATT
This sequence comes from Sicyos edulis, assembly GCA_036507275.1. Classification (NCBI taxonomy): domain Eukaryota; kingdom Viridiplantae; phylum Streptophyta; class Magnoliopsida; order Cucurbitales; family Cucurbitaceae; genus Sicyos; species Sicyos edulis. Next base: position 16,210,117 of record CM071846.1, on the reverse strand, counting down.
ACATTATTATGTATTAATAATACAATATTATATGTTATTAGTACAATATAGTGTATTAATATAATATTATTAATAATAATATTGTATAATTATTAATATTTATGACTATGATTGATAAATTTATTTTTCCTTAATATTATAAATACTTTTTCATATTGGTTTATTCTTATTATAGGAATTACATTCTAATTTTTGAAATCATGTGACTTAAATTCTAACTTTTTTGCAAATCATAAGAACTAAACTTATAATTTACCATAGTTTTAAATTCTTTGTTGTTTCGGTTTTTGAAATTGTAAAACTACATGCATAAATTTAAAAAATTTAAAACTCAAAATCGCAATCATAAACCAAGCTCTTTTTTTTCTCTTTTATCAAAAAACAGTATTCGATTTAGGAGGCACTGCTAAAACCCATGCAATGCAATCAATGACACAATTACCTTCTCAAAAGTATTCTTATTCTTTCTTCTTTATCTTGTGGTAATATTGTATCAAATTTCTAGATCTTGGTTTTTGTCCAAAAAAATAAAAGAAAAGAAAAAACTCTAGCCTATATTGGTTGGATGTTTTTGAGTAGATATTGGGAGAGAGGAATCAATAAATCTTACATTAAATTCATAATCGTGGTGTTGAACTCGACTACCAACAAACAATGAAACTACTAGGCCACCGACCAATACTAATGACCTTTATTTGATAAATTCATAAAAAATGAGTAAAACTCTCCTACACATGGATGTGTAGGGGAGCCCTACAATTTGATGATGTGGCACCATTGATGCCACAAAAATTTCTTTATATTTTATCTTTTTTATTTATAAGATGATTTTTTGTGACACCCAATGGTGTCACATCATCAAATTGTACGGCTCCCCTACACATCCATGTGTAGAGGAGTTTTACTCTAAAAAAATAATGGGCAAAAACTCCTTGTCACTTTTCATTAATCACATGGAGATATATATAGTACAAGAAATATCAAACCCTAGAAAATCTACCAAACAAATTTGGAGAATATCTAAATACTAAATCTACTAGTCAAATCTAAAAATATTTAATAATATTTAACTACTAAATTTAGGAATTATATTTATAATTCCAACACTTCCCCTCAAGTAGGAGCATGTAAATTACAAATGTCCAACTTGTCTAACAAAAAATTAAATTGTTGTTTTCCAAGTGCCTTTGTCAAAATATCAGCCAACTGGTGTCTAGTCGGAACATACTTAGTAGCAAGATTTCCAGATATTAATTCATCACGAACAAAATGACAATCCGCTTCGATATGCTTAGTACGATCATGAAATACAGGATTCTTTGCAATATGAAGAGCAGATTGACTATCACAAAACAATTGCATAGGTTGAGAATGCATAACACCCAGAGAAAGAAGTAATGATTTCAACCATTTTAATTCACAAGTAGCAACAACCATTGCACGATACTCAGCTTCAGCAGATGAAAGAGAAATAGTCGCCTGTTTCTTAGTTTTCCAAGAAATAGGAGAAGAGCCAAGAAAAATCATATACCCAGACAGTGAACGACGAGTCGAAGGACAAGCTGCCAAATCACTATCACAAAATGCAGTTAAACGCATTTCACTCATAGGTTGTAACAAAATACCTTGACCTGAAGTTCCTTTCAAATAGCACAACACTCGTAGTGCTACATCCCAATGTTGCACCTGTGGTACACTTAAGAACTGGGCAAGAGTATGCACTGAATAACTCAATTCAAGACGAGTTACCGATAAATAAACAAGACGTCCAACTAAACGACGATACTGCTCTAGGTGCGCATACGGCTCCCCCTCGGCACGAGCCAGTCGATGGTTCTGTTCCATAGGTGTGTCAATAGGCTTACACCCTAACATGCTAGTTTCAGTCAAAATATCTAAAGCATATTTGCATTAACAAAGGATTATACCTTCCTTACTTCGAGCTACCTCAATGCCTAAAAAATACTTTAAAACTCCCAAATCTTTCATATGAAAACATGAACTCAAATATTCTTTAAACTCCAAAATTGTGTCATGTGATGAACCCGCGATAATCAAGTCATCAACACATACAAGCCCATTAAGAGATACACTACCCCGAATGTAACTAAACAACGAGTAATCAGCATAAGACTGCGTAAAACCATAAACTTTTAAAGCGTTAGATAGTTTAGAAAACCACTGCCGAGGTGCCTATTTTAAACCATACAATGACTTACGTAATCTACAAACCTTCCTTGGAGTAGAAGCACTGTACCCTGGAGGAAGTCGCATATACACTTCCTCTTCCAAATCACCATGAAGAAAAGCATTATGAACATCCATCTGATGTAATTCCCAATTCAAACTTACTGCAACAGCAAGAAAAAGACGAACAGTTCCCATTTTAGCCACTGGGGCAAAAGTTTCATTATAATCAAACACCTGCAATCTGACAATTGCCAAAAACTACCAAACGCCCTTTAAGACGTTCTACTTCACCTGTTGACGTATACTTGATTTTATATACCCAACCACTACCAATCGCTTTCTTACCAGGAGGAAAGTCCTCTAATGTCCATGTGTCACCACGTTCAAGAGCATCAATCTCAACTTGCATCGCGTTATGCCAACCTGGATGTTTTATGGCTTCTTGAAAAGATGTTGGCTCTTTGCCCTTTGAAATTTCTGTCAGAAAGCATCTATGTTTCATAGAAAATTTTTTATAATCAACATAACACGCTATATCAAAAGGTTTACTCGAGGAGGTGGATTGAGAAACAGTGGATGTAAGACGGTCTATGTGTTGTTTTATAACTGTATTTGTAACATAATCTCGAAGCTTGATTGAAGGAACTTTTGTACGATGCCCACGACCTAGCACCTCAACATCACTAGATTGAGGTCTATCATTGGAGCTTATACCAACACATTCATTTTCCATACCGCTATTTACAATAGTACCCACATCATGTGTCTCTTCGTTTAAACCATTACTAACATAATTCTCATCTTCACCATCCCATAATGGAGGCTGAGTAAAATATATTTCTCATTGTAATCCTGCATGATCAGAAAGAGACGCAATAAAGGGGAATTTATCCTAAAAAATTTGCACATCACAACTAATGAAAAACTCATTAGTTTCAAGATCATAAAGATGCCAACCTTTCTTGCCAAAAGGATATCCAACAAAAATGCACCTTCTAGACTTTGAGTCAAACTTGTCTTTTACACGGGGCTTATTTGCAGCATAACATAAACATCCAAAAACACGTATACTATCATATAAAGGAGTATGACCAAATAAAAACTCATGAAGTGTTTTCCCGTCCAACACAGGGGTAGGAGTTTTATTGATAAGATGTACGACAGTCAGGACACATTCCCCCAAAAAATACTTAGGCAATTTGGCTTGAAAACATAAGGCACGAGCAACATTAAGAATATGTCTATGCGTACGCTCTACTCTACCATTTTGTTGTGCAGTTTCAACACAAGATGTTTGATGTAAAATGCCCTTCTGGAAAAAAAAAAGATTTCAAACACAAAACTTCTTGACCATTGTCACTTTTGATAACTTTAATCTTTTTGCCAAACTGAGTTTCAATCATAACATAAAAATCTTGGATTAATTTTGAAGCTTCAAATTTTCCAATCATCAAATATACCCAAGTAGAACGAGAGTAATCATCAACGATGGTGAGAAAATAACGTGCAGCACCACTGGACAAAACATCACTTGGACTCCAAATATCACAATGAACTAAATAAAAAACATCATATGCTTTATTCATACTTAAAGGAAAAGAATTACGAGGTTGTTTTCCCATAAAACAAATCTGACAATCAATGCTACAACCATTAGTCACCGAGGTACCAACAACTGCAGTAGGTAAAGAAGATATGATTTTCATAGAAGGGTGTCCAAGACGTCTATGCCATAACATACTTTTATCTATAAGTGTCACTTTATTTGCCAAACAATTACTAACTTGAACTGACCTTACAAAATAGACTGCATTATTATGTACCCCTACGTCAATCAAGTTTCTCAAAGTATGATCTTGTATAAAACAGAACTTCTTTGTGAAAAAGACAAGATACTTTTGCTGTTCCAAAATTTGAGACACGGACAATAAATTGCAAGCTAGAGCAGGAACATATAATACATTCTCCAAAACTAAACCATCACTTAACAAAATTGTCCCTTCTTTTGTAGCTATAGTATTTTTTCCATTAGGTAACCCAACATGAGAAGATATTTCACCCAAATTAGAAAACAAAGAAATATTACCTGACATATGATTTGATGCATCAGTATCAATAATCCATTCATTGGAACTATACGTATCACATAATCTGTCCGCAGGAGAAGATAGTTTGTCATTCTTAATAGCAGTTATTAATTGTGTCCACTGATTATTTGAAAGAGTTGGTGCACTTGCTCTGTCGACTTCCCCAACATTAAGAGAACTACTTAAACATGAACCATTCATATTATCAACACCCATGACAACAATGCCAAGTAAACAGCATATAAACCACAGACCAACTAAAAAATGGCGTCTAGAAGAGTCAATCAAATAATTAAACGTTGATTGGCCTATGCCAACCTATCGTTAGATTTAAAATATGAAATCACCCGCTTAAAGAAAATATTTTGGTAAATGAACATATAAATGAATATATGTTGCAACAACTTCCCAAACTGACCACAAAATTGACCAATAATATTCTAGAATTATAAAGTTCAATACCACCACCATTAGAAAAATCTAAACTTCTACTTTAGTAAGTGCAATACCACTGTTTTGATTAAAGGCTGAAGCAAAATACCAAACCTACAAAATAACTTGGTTTAGAGTAAATCACTCACAAACTTTCTTGAAACCATTGTTAAATTTTGTTAAAACTCCAAAACAAAATGTCGCCCGCCTGAGATGCGACCAAAATTTATTGGCCTACACACCTAAAAGCCTGAAGCTTTTCTTTTTTTCAACCACAATTTATTCAACAAATCGCTCGAACATTGCAAATAATTTTTCTCTAATTTAGAGAGGTTCTGAAACCATAATAAATTCATAAAAAATAATGGACAAAAACTCCTTGTCACTTTTCATTAATCACATGGATATATATATATAGTACAAGAAATATCAAACCCTAGAAAATCTACCAAACAAATTTGGAGAATATCTGAATACTAAATCTATTAGTGAAATCTTAAAATATTTAATAATATTTAACTACTAAATTTAGGAATTATATTTATAATTCCAACATTATTGGTTGGATTAGTTGCACAATAATCCTTTAATAATTAGCAACACACTTTTAATCAACTAACATATTTGTCCACTTTAACATTAAAAATTTTGAAGAAAGTGAATTTAATTACATATTCAACGGTTAAAACATTATTTTCTTCTCTCGTAATTATATATTTAAATTCTCAGTTTGAACTAAAAAAAAAAAAATTATGAAATATTGAGATATATTGAAATTTTTTTTACAAAAATACAAGAGTGGTAAAAGTTGATCTAACCACAAAAGGAATAAATGCAATTATATTTGTGGCAGCTTTTGGTGCAGCTTTTTGGGTTTGGCACAATTGAATTTTCTTTCAATCAAATGCAATGTAAATGAAAAGACAAACTGATATATTGTTCGGGAAACACTCAATAGTTTTGCTTTCTTCCTAAAGCTGGTGAGTTATAATGGCTATATATAAATTAATAAATAAATAAAGGTGGTGGCGGTGGTAGCCCTCACAAGGGCAAGTACCCCACAATATTTTGGTCTTGCCCTAAACCATATAAGGTACCTTAACCCTACCGCGTACACACTATTCTTTTCCAAACTCTTTTTGAAAGAATTTAGATAAGTTGTTGAAATTAGGTGACCCTAGAATGAAATAATGTTGATTTTGCCCTTTTTTTTTTCTTTTTTTTTTTTTTTGAGTTTAGGATGTTGAGCTAATGTTCATGTGAGTTTAGGTTAAATAATATCTCTCTTCTTATATTATTCAAATATTAAATAATAATAATAAAAAATGGTATTGTTAATATTTTTTTTAGTACAAAGTTGGGGAGGGGGTCACAAACCCTATAGAGAAAATACTACAACTTTTAAATATAAATGAGAATCAAATATTAATTTTTTAAATTAAATTTGTAACTTTGGTGTTGAATTGGAATACCACCAAACAATGAAACCAACGAGTCATTCACGTAGTGTTGGTATTGTAAATCTTTAAATACACCAAAATAAATCAAATATTGAACAGCAAAAAAAAAAGTTTTAAGCTTATTGCCCAAAAGTGGAAATATATGGTACATTATACACACGGCATAATTATTCATCTTAATAGCATGAAACCATTTTTTAATGTCGTACCCATTTTCTTTCTTAATTGAAAATAAATTAAAGTACTAAAAAAAATGAAAATAAATTAAAGATCAGCGAAAAATTCATTATCATGCACGAAATGCATATTAACTGAATTTTCAATTTTTGGTCATGAAATACTCGAGCTACTTATTTACTAGGAAAATGGTTTGATGTTGGTCTAATTAGAATGCTATAAACTGACAGAGTGGCTTGAGTCCAATATTAATTAGGGAAATTATACTCCATGAACTCTTTTTACAAAATAATTATAAATATAGACAAATTTTAAAGTATTTGATGTATAGCCATTAATATATTTTAATATGGTACTATAAATATTCATTAATACAAGAAAATTTACTATCAACAACACATTTTACCTCTTGTACTATATTTGTAGCAGAATTTTTTAAATAATTCATTTTTAGCGCATTGGTTTCTATCACTCAACTAGTGATAAAACTCAATTTGTATTTTTATCACTGATAGAAAACTCAGGCAGTGATAGAATGAGTTTATCTTTGATTGAATTTTATTACTTATAGAACTCAACTAGTGATAGAACTCAATTTGAATTTTCTACTACAAATGAATTAATTTTGATTTTGTGCTATAGAAAGAAATATTTTGTCCTTTTTTATTATACATGCAAAATCCCCTTAATACAATATTATCGATTATTATAAGAAAGAAAGCATAAATACTCATCAATACTCATGACTATGTTGTTTTTTTAAAAAAAATGATCATTTTTTAATTCTTTTTAGCTTGACTAATCTTATCTGTTTTCCTTTTAATTATTATATATTATTGACTTAGAGATGGAAGGTTTGAATCAACTAAAAAGAAAACTCCAAATAAATTAAAGAACCTTTTTTTTTTTCTTTTTCTTTTTGGGTATTATTTTTAAAATGAGAAGAAGGAAAATGGAGATTTCAATGTAGTAATGTTAAAAAATAAATAGGTAATAACAACAATAATAAAAAACAAAAAATAAAAATGGTATGTGAAATAATACCAAATGCGAAATCCCTTATGATTAAATCTGGTTGTCGGATGTAACACTTTTGCACAGCCAACAGAATCTAATTGTCGAGACACTGTCACTGCCCATCTCACTGATCTGCACCAACACCCACAGATTGCAAATTAAAACCTTTACCTTTACATTTCTTGTTACATTCAAAAAAAAAAAGTGTAGATTTTAAAAGTAACTTTGTGCATGGTAAAATTGGATACGAAATTTTTTTGAAATGTTGAAGGATCTCAAAGTTGAAAAGGTCGTCTAACAATTTTGTTTCACTTAATACTCTTATTATCAATTTGATTGTACGATGGATTCTCTCTTATTTATCTATATAGTATCAAAGTCATTAAACTCAAACAATTCAAGAATGGCGAATCTAAAAAATAATTCACTTTAACAAATATGAGTAGTTTTTATTTTCAAGAGCGTCTTAAGAAGATAAGATCATATTATAAATTCAATTCATATGTTAGGTCCCGTTTGATAACTATTTTGTTTTTTGTTTTTTGTTTATGAAATTTAAGTCTATTTCTATTCAAATTTCCTACCATGTGTTTCATCTTTCCTACAATATATCCATCTTTCCTTAAGAAAGTAGGAGAATACTAACCAAATTTCAAAAATATAAACAAGTTTTTGGAAGCTACTTTTTTTTGTTTACAAATTTCGGTTTTGTTTATTAAAATATAGGTAAGAGGTAGATATCCAAATAAGGAGAAATGTATAGTAAGGTAGTTGTTGTAGGCTTAAATTTCATAAACAAAAAACGAAAAACAAAATGGTTATCAAACGGGGTCTTAGTTATCTATTTAAGAAATTAAATTCTTAATAATTTTTCTGAATAATCAAATGTTGTAGGGTCATTCATTGTTTTTTAGTGAAGATAACTAAAATGTGGGTATGCTGACTTGGACACTCACACATAAAAAAAAAATTAAATCATAAAATTAGTCCTTATAATGTGAAGAAATGTAGAATTTAATCTCCTTACCTAATTTTAAAAGATAAAATTTCATTGCTATGAATTAATAAAACTATAAAAATTGAAAATTAGCAATATAATGCAACTTTCTTTTTCAAAATTCAGAACCTTATTTTTATCTAATAAGCTATTTAACACAAATCGTCAACAAAATTCCAAAAAAAAAAATCACATAATTTAATTGATAATTAATTTGTGAACAGTTTCGAACGAAAGACTATTTTTTAAAAAAAATTATCAAGAAACTAAATTATAATTTTGACAAATTATAAAATTTAGGTTATAATTTTGTCTTAATATTTTAAAATTATAACAACTCAATTTTACAAAATTTACCTTTAGCCGTATATTATATTTGTTGTATTATATTTAAGCCAATTTTTAAAATAATTAATAATTAACCTATTTAAGTCCCTTGATTTAAGTCGCAAAGGAATTGCTTCAAGCAATATTATGTCTGCCAACATAAAGTGTAGTTCAATAATAGTAATGTATATTTAATTTAAAAAAAATTTAGTTGGAATCTTACAATAAAATTTAATTATTGTGGAATAATTCGTGGTGGGTTCAAGGTTATCTACCCATAAATTAATTTCTTACAAATTTTTTTAACATTCGTAGTATGTCTCGTAACATTAATCAAGTTATGCGTAAATTGACCTGGACAATCACGAAAAAATATATAAAATTCAAAAATATAAAATAAAAGTGGTGTAATGTTGCATCACAAAGGCGACCAGTTAATGCAGAAATATTTTCTGTACTCAATCAGGTGATTGGCCCCCACACCAAATAATTTTGTACAAGAAGCATCTTCTTGGGTAGGCCCCACGCGACCTTTAATTTATGGATTTTTTTTTTGTTATTTTGTTTTTTCTTCTTTGGTAACGCCACTCGGTTGACCCTCTAGTACGTGCGAAACCAACTGTATTTGGGCCCAATTTTATACATTACTGGGCCGCAAGCCCCAACGTTGGGCTTTTAATTTCTGCAAAAAAAAGTCCATTTATACATTCATTGCATCACCATCAATTCAACTTAAAATATTCATATCAAAATTTCTTTAATCTTATTAAACAGTCAACAACAGCTAGATCAATTGGTATAAATATAAGTATATAACCAAAGTTATGGGTTCGGATTCTCATTCCTAATCATTAAATTTTACAAAAAATTAATAATGAACATATTTAAGTTATATTGACTACATTTGTAAATTAGCATTTATTTTGGTTTGAGCAGCTAATTAAGTGCAGGTAGAACATGTGGATATCACGTGATTCCTCTCCCATTGGAATGAATAACAAATATTGTAAATTATAATACCAACTACTAAGAGAAAGAATTTTGTATTCATCTTTCATTTATAAATCATATTTTATAAAATTGGAGTGGTGGGGTATTCAAATATAAAAAGAAAAAGGTCGTATGGGCAATGGAATGGTGGTGGTGGGTTTAAATTTGATTTAGTTTCTTCACCTGAAATATAAATTCAAATCTTAGTAAAGATTTGGGATGGATAGAAGAAGACAAGAGCATTAATGTATGGTGAATCCCAACCACTGAGATTGCTTCATTAATAAAATGTTCTCATTAAAAAGGGAAGAAAAAAAAATCCACACCCAAATTCATGTTCTAGTTTTTGCTTTTCTTCTTCCCAAACTCAACTAAACAGTTTTTTTTTTTTTTTACTTTAATTATTTATATTCTAAGTCAAACCGTACTATATGAAATTACTAGGACCCCAACTATACCATTTTTATTTTCCCAAAAATCAACATATTTAATTATAATTTTATATGATGTTTTTTAAACTGATAGTCGGAGAGGTAGGTTGTTGCTTAATAATACTTTACTCATATAAAACTATCTCAAATTATTAAGACTCCGTTTCACAATTATTTTTTGTTTTTTATTTTTTAAAAATAGGGCTGTTAGATACTTTATTTTATTTTATTTTTTTTTAATTTTAAAAATATGTTTAAAATATTAAAGAAATTCTAAAAAAATTTTAAAAAAAAGTAAATTTTCAAAAACTGAGTTTTGTTTTGTTTTTTTTGAAACAAAAAATAAATAAAAAAACACCAAAAACCAAAAATAAAATTTTTATCAAATGGGTCCTAAATTTTTACGAGAATGACAAAATGGCCAAAAATCTTATATTTTCCATTGATTTTGTAGGCCGATCAATTTTTTTTTAATTCAATGATAATTAAGATTGAAGGATCAAATTCTTGACCTTCTTATACATGAGCCCACGTTATATTATTGAGTTATTGCTTTTATTGACAACACAAATATGTCTAAAAATATTTATAAATCTTAAAATTTATTTAATAAAACTTTTTTTCTTAAGATAATATTCAATAAATTTCTAAACTTTTAATTTTGAGTCAACTATTAAAATTGTACTTAAATAGATTTTGGACTATAAAACACACATTTAATTTTGGAAAATGGTACGAAATGTCTAAAATTAGGAAGTATCTTAAGGTAATGTCTACACTTTTTTGTGTTTAAATTGATGTCTAAACTTAAATTCATGGGAGTTCATGGGAGTGAGATAATTATTTCTTCCCATAATATCCCTATTACCTATTTTTCCATACAAATGTGAATTTGTTTTTTAAAAAATCAATTCAAAAAAGAAAAATGCATTGTGTTCCCATGAATCAAGGAGAAAACAACTTTTACTTATTTTAAATAACTTTAAAAAAATTAGTAAATTGGTTCAACTAATTATCCCATGGATTTAGCATAATCAACAACTATGTTTAAGAACCACCTCACACATGCTCAGTTTCATTTTCTTTTCTTCTTCTCAATTTCATATGATCCAAAGCTCGATGTCAATGGAAAAAACTCATATTACCATTTGCATTTGATGGGCAATGGGACATTGGGAATGTGTACTCAAATTAAAGGTGCACAATATCTCAACTTTTTTCATCCATAGGAGCTCGACTCGAACTCAACGAGAGATCCAAAATTTCCAGTCTATGCTTTTACAAAATGGTGTTTGTCAGAAGCAATGTCATTGATATAATCGAATATAGGGATGTTCGGTAAATATTCAATGGCGTTGGCAAAGGGTTGTATACCGGCGGTGCATCATAGCTGAAATCACAACGACACGTACAAATATGTACAGCGCAGACACATTGTTAGGGCCAGGTGTGATGAAAGTAGGTCCAGTGTTTCCGAACAAAGACGGTTTAAATGAAGCACTTTGTAAGTTAGCATTGAGCATAAGCTTCCATTTTAGAAGTATAAAGTCTAATAAGGCATAGTTCACTACGATATGCATCCACGAGACTTGTAATTGGTACGTTCGTGCGTCTGTCTATAGAGGTAGCAACTTTTGGGTGGTCAGGAAGTTCACAGACTCCCACACAAGCCCCCATTGATGTTGTTCAGGATGACCATAAGCAGGCCACTCCCATAATAGTGTCTGGATACGCGGAATCTGCATTTCGGGCTAACAAGGTAAATGTACATATTATCCTAATTTGCTGCACATATTATTCTGTGTAGTCGTACGGACAGTTACACACAGCCAAAAGATGCAGTTGCCTCAGGTGAGTTTTTCTCTTTTTAATACATACATCGACCAATAGATTTTCGGTGGGGGTTTCGTATGTAGCAGTATGTATGTTTATATACTGTAAAAAAAAATGTTGGTTAAAAAATAAAATTTAAATTGGTATATTTCATCCTTATTTTCATTTTTTTTAACCAATAGATTTTTTTTCTTATTTCATCTTTAGATTTGGTAAAATTGTGTTAAGGATGTTTGTTTTGATTTGGTGAAATTTTGTTTGAATGGTTGTTACAAAAAGTCAATATTTGGAATAATAGGTAAAAAAGAAATGGATTTAAATTTTGGGGGTATAATTGTCCATATTACACTTAGTTATTTAAATTTTATTTTTTAAATTAAAGTGTAGACATTTATTTAAAGTCTAAAAAATGTAGACATCCCATTGAAATAGTTTCTAATTTTAGATATTTACCTAGTTTTTCTTTTAATTTTTAAACTTGTAATTTTGTTTGTGATAGGTCTTATGCTTTAAAAGTGACTAGTAAATTTCTAAATTTTCAATTTTGAGCCAACTTATTTAATTAATATTTTTAATGAAAAAATTTATTGAATATAAAATTTAAAAAATGTAAAGACAACTTATCTATTAATTAGACATATTTCTTTTAAAGAGTAGGGATCTATAATACACTAGGTTAGAGATGTATTTGCTTCTTTTTTTTTTTTTTTCTTTTTTTTTTTTTTGAGAAAGAGAGACCTATTTGCTATTTTGATTGAGTTGTGATAATTATGAACAATGTTTCAATTAATATTTTAATTATTGTATGATATTCCAGCTAGGAATTAAACTCATTTTCTTTTTCAGGCATTTATATGACTTTATGTGTTTTCAAAATAGATAATCATGAACCCCTAACCATTAAGAGGTTAATGGTCAGCTTGCACGCACAAATTCATAGTAAGTTAATTTCTAGATTGAACTTATAATCTCTTATGCATCATATGACTTTCTTGATTTTTAATTCACTCCATAATAGTTATGTGCATGTAGAGTTAGAACTTTTTTTTTTAAATCGGGAAATCGAAGCTTCGCTTATACCCGGGACACCATTGGTCCGTCCTTAGACTGTGGCACCGAGATACTTCGAAAGATATTCTAGTTTAAGCGCTTTCCAACGGCCTCGAACTAAAAATCTCTCTAAGAAACATGCCTTGAATTCCTTAGACTCAACCGTTGTGCTGCCCTTTGGGACCGTAGAGTTAGAACATTGATTTAAATCTTTTGAAGATTTTTATTTAATGGAAAGAACAAAAATGACAGGAAAGTTTTTTTTCATGTGACTTGTAAGAAGTGGAACATATTCTAATAATCTTCATTGTTGACCTTGTAAAGTTTGCAAAAGATATGATGTAGATTGATTAGTTAAAATGTGTTACAAGGTCATGTAATTTTCATTTTTTTTTTAACTTTTCTCTTGTCTTATTATATTATTTTTATCATGCATGTGGAAAGAGATTAGATATTTGTGACCTTTTATTAAAAAAGTAATTATTCTTGCACTAAATATTAGAATATAATTGTCTATCAAAAGATTACCTCAAAAAAAAAAATTGTCTATCAAACGAACATATTATACTATAGTGATACCGTGTAAAAAGAGAGCATTAGTGGTGGGAAAGAACGAAAATCCTTAAAATTTTCAAACATATGATACTATTTTATAGTCATTAATAATACTACTACATATTTGTTTTTATTTAATCTGTCGTCTATGTAGTTTATTTAAGAATATTACTCATTAGTTTCTTAAATCCCTAGTTTTACAAAAACAATTCATGAAGATGAACCAAGACACTTTTTTATAGTGTCATTAATTATTTATCGATGACTACAAGTAAATGTCGTCAATTGTATAATCGAGGTTATTACAGTTTTATGAAAGAACCAAACATAACAATTTTCATCATGTGTCATGATTTTAAAAAAGTAAGTTATTGTAGTAAAAAGAATAGAGTAAGTTATTTTTAAATCAAATACGTACAGGTGGCATAAACAACCTAATGTAAAGAAAATGCAGTTATAATACAAAGTTTCTTCTCTATTCTATATATATGGTTATATATATAGTGCATTTTAAAAAATATATACATATACATGTATATATACACACATATATATACTAGAATTTTAGCACGGCATTGCACGTGATAATTTCTTAAATAATAGGATTCGATCTTGATCAAGAACATCAAACTAAATTTAAGTCTGACATGTTGACCATCAAGCTACAATGTCGTTTGGTTATTAAAATTTTTAGGCTAAATTTAAATCATCAAATAATAATTTCAATATAATATTAAATTTTATAACCATTTTTTCACGTTAGTTAAATTTATTAAAATTCACATATATGTTAAAAAGCAGTTAATTATTTATTTTGAGTTTAAAAAATAATAGGTGTTATTATTTAAAACAAAACTTAATAAAATCTATTGAATTAAAATTAAATTTTATCTCTGAATTTTAAAAATCGATGCTCTTTAATTTTTTTCTCAATTTATCTATTAATAGACCAATTACTCTTGAATTATAAAATTTATAAGAGTTATATCATTATTATAATTATAAATATAAATAAGCTAAATATATTTATTAGTATACATCTATGAACTTATCTTTAACTTCAAATGATAATTTTATTGTTCTTCAAAAAAAAATCCCACATCTCCAAGTCAATAATTAAGCAACAAAGATCCCTACAAAAATTATTATAATAAAAGAAAAGTTAGATGAAAGTTATCCAAAAAAAAAATAAGATAACTATATTTTTTATTATAAAAAAAAACCAAAAAAGTAACTCCAAGCAAAAAGAAAGTTTCAAATGTGTTTGTAAACAAAATATAGAGAACTATAGGAAATCATTGTTACCAAACTTTTGAAATTGAAGAATTCATGCATCAGATGATAATCTTATAATTCTTCAAACTTTTTTTCTAGATCTACAAGTATATTTTTGAAGGGCAACAATTATGCAAAAAAAAAAATCTACAAAAATTATTGCACAAAAGAAAAATTAGATGAAAGTTAAGTCAACATAACTTATTATAAAACAAAAAACAAAACAAAAAAATAACGAAAAATAAATCCAAACAAACAGAAAGTGTTATTGTAAACAAAATGTAGACAACTATTTATAGGATTGGAAAATTCAATTTATTATTTTAATTAGAATATAAAATGTTAAATAAAATCTATGAGATTTGGTAAAAATATCTTATTTTCTACATGAAAATTTAAATGATATTGTAAATATTTTCATTTGATTGTTGAAATCTCTTATCTTCTAACTTAGTCATAAAATTTATGAGATTTGATAAAAATATCTTATCTTCTACCGATAAAAATCTAAATGATATTGTAAATATCTTCTACGTTATTTGAATTTTTTTTTTATATTCCAATAAATGACATTTTTGTAATTTAAGGTATGACTTAAAGAGTAAAATCGTCTAAAAATAATTTTTCCCTCAAGCCACACTTTAAGTAGTGTGATATGTATGATATATATATATATATGGATTCATAGGTATTTAAAAAAAAAATTAAATGAAGCTTTAAAAAGTAATACTCAAATTAAACATAATTATGTAGACCTCATCTAAATCCTTTTTTTTCACCTATATACTGAGAAATAGAAAAAGTAAGGATGATACTTCATTATTAAATTTCTCATTTCTATTACTTTAGACTAATTATATTAGCATAGTTCATGTGTATTAAAAAATATATATAAACACACTTTTTCCCTTCTTTTTTTTTTTTTTGATTTTACGAGTGAGTTTTAAATTATTAAATAAATAATAAAAAGAATTCAACCAATGATTAATGTCACTCAGCTTCCCCTTTCATGGGAAAAATAATTAAATAAAAATATGATTAACATTACAACTATCATAACAAGCCTGCTTTTGGCATAAATATAAAAATACAATCCCTGGTCCTTTTTGGGTTGACCATTGACTATCTGATATATGGCTAAGTTTCTTTTTCACTTATAATTGAGAAATTGAGTGGTGCCAGAATATTTCTTGACTTTTCTTTAAAAAAAAAAAATTTAATGTGGAAATTTTGAAATCACTCAAGATTCATGAATCTGGAATTGTAATTATGAATGTTGGAATTGCAACTTGCATTCAAGATTTTTTTTTTAGATAAAAGAACCATTAAACTATGAATTTAATTCTTAAATTTTATTTTCTAGTCTACAATAATGGGATTGGAGATTCAAATGAATAAATATTTTTATTTTTAAGAGATTCAAACACATGTTCACTTAAATTGTGGAGATAAGTTAATATTACAAAATAAAACTCTCTTCGATAAATATATAACATTTTTATTCAAAAAAATATATTTATATCTATTGTTCTGCTTGACAATTAATTTTTTTTGAAATGTAACAGACAAAGTGGAATCATAGAGTTCTACAGTAATTACTATACAACTAACCATCAAAATAGAATTAACGGTAAAATAAAGTTTTAAATATTCAAAATAATATAGGTTTAATTTATGATAATTGTCTATTTAATAAATAATTTTATACATAATTTTTAACACCCAAACATGATAAGGCATTAATTAGTATGACGTTAGGGGTTGTTTGTTTGGCATATTTAGTAGGTAGGATTTAGTTTTAGAATCTATTAACTCTTTATCGAAAATTTATATTCAAACGAGTTTTTATTAATTCCTCTTCATTTTTATTTATAAAAATAATTATCATTTTTAACCATTTATTTTTAATTATTCATTTATAACTATTATGTAATCATTTCTAACTACTCATTTTTAATCATATCTTTCGAATCAATCAAAATAACTCATTTTTAACTATTAAAAATAATTATTTATTTTAAATCTACATCCAAACAAAATTTGATTCTAACTCATGTACATAAAAACTACATTCAAATGAATTTTTTACACATTTCTCAATTTTTAACCATGAATATAACTCCTTAACATAACTCTTTAACCTAAATCTTACCTAAATATGTCAAACAAACAGCCCCTTACAATATTTACATATATTTTAAATAAAATTCTTGAATGAGTAAATAAAGTGGAAACAGTTTCTAAATGTAGGTAAAACATCAAAGTTTATTTTTTACTTTTTTACCACATAGTTCCTTTTTTTCAGTACAATAGCTCCTAATTTAATTAGCAGCAAGACTAAATAAAGTTAATATTTTGGTCTTCGGACTTCATTCTGTTAATTGGGTTATTTTATTACTCTTAATACGTTGTTTTAAATCAAATTTTGAGCTCAAGTTAACGTGCCATACAATCATTGGAGTTATGATGTTACTAACATATAAAATAGACTTATTTGAACTAAATTGAAAAAAGGTTTAAATTCAATAGAACATCATTTAATTTTACAGTAACGGTGTTTAAAGTTTAGTATTTAGGAACAATAAAAATATAAAACCGTTAAAGTTTGTAGCCTGAATTTGAAATTTAACTATTAAATTGAGGTTGGTTTAAGGAAAGTTTGTTTGTTTGTTTATTTTTTTTTTTTGAGAAAGAAGGAAAGTTTGTTTGATCTTAAAAATAAAACTATTAAAAATGTAAATCAATTTAAGAATTTTTTTTTTTTTTGAGTTGGAATTTAAGAATAATTTATAAGAGCCAAAGATGTAGAAAAAGTCAAATCAAGTAATTAATTCAGATCTGTGAATTGCATTATTTATGTATGTTGTTCTTGTCCATTTCTACCTAAAAAAACACATTACACGTGTTTAACTCAGTTCACTATGAAAAAAAAACTCATTTCTCTAAAAATAATTCTATAGTTTTTTTCATAAAAAAATTATTTTGTATATATACTAAGGGGCTGTTTGTTTGATATATTTAGGGAAGAGTTGGTATTAGGAGTTATCAACCCCTCCTTAAAACCTACATCCAAATGAGTTTTTATTAACTCCTCTTCATTTATACTTTTAAAAATAACTCTCATTTCTAACCATTCATTTTTAATCATTCATTTATAATTACTCAATCATTTATAACCACTTATTTTTAATCATTACTATTAAATCAATCAAAATAACTCATTTTTAATCATTCATTTTTAATTTTTTTTTAACTACTAAAAATAACTACTCATTTTTAAATCTACATCCAAACAAGATTTTGACTCTAACTCCTCTACACTAAAACTATATCCAAACGAGTTTTTGACACAATTCTCAATTTTTAACTACTCAATACAACTCTTCAATATAACTACTTAACCTAAAAACTACCTAAATATGTCAAACAAACTGCCCCTAAAAGTTGATTGTTTTTTTTTTTCATAAAATAAATAACATTAACAAAAAAAAAAAAAAAAAACCTTCCAACTACATAGAAAAATGAAAGATTATCACGATGAGCTTTATTTTGAGTATTCACCATTGTTACAAATAAGGTACAAAACTTGTGATTCAATATTGTATAAGTGGTTCGAACTGGATTTTTTTAACTACCAAATCCTAACAAGAGATTAAGTTCAACTCTTTCATTTAACACAACTCAATCTTTTGTTACATTTGTTAAGAGCAATAGTTCCATGGCATCAATATAATTTAATGTTCAGAAGTGTTGAGTTCGAGTCTCCTATCCTCGAATTTTCATAATCTAAAAAAAAAACTTTTGTTACATTTTAATTCATAATAACCATAATTTATGAATCTAAATTGAATGGGGACTATTTATGTTACCTCTTCAAACATTGATCTCATTTTATAAATTTCATTATGCTTATATAATGCATACCTTTTGTAATTTTTTTTTTTAATATTTAAAACTAATACACAAAGTAAAGGAAAAATATACACACACTAGTACAAAACTGAATGTGAGATTTCAAAAAGATATTAAAGTTCTAATGTGATGGGATGGTGAATTCATGTCAAAGATTAGGTGGAATTTTAAGTGCTACCATTCAACTGTCTTACCTGTCAAATTCCTCTTTATTTTATTCCACTTAATTCCAAAAAAGAAAATCCACTTCATCAATAAAGTTTCTCGATAATTATATTTCTATTTCATTTATTTACCATATTAAATATCATCTAAATGAACAAAAAATAGTCATCGTCAATATTTAGTAGATGAAAAAGACCTGATAACTTAAAATTAAAAAGGAAAAAAAATATAGGTCATTCAATTTTGATTTTTCTCATTTATCCAAAATGATGGTCCCCACCGTAAGGTGGGAAGAGAGTTGTGGGAGCCACGTTTTTACGGTATCCGTTCGTTTTCAACATAAATTTCTATTATTAGAAGTACGGCCTTTTCCTTATTATTTTTTTCTTTTAATATAAAGATATATTACACTTCCACCCCCTCCCAATTTATCATCTTTCTCAATCTTGTCATTATTTGGTTTTTATTAAGGGTATGTTCGAATTTGATTTTTTTTTTTTTTTTTTTCTGTAAGTGAAGTTGATGGAGTAAAGTGGAAGGATTAATGGTGATTTAGATAAATAGTTTGTGAGTTAATGAAGCGAGAGAGGTAAAAGATGAATATTTATTCTAAAATATAAACTACAATTTAAAAAGAATAGTTATTTACTATTTTTTTTTTATTTAAAAGAACTAAAACATACTCTTACCATGGAAAAAAGAAGGTTTAGTAATCAAACGGAAGTAAATAATTTTTTTATCAAACAAACATATTTCATAAACCACTAAATTGAGCAAGCTTCTATTCGAATATTATACTAGATAAAGGGGAAGTCCTCGACTACAAAACACTGCTTAAAACTTACTCCAATCATAAAAAATCTATCAACACATAGTACAACAATTGAGATACAAAAGAAAAATTAGATCCGTTGAGAAATTTTACGAATTTTATGAAAGCAACTTTTAAAGGAGCTCAAGATCCATTGTCATTCTCCAAATGATTGACTTTTGGAATAATCCGAGAGTCATATTCATGACTAAGGTAGACTGTGGTACGTAACCCACCAAATAATGGTGATAAATCATTAAACTTTAGAAATTTAAATTTGAATAACTTTAGTACGAAAATCTTATTCCTACTCAATTAAATTTATTTGTAATTATAAATAATGACATTTCAAAAGTTTTTTCAACTATTTTTCCCGTATTCCTATTTTTCCCTATAACCTTCGTTGTAGTATTTGATCAACCTTTCATCTTTAACTTTTATTCCAGCTATGTCATGTTGATAAATTTTAATTTGATACAAAGTTTGACAAAAGATACAAATGATGTAGCATTATATTCTATTATTTAAAGTTTCATACATGTGTCACAACGTTGAAGCTATTCTCTTTCCAAATTGTTTTTAGACTTATATAGAGGAAATTTATAAATTGATTCACACTTTTCTATCTATTTTGTAAGTACGTGTTTGTTGGCTATAACTCTCCATTCTTTTCATGAACGGAAGTTTTCATAATTTCGTACATAATAGTGAAATAATTTCTATTTCCAGCACTTATTAGTCCAGCTAAGATGGGGCTACGCAACTCTATCCAATCCAAGACTGACACGTCACGGGGGATACCAGTGTCATTTCACTCAAACAATTGTGGGGTTTGGGTATTTTAAGCGTCCGACATTAAACGGAGAATTCCATTTTTTTTTCTTTTAATTTGTTTGTTTGGTGGAGTTAATATAATAAATATTTTGTATTTATTTTTGAAAAGGAATGGCTTCTGGAGTTGGCAATGTCCTACAAAACCCGGAAAAGCTCCTTCTCTGTGGCAGTTAAGCCGCTCCAATCCCCACACCAAATCTCTCTCTCTAGAAGCTCTGGCCCTCTCTTTCTCTCTCTAGAAGCCATTTTTGGTTAGCTTGAATTTCAGTCTCAAATGCCGAGAGCAGCAGCTGGGAGGATCGATTAGAGGAAGATGCCGCTTGTGAGGGTGCAGGTCAAGAACGAGTTCGGGCTTGGTAAGCCGGAGCTGTACAGGGACGCCAACAATGAAGATCCGAAAGCTGTGCTCGACGGCGTTGCCGTTGCTGGCCTCGTCGGGATCTTGCGGCAGTTGGGCGATCTTGCTGAGTATGCTTCTTTTCTCTCAGAACTTGTTTTCTGCTCTATTTGTTTTGCCTCGGAGTTTGATTTTTCAGTGCTGAATTAGGTCTTCCTCGTTTTCATGTTCTTGTTGTTTGTAGCAGCTATTTCGCACCGTTCTATGCGGCTCTTAGATTAATCTAATTTAGAGTGAATTAGTGGAGATTAAATCGACCTCTGGAAATGGAAGGTTTGGGAGTTATGAACTTCACTTGGGAATTGAGTGCTTTACTCTTATATTCGTGTGATTACCAGTTCTTCCGTTTCTATTTTCTTAAATGGAAACTTCCTTGTTGAATCTTATTTAAGAAACAGCTGTGAGAAGCAATAAAATACAGTCAAATCAGAAATATTTGTTTAGGATTTTTTATATATATATATATTAGTGAGTATCTCAGGTAGCTTGTGCGCACGTCCACTATTCTCACACCACAACTATGTGATTCTACAACATTTGGATCCACAACCCTATACAATATTTGGTTGTCTAAAGATATCTAGTAGCCACCATAATTGAACTCAGAACAACTTAGAATAATCCGTTCCGACTTAACCTTACAATGTTTGGATGTCTAATAAAACCCGTAGGACATTAATTACTAGATAAGTGGTCACAATGGATTAAATTCATAGCCATTTGGTTATATCCAAGACTCTCCTTACTATTAGGCCAACCAATGATGGTTCGTTGAGTTTCCAATTTTATGTTATTATTATTTTTCGTGAATTATTTAGTTCTCTAGGAGGATTTGAATGTTTAATCTTCTAACTATTTATCTGTTTTTTTTTAGAATATTACTTGTGAGAGGACTTGAACTTGCGACCTTTGAGAGGAAGTATAGATGCCTTCACTGCTGAGCTTAGCAATGATTAGTCTAAAATAAACTCTAAAAAGTCCTAGGAAATGGTTATGAAGTATTATTAGGTTTTTAGCTAGAAAAAGTCATCATAGTTAGATTTACCAGCTTAGTAGTTACCTTGGTCCATGATTAAAAAGTTGATCTTAACATGGGACTGAAAATAAACCAAAGAACAAGTGATTTGTTTAAATAGAATTTGGGTTTAGAGTGTATAATCCATGCCCCACTTAGTAACTCAAGCGAACTGCTGTTTTCCTCCTTACCTTTTAAGGCTGTGACACTAAATCGAATTTGGGTTTTTGACGGTTTTTGGCTGGCTGATGGATTGGAGTAAATTTAATTATATCAACCAACACTGCCCTACAAGTGGACTTTTAATTTTAATTGGGGATGAAATGACTTGGCAGGGATTCGAACTCATGACCTCCTGCTCTGATACCATGTTGAATTATGTTAAACCACCAATCAATCCAAAAGCCTAAGCTGATGGATTGGGATAAATTTAATTATATCAACCAACAAAATCAAAATGGGCTCTTAATCATACATATGATGGTATAAATTCATTTTTTATTCTGACTAGGGTACCGAGTGGGCTGACTATGTAACTCTGTTTTTTTTCCTTCCTCTTTTTTAAAACATTATAATGATTCATGAACAAGCAACCTTTAACTTACTCGTTTAGTTTCTCATTAAAATGGTGCTAGACTATTAGAGTTGCTTTAGGAAATTATAAGAGTAAGCAACTGAGAGGTGATCATCATCTTTGTGTTGATATGTATTTATGGTATGCCCCCAACGGGTGCACAGTGTTGAAAACTTGCGCTTTGAAGGTATGATCCCCTCAAAATTTTAGGTTCGAGACTCACATGTGACATTAATTTGTAAACAACTCCCATGTCTTCATTCCTTCGTTGTCTCCTGGTGCCTGGCCTAGGGATGGGTGTAGTTACCCCGGGTATTGTATCGTGGAGTGAAACTCCAATTTCCCAGTTTAAAAAAAAATGTATTTATGGTCTTTGAATAAGACTGTCACATGCTTGGTACTATGTGCGATGCAAGTATGTTTCTGAACAACATTTATACTGACTGGGATGGTATCATCTGGTGTTGTAGATTTGCGGGGGAGGTTTTCCATGGCTTGCAGGAACAGGTGATGATAACAGCTTCCAGAAGCCACAATGTGATGGCTCGTGTCAAACAGATTGAATCTTCCCTTCCTTCCCTTGAAAAGGCAATACTAGCTCAAACAAGTCACATTCATTTTGCTTACACAGCTGGTATGACTCAGTTGCCGCCTAAATTATGGATAACTCATACCATAATTTGTGTCAATTTTTAAGCTGCTCTCAACTTCTCTTTTGCACATATTCAGGGCATGAGAGATTCCTTTGTTAGTTTACGTAGACGATGGTTTTTTACTTTACCGTTTGATTTTTTTCGTACAGCCATTTTTTTCTTACCTATCTTCTAACTTATCTCTCGGTTCTAGTCTTTTTTATAAGGTTTAGACACTCATACTAGCATACGTGAGTGTCTATATCTAGAGATTTCTTGTTGATATTACTGGAAAGAGGATGTTTGAAGAAAGTAGTTTTTTAATTCACTGATAGTGTGAGATGTCTTACTTTATTTTAACTTTGTACTGGTCACAAACTTATATTCAGAACAAGAGTTAGCTTTAGTAAATAGTTTGTGTTGTTTGTCTGTTGCACCTATATTCAAGCATGCCGATTTAGCCAAAACTAAGGTTCTATCAGGATCATGCTATCAGATATGTTTAAGATGATAAACAAGAAATTTGTTTTATATTGTTAAGCTTAATTCCATCACAATCAATGTCTTGTGTAGATTTTGAGAAAATGATTAACAATTCAAAGTAAAAGGTCCAACATTTTGACAACACTTGATATTCGTATAATGTTAAGCAGTTGCTTTACAGGTTCTGAGTGGCATCCACGTATTCAAACTGAACAAAATCACTTCATCTATCATGATTTGCCACGATTTATTCTGGATTCCTACGAAGAATGTCGTGATCCTCCACAACTTCATTTGCTTGACAAGTATGGACGATTCTTTATCTTCGTTTAAATATTTCTCCTTATTGAAAATGAAAGACAAGCTTGACGTGCTGTTCTTCTCTCCATCCAGATTTGACACTGGGGGTCCTGGATCTTGCTTAAAGCGATATTCAGATCCAACATTTTTCAAAAAAACATCAACTTCAGGAAAAGTAAGCTTAGAGAAGGTTCGGAGTGACAAAAAGGCTCACAAGGTTAAGGTGTGCAGCTAAAATCTAGGAGTTATTTGTGTTACATGCGTCTTTCAAATCAGTGTTTAGCTTTCAAGTTTCGACTGCTTAGTTACATGAAAGAATTTAATGTATGAGTTATTTGTTTCTGTCTATTGACTCCACATTATTCTCAATTTCTCACCAATTAACCAGCCTATAGTAAGCCATAGAACATATCCTGTTCAAGTAAGGTTATTATAGTAAGCCATTAACAACAAGAAGAATGTGAAGTCAATGTGCTATTTTATATTCTTGAAATCTAAACTTGCTCCTTATTCTTTTTTCCGCCCCTCCTTTTCTAAGTAAGCTGAATACATCAGTTTTGAAGTTACTGTATTAAAGTAGTCATTCTGACAAATAAGTTAATAATGTACAGAGAAAAAGGTCGTTGGTGCGCAATGGAGAAGTCATGCATGGTGCATCTATTCCCAATCATAAGAGCAGGTATTATTAACTAACAATTAGCTCTGGACATTTCTTCTTTTGTTGAACAGTTCACCAACAACTAGATAATGCAGCTTGCAGTTCACCTCCATTTCCAATGAAGGAGCATCCTTTCCTCAAATTGCTACAGCTGATATGATGATGAAATCAGATGCTGGGGACTCTTCAAATTCTTTTGATTCTGGAACAGGGTCAGGATATGCAGGAAGTGTTTTGAAATTAGGTTCTTCCTTGCAAACTAAAGAACGGGAATTTAAGGAATCTTCAAGTTCAAGTTTGATGCAGTTCAGTGATGTTGTTGATTCAGTTGTTCCAGGTGAACAAAGTAGGATGGTAGATGATAAATTTAAACATGCACTAGAAGATCGAATTGATTCAAGTTTCTCTTCTCATGTCACTTGGGACGAAAAGGCAGAAATAGTGAAGCCCAGGAATCAGCAAGATAGTAGAGAAAAGAAAGAAATAGTGCAGTCAATAGATCAACAAGATGTTAGAGAAATGGCAGAGACAGTGCAGCTAAGGACTCAACTGGATGTTAGAGAAATGGCAGAGACAGTGCAGCTAAGGACTCAACTGGATGTTAGAGAAATGACAGAAATTGTGCAGCCAAAGTCTCAACAGGATTTTAGAGAAAGGGAAGAAATTGTGCAGCCACAACAGGCTGTTCAAGAAATGACAGGAATCCTTCAGCCAATTACTCAAAAGGGTGTTAGAGAAATGGCAGAAATTTTGGAGAAAAGGTCTCGACACAATGCTAGAGAAACGATAGAAATTGTGCATCCAAGGACTCGAAAGGGTGGTAGAGAAATGACAGAAATGGTGCAGCCAAGGTCCCAACAGGATGTTAGAGAAATTGAAGAAAAAATGCAACCAAGGACTCGACAGGATGTTAGAGAAATTGAAGAAAAAATGCAACCAAGGACTCGACAGGATGTTAGAGAAATGGGAGAAATTGTGCAGCCAAGAAATCAAAAGCATGTTAGAGAAATGGAAGAAATTGTTCAGCCAAGGTCCCAACATGATGTTACAGGAATGACAGAAATTGTGCTACCAAGGACTCAAAAGAGTGCAAGAGAAATGGAAGAAAATTTGCAACCAAGGACTGAAGACGGTGTTAGAGAAATGACAGAAATAGTGCAGCCAAGGCCTCTACAAGATGTTAGAGAGATGGCAGAAATTTTTCAATCTAGGACTCAACAAGATGTTAGAGAAATGGCAGAAATTGGGATGGCAAGGACTCAACAGGGTGGCACAGAAAAGGCAGAAACAGTGGAGCCAGGTAGCCAACAGGGTATTAGAGAAAGGGTGGAGATAGGGGAGTCGAAGAGTCAACAACATGATAAAGATGAAGAATTTAAGGTTCATGCACCTGAATCTACCCTGGATCCATTTGAAATGGAAGGTTTTTACCTTAGAAATGATGAACAAATGAGTACACTATCTAATAATGGCCAACTGTTCGAATCCATTTATGATGGGAATGTTTTAGAAGAAATTGAAAGTGAAACGGACAATTATATGGATGCACTAAACACCATTGAATCAGAATCTGAAACTGACCTTGATTGCCAGACAAAACGAGAAGTAGAGCCATGTTCATCCATCATAAAGTGTGAAGTAGTAGATCAAATGGATGACCTCCTTGAATCGAGTTTGGATTCTGATATTCCAATTCTGAGGAATGAGCCTCAAAAGTCCTTTGACAAAGGTATGATCTCCAGTCTACCAAATTTAGTCTGTTCAGATAGTTTTTATCATGATCAAAGGCTTGAAAACACCATAAAGGTTTCTAGTCCTGACTGTCCCCTAGAAACGGATTTGCATGGCAAGGAAAGTTCTACATCAGAATCAGATATCAGTGATTCCTTTCCTCCTGATTCCACCTCTAGTCTAGAGGATCAGTCAGGAATTGAATTATCGAATAGTGTGCCTGAATCTGAAAAAGCTTCTTTCTCTTGCAATCCTTCAGATAAGTTCTGGACAAATGGTGGCTTGCTAGGACTTCAGCCATCAAAGCCTCCTTCTTGGGCTGTATCAAATGTTGTCTGTGAGGACACAAGTAAAGACGAGAAACATGGCCGTTCTGAGCATGGGTATGTGATCAATGGTAATGCACAAGGGATGATAATGGATATCTTGCCCAAAGATGCTATTAACAATGAAAAAGATTCAACTTCTAATAAGCCCTCATTGCTGCACCATGATGATCAGAAATACGACGTGTCTGGTCAAATACATGGAGCTTGTACTCCATCTCAGGAATTCTCAAGAAGTGATTTAAATGCCAAGAATGAAAGCTTTAATATTAATCATTCAAACGTGGCAGCAGCTGGAATTGCATCTTCAGCTGTACCTAATGTCCATACTCAGGCCATGGAGGAAGACGAGTCCAATCAGAATTTTGGACACCAATTGCTTGTAAATGGCTTTCATAGAAAACTGACGCTGATACATGATGAAAGGTTTGAGACTACAGATAGTCCAGGGAAGAGAAATGCCTACCAAGATATTTTATACCAAACAATGTTTGAAAAGACTTTCAAAGAGGACTTAGGCTGTGATTCTTCAATAGATTCATGTCCTCCTTCACCCCCACTTGATCACATGAAAATCTCTTTCAACCCTACTTCTGATTTTGAAATTTCTAAATTGAAACTGAGATTTCCTGATGGCAGTGAAGGCCGTGGGAGCACGAAGGACATATTTCCATCATTTCAGTTGGCCCCGGAGGAGTCTATTTCTGTGCATGAGATTGGCTCTGAGTCCGATGATGACACATTCTGCAGATCATCTCCATGTATGTCAGATGATTGTCTTAGTGATCACTCTAAGTCAAATTCTGACATGTGGGAATCAGATGAAGCTCCAGAAAGCTCAAGCAAGAATTCGTATGATCTACACACGTCACAGATGGAATCTTTATCTGCATCATTTGAGCTTGAGGGAAGCACAAAAAATGGCATTACTGTGGATGATGGTGGAAATTTGAACTCTAGGAGGGGCATGGATGAATCCCTTTCTGGCCCTTTACTCGATCTTCCATATTTTGACATTGTGAACCCAGTAATGAGTGAAAGAATTAATGATATAGATGCTATAAATCCTCTTAAGTTGCTATCTTCGGATAATCCTACTCCAGCCCCGCCACCTCTTCCTCCTTCACAATGGTGTGTTTCAAAAACATCCTTAGATGTGTCTGAAGACCAGAAGGATTTATCTACTCATTCAAAGCAGGTAATACCAACTGTCTTCCGGCAGCAAATAACTCATGAGCTCATTGCAACCAAGCCAAATGGCAAGGTAAAGAGTAGTCTAGTGGTTATTTTGACAACAAACATAAACAACTAGAATGATTCAAGATGTGGAAAGTTATACTTGCTAATTCGTTTATTATTGAATGAAGAAACAGGAACAAATGGTAGTCGATGGTAAAAAGGAACCAAACAACATTGGAAATGGCAATGTGATGGATGCTAGGGAAGAATTCCTGCATCAAATTAGAGCAAAAGTAAGTAGCTTCCTTACGTTTTTGTTGAAAATTAGTTTCCTTTTCATTGATTTGCTTTGGTTTTGCCGGATATTGAATTACCCTAATGGATATGAACCTGCGCTATACGATGCATGGTCAGTTTTTATTATGTATATATTAGCATATGTGCGTTTCGAGATCCTATACATGAACTCAGGTAGACCGTCATGCCTGTGATGCATTCATAGCTTAGTGCATTAACTAGACTAGACATTTGCATCCATACTGAATTTTGAAAGATGCCTTGAAGATTCTCTTATTTTCATTTTTGTTGCCAAGATTCTTCAGGAGAAGATGTACTTAGTTAAACACTATGAACTTCAAAGTAAAATTATCATGGTTATTTATTTTATTTTTTTTATCAAATCAGATCAAAAGTAATATAGTTTGTGTTATTAATTATTCTCAACCATGCTATCCTCAGTCATTCAACCTACGACCCACAGTGACTGAGAAGCCAAGTACTACAGCGGGACCGGCTACTCACGTCAAAGTCACAGCAATTTTGGAGAAAGCCAACGCAATCCGCCAGGTTCTTCATTGGCCTATTTTACATCCTTGTACATAAAAGACATGTCTTAACCATTGATAAATTTCTCAGGCTGTTGGAAGTGACAATGGCGAAGACGACGATTCGTGGAGCGACGCCTGATCGTAGATATGGAACCCCCTTTTTTCCCCGAGAAGCAATTCTCACAAAGGTGCTAATAGTTGCATATGTAATAAAATACATATATAATATGCCTTCGTAAATAAGCTTATTTAGTTTTGGTAGAGTTTACCTTGGCAACGTGTAGCTTATTTTGCCTTTTTGACTACTATTCCCTTAGGACTTGTCAATTCCTTGTAAACATGTATTAGTACTAGCCTTAAAACGCTTGTAATTTCTATTATTTTAGCTTTTACTCTTCTGCCCCTGAAAGTTCACGTTTTTGTCAGCATAAAGGAAAGAAATAAAGTGTTGGATTCCATGTAAGAACAGATGGAGAAGTAAAGTAGGTTGGTAATTTCCCTAGTGATGGTATTAAAGAATATAAAGTACCTTTAAAGTCTTTAAAGAATGATTCAAAGAAACAATTAAAAAAAAAAGGGTAAAGTCTTTGTCTTGTGATGTATCGCAGAAAATACAGAATTTAATTGCGTTCATTGCCAATGCCAAGTTGATTGACCAAGAAAGAGCAACTTATGATTAAAGAAAGTTCAAATATAATTTGACAAAGTGCAATGGTAGGCTTGGCATGGCCAGTCTGGCTTTTCGGCTTGCAACTTGGGATCATACAATGTATCTCTCATATACAGCTTCATGCTCAAATTCTGCTATTCTAGTCCATGCCAGGATTAGATTAAAACAGGTTGTATATTCAATTTCCTTTTTTCTTTATCAAGGTAACACTTGTTTAAAAGAATAAAAGTCAAATACCTGCTGTTAAAATTATAATTAAGTCTCCAAGGATCGGTTATGTCGGTAAAACTTGGGGTATATAGTATACTCGCTTTGTGCTCTCATGTTCAAAACATATGAATGACCTTAATTGTATAATCTCTAGTTGCTTCGTGCATGCAGGCTTTGAAGTGGATTGGTGTCCTCGGAGGGGCAAAGTTCTGATTTTCAATTATTAAAAAAAATGAAAACTTACCAAACTAGTCAGATCTACAAAATAATTATAAATATGGTTATTTTAAAAAAATTAAAAATTTTAGTCATTAATATTAATAATAATTTCTTTGCCAGAAGATTTAATAGTACAATTTCCAAAAAAAAAAGTCTGAACATTTGTCCAAAGATGTATTTAGTAGGACCATGAACTTGCAAAGTTATATTTAACTTGTCATAAATTTTTAATTTTGTATCTAAGGTTTTTTTCTTAACCTTTTCAATCTTATGATGTAGAAAAACTCATGCTTCTTGTATGGAAAGGTTGAATGGAATTTCAAAATCAAATGAATAGTTGAAATTAAGAAACACATGATACACATCTAAAAAAAATCATATATTCTTAGACACAATTAAAATTTAGACTCCTATAAAATACTTATTTAAAAGTTAAAGGCATTAAATATAATATTGACAGCTTAGGAACTTATTAAATACTTTATGAAGGTACGTAACATTTTAAAACTATGTGTCAAAGTAAAAACATTTTTTTTAGTATAATAACAGGAGAGGGACAAATATTGACTCTCAAGATCGAACATCTGACGTTGGTCTTGAATTAGTTTACAAGCAAATAATGACCTAAGATAATATAGTAAAAAAACATTATTTCAAAGCAAGGATTAAATTGACCTAAGATAATACAGTAAGTAAAAACATTATTTGAAAGCAAGGATTAAGTTGACCTAAGATAATATTATGATTAATTTTACCTATAGGACTTGATTATTTACAACAATTTTGACTCTCTAGCATTTATTAACCCACATGTCAAATGATTTAAAAAAGTGGCTTTGGTTTTTAGTAATTAATCAAAGGCCAGCTATTATCCACATGGAAGTTAAAACCAACGGCTGATTGGTCCTAGCTAAGAAAAGATGCTGTGTGTAAAAGGCAATAGATATTAGCTAATCTAAGGAAATTAATTATAGGTTTTATTATAAAATTTGTTGCACAATTGAAAGGCGAGCATCTTACACTATCAACCTGGCTTTAGGATAATGCCTATCTTCTTCTTTTCTTTTTCTACAATTCTCTTGTTTGAAAAAAATAAAAAATAAAATGAATTACAATTAATTAATTAATTATGGGTTTTATTTTATATTTTAGAGTGTGATAGGGAAACTTCCCAACTTGCAGCACTGATTGGAATAAACAGTAAATTAAAAAAAGAAAAAGAAAGACTTAGTTTGTTGCTTCATTTTTGCTTAAAATAAGCAACTTGGGGTCATTGAAAACCCTAGCACCACCCAACATGGAATCATTTTAATTATTCAATTTTCCAATTCCATTTGAATATTTCTCGTAATGATTTTTTTTTTAAAAGAAAAGAATATTTCTCATAACAATATGAATGTTATCTCCTAAGTTTTGATTGGGGCACTCCTCTCTTTCGTGAAAAGCTTGAGATTTAGCCAACATGAGCAGTTGATCAGCAACACTAGTATATGCCTAATGATCAGAGGATTTGGGTTCGAGTCTCCCACCCCTAATTATTATAATTTAAAAAAAAAAACTTAGAGATTTAGATTCAAGCTCTAAATGGATGCCTCAAAAGTGATTAGGATGCCTCAAAAGTGATTAGATTTCTTCACTTTGGTTTCTAAAATTAGGTTTTTAATCTTGGAACTTCTTTTTTTATTAATGTTTATTTTAAGACTATTCGACAAAAATGTAAAATATGTGCTTGTTTTGTTCCTTTACCATGAGTAAATGTCTACACATAAACAAATATATAAAGCTACATATAATAAATAAATTTGAGTAGCAATTTGTTTTGTAATTTTTTTTTTTTTGAAAAAAAAACTTAATTCATAAAGTATACAAGCACATAACAAAAACATTATATAAAACCTCTCCAAGCTCAAAGTTAGAGATGTAATATCACAGTTTTTTTTTAAAGTTCAGATTTTGTATTTTCAAGATGTTACACTTGTGATAATATTTTTTAAAAGAGTTATAAAATATTTGTCAATTCTGATATCGCTAAATATATGAGTGTTCCACCATTAAATAGTTTTTATTAATTTGGTGTCTAAAACAAAACACTTAGATTTTACCAGTTAAAACATATATAATTATCTAAATATGTGAAATATTTTGATTTTTTAATAAGTTCTATAATATGGACGGTGAAGATTTAAACTTCTACTCATTTGATCTATATATATAAAAATCAGAATTTGTGCTTAAATGATAGAATGTTGAATCTTTAAAACCTAACCAAAAGACTAGATCATATTATTTAAAATTGTGGTTCTTGGTATGATGAGAAATAGTAAAAAATGTGGTAGATATAGATTTAAAAGTTCCAAATTCAAGAGACTAAAAAAAAAGTTTCAAATTCAAGAGGCGCCCATATATCAAAATGGTAATCGACACTTGGAAACCATATCATATGAAAGATGTTACTTTCTTCATATATTATTATATTTCAAATTATGATTAAATCTTTCATTTTAAATTGATAAAAAAAAAATAGAAATGAAAGTCTTCGAAAGCATCCAAAAGAAAAGTGCATCTCTTTCCAAGGAAAAGAAAAAGGAAAAAGAAAACGAAAATGCTCTTTTGTCTAATTATATAAGTGGGAAAAAGTTGTGTTTGGAAAAGAGGTTTGCTTTCATATTAAGTATATAAAAAAGTTTGCTTTATTAAAGCAAATCCCCCATTTATCAATTCTCTCTTTTCCTTCGCAGTTCCATTGATCAAAAGCTTATTAAACCAGCTGATTAGTGGTGTTTCGAAAAATTAAGAGATAATGAATTCAATTGGTAAGAGTACTTATAAAAAATATGATTCATTCAGAGGTCAATTACATGTATTTATACAAGAGAGAAAAGCTAAAAAAATGTGATTATTTATCTAAGAATTAATTTTTTAACATCAAAATATTGTAAAGGTAAATAATATATTCCACGTGTTCATAATTTATCAAAAGCTACGTTGGACCATAACCATCATTTTCCAACTTTATAACCCATTTCAAATAAATTCAAATGCTAAACATCAAAGTTAAGTAACCAAAATGCATGCATTGAAACAAAGGCAAAAAGTAGAACTTTTAATGCAAAAAGGAATTCCATAAACGTTTTATGTTTATTCAGACTCTTTACGATCAATGTAACTTTAGAATCTATTGATATATTTATATATTGTGACCCACAATTAAAGTTTTTTTTTTTCCCCTGTTTTAAAAAATAAAAGGTATTTTTTCCCTTTTTCTAAAAGTAGTGAAATTTGTAATTAAATCATAGGTGGGTTCTAACTGTATAATATTTGAAAAGAAAAGATTAAATTTATACTCAAATATTGATTTTTTTTATAAAAAAAAGTCAAAATTTAAAATTTAAAAATATATATATATACTCAAATATTAACATAGCATTTTAGGTCAGTAAATCATTGTTTGGTCATGGTAAAATTATTGGGTTGGGTTCGAATATTCTTTTCTATAAAATATTTTTGTTAAGATTTTGTTTGACATGGTTTTGTTTTTTATATGGAAAAAGTGATGTTTATCATCGTAAATTAAAGAATAAAAGGGTTAATAAACCCTGTCCATGTGCCAAGATTTGTGAGAAATTCATAGATTAATAAAAATAGCATTTTTTTGGAACCAAATATTTGATAGAATAATGAAAAATATATACCCTGGCTATAACGCTACCAACAGTCGTCTATAAACTTTTCAAGGCATCTGTCCGTCGTTTTGTAATATTTATTTCGGGTAGAATTATTTGTATTATTTTTCAAACAACTTGATTTTTTTAATAAACAAAAATTCATTATTAAAAGGCCCAAGTGATTGTTTGAAAAGCAAAAGAATAAATAATCTGCGGAAATCTTAATTCCCATTTCCACGAGATCCAGTTCACATATTACACGACAAAATCATTTTAGTTCATATTAATTGTTTTTTTATTTTTATTTTTTTCTTTTTAGGTTGAAGAGTTGAGGGAGAGAGGTGGATTTTTATATTAACTTAAATCATCTCTCTCATTTGACAACCATAAGAAATCAATGCCTAAGTTTTTTTTTTTTTAACTAGAGCTAGAAAGCATAAAATTTCCCTAACGTATTGACATTAATTAAACAAATCATAAAGTTTTAAACCAATTTGAGCGAACTGGTAATTTTAGATGTGATAATCATAAAGTGTGATTAGATTTAATTTATAATGGTCATTTATCTATCTTTTTGTGGTCATAACTAAGAAATCGAGATTAGTCGAAGGATTAGTAGTTAGTCTCATTGCATAGTCTACAGTACGCATATTCTTCCATGATTCAAGTCCAAGAAAAAAAAATTACAATTAATTTTACTTATAATGTTTCGAACTTGAGAATTTTCAAGCAATATAGTTTAGTGACTCCAAATTTTTATTAAATAAGGTTGCTCTTTGGGGACATAATAATCATCTATTTAAGAATTAATTTTTATATATTTTTTTTCACAAACAATAAGGCAAGATACAATTTTCTTGTGAGAATTTTTTTTATCGGACACTTTTAGATATCAATAAACAAACAAACAAAAATCACCAAAAAAGTTATAAATTATTAGAAAAGTGTAAGATACTTTATCGATTAATTTGAATAATTTTTGCCAATTACATGAGTAGATTATATGTAGAGAGAGAGAGTTCAAATCACAATCCAACTCACATTTATATTAAAAAAAAAAAAAAAAAACTTATTTCTTCTTTTCTTCTTTTTTTTTTTTTTTTTCATCTCTGCTTTTTTTTTCGGATTTTAAATAGAAATTATTG
Source organism: Sicyos edulis (assembly GCA_036507275.1). NCBI lineage: Eukaryota > Viridiplantae > Streptophyta > Magnoliopsida > Cucurbitales > Cucurbitaceae > Sicyos > Sicyos edulis. The sequence goes on along the minus strand of CM071846.1, from coordinate 16,175,543 downwards.
GTTAAAACAAAAACCAAATATAAGTTCCTTAGTTATATTCAAAAGGCATTGGCCACATACACCATATAGATATTTCACTTTATAAATTGATTGCAATTTTAGGATAAAAAGAGAAACCAGAAAGCACATAAGAAAAAAAAAAAAAAAAAAAAAGAAGAAGATATCTGATGCTTAATTATACGGCGCAACATATAAAGATGGAAAAAGCTTATAATCCTTTTTATATATAACTTTTTCTTCTGTTTTTCTCATACGAAAAAATTATGTGGTGGAAAAGCAATTTCATGTCTACGTATAAAACTAGGCTTTATATCTCATCCATTGCTTGTTTGTACTTCAAATTATTTTATGTCACGTGGACTATTATATTATAAGCTTAAAAAATAACCATTTATTTATTATAAAAAAACCCATTTATTTCACTATTTTCCTTTTCTTTTGATAAGCATGCTCTTAATTAGTCATATTTTTCATCTTATAAGGAACACAAAGCCAACCTTCTTCGAAAATCCAAATCTGTTTCTTAGTTCTAATTCTTTTACCAGCTCACCAGTAATTTTAATATGTAATTGAAAATATATAATTCGAAAATATTAAAACACAGGGAACGTCTAAATTAAAATATCAAACTTTTTTTTCATTTTTAATTTTTCATGAATATCTATCAAAAATCTATATTTTATTAATAAATTCATCTGAGAGTTCCAGAAAATTGAGAGCTAGACATGTCCATCCATATTGGAATTCAAGATGGTATCACTATTTGTTAGATTTAGTTTTTTTTTTTTTTTGGGATTAAGTTCATCACTGATTTATTATTGATAAAGGGAAAATGGCATATATATATATATATATAGTGATGAAAGTTTATCATTAGTTAGAAAGAAAAAAATAGCACATCAATGATCAATGATATCTCTTAAATTAAACAAGTTATATATATATATATATATATATATATATATATGTCAACATGAGCAGTTGTTTAGTGGCTAGAGGCCTTGGTTTCGAGTCCCCCACCTATAATTGTTGTAATCTATATATAATTGTATATGGATTAGATTTAAAATGATGACTGCCAATTTTGCTACCCATTATAAACAAAAAATGTTTTTTTTTTTAAACTCAAATTTTAGACATACACTTTTTTTTACATAATTTTAGATATACACTTATATCTGTACTCTATTAATTGAATGGAAAATTTGAAAATTCAACCGTTCAATGTACAGAAGTTATTTAATACATACTTTGACCCAAATTCATAAACTATATAGTTAAATTCTCCGCATTGGTAAAGCTTTCATTTACCATGTAATTAGTTTAGATACAAAACAATTGTCATTTTCTTAATAATAATAAAAAGTTTTGTTGAAAGTATGGAAATTTTCTAATATAAAAATGATGGGGTTTATCTTCTTTTTTTTTTTTTATGAATCTTTAAAAGAAAGAAAGAAGATGATAATGATGATGATGTAGTGAAGTAATGATGTGTACAAAAAGCTCATCCTCAGCCTTTTTCTTTTCCATCCCACCAACCTATCTTATTGGCGGCTTATGTTTCTTTCATTTTTCAGTTACCATTTTTCTTTTTTTTAATTAAATTCCCCAATTTCCCAATTCTTTTATAAATTCCCCATTTTTTCCATAATCCCAAAAACCAATTCTCTCTCTGTGTTTTTGTATAATGGCAGAGAGAAAGCATGAAGATCATGAGAGTGGAATTAAGCTGTTTGGGAAAACAATTATGTTGCAAAATCAGAAGCAGATGAAAGAAGAAGAAGAAAAGGCAAATAATGATAAATCAGAATCTGCTGAGAAAAAGGCTGAAAAGACAATTGCTTGCCCAAGATGCAAAAGCTTGGACACCAAATTTTGCTATTTCAATAACTATAATGTTAATCAGCCAAGGCATTTCTGCAAGGGCTGTCAGAGATATTGGACCGCCGGTGGGGCCCTCCGCAACGTCCCCGTCGGTGCCGGCCGCCGGAAATCCAAGCCCCCCTGCCGGACCTTCGACTCCTTGCCGGAAAATTGCGTCTTTGATTCTTCCGGCATCGTGGCCGTGCAGCCCTTTGAGTTGGAAGGTGTCGTCGAGGATTGGCATGTCGCCGCCGTACACGGTGGTTTCCGCCAAATCTTACCGGTTAAGCGACGGAGGGATTGCCATGATGGTCAAATCTGTTAATTCTTCTCTCCCTTTTTTTTTCTTTTTTGTTGTTTTGTGTTAAGAATTTCGATGTGATTGAGGAAAAATATTGAAAAAAGAAACATGTTTTGATGGCGTTAGTTTTGTAAAAATACAGACTTTGCTTATAGTTTTTGGCCCAAAAAAAGACTTTTATTATTATTATTATTATTTTGTTTTTAAGGATATGATCATCTGATGGTGCACTCCGATCCAATATCATCAATAATAACTCTGGAAAAGGTCAAACCATGCTTCATTATTGATGGGATAAGACCCAATTAATTTCAATTAATTTATGTTTATTGAGATGCTTAATTATTGTAAGCTACATCTTCTGAATTCATTTTTTAAAATTAAGTGAATGATGTAGGAAAATAATGCATTCATTAGACGGTTTTTAAAATAATTTGATTCAATAATTAATTTAATAAATTCGAATTCATAACTTCTTTCACAAACATCTTTTTTCCAATTCAATCATTAGTTAGTGTTAACGAACTTTTCTATTATTCACCTTTTTTTTTCCTTTTTTGCAAGGCTATAAAGGGTAGATATTTGTTTTCAATTGTGATAAGGAGCTTTCTTGACATAATTTTTTGCAAGGGTATGAGTGTTTCTGTTAATTCGAGATCGTATATTTTAGGTTAAAATATAACTTGTCTATGTACTTTGGTAAAATTTCAATATTTATCCTTATGAATGAGTTTTTTTTTTTTATATTTTTCTTAAAAATAATACTTCATTCCTCCAAAATTTTAGAAAATATTTTGTCTTTATTTATATTAATACTATTAATTATATGAATTAGTTTAAAGCTTTTTTTAAGAATATAAACTAATATAAATATTTGAAAACAAAAAATTAGGAATCAAAATAAAACACAAATTTAAAAGTATAGGACTAAAATGATTTTTATGTAATATTTCACAACCCATATATAGGCCCTAAGATTATTAATAACATAGTATCAAACAATTGTGATATGAGAAAAGTCATAGTGCACGTTATAAATTAGCTTAGACACATACACATGGATTTCCTGATAGGAGAGGACAGGCCTTGCCATTGTTTTTGCATAGATTAACTCCTACACTTTGAAGCCACCTCTGCTGCTCATAAGCTAAACACCTCACAGATATCGCGTTCGTGCTCCCCGTCCACCGCCACCCGGTACCTTCCCGGGTTGTTCGTTGTCGTGTGGCGCCTGTATGTTATGCTGCCTGCTGTATTTCTGCACTTCAACATTATCTTTTTTTTCTAATCCATGATTGTCTGGGTCAGTTTGCACGTACGTACCTCAACTAATGTCATGAGATATAGTGTCTGACTCTATAACATTTAGATGTCAAAGACATGGGTAGGGAATTAATTCCTAAGTAGTTGATCACTATGAATTGAATGCATCATTTTAAGCATTTCAAGACTCTCTTTGACCACCAAGTCACTCATTCATGAAAAAGATGTGCACCACAATCTTTTCTTTTGAACTTTTTTCACTATTGTGTATCATTCTCAATTTGGGAGTTACACAAATGAAGTCATATGTTGTGGTATTCCATTATTATAAATTTTACATTTTAAAGACCAAATGGCTACCAAAAAAAACCTACATTTAATTACTTTTTGTGAATGATTTTAGGGTCGATTTGAGTCCTCAATTCGGGTTGGTTCAAATTTAACTATGAAACCACTTGAGATCTATGTAGAGGCCTCAATCGTGGTGAAAGTAATATAAAATAGTTTGAAGGGTTGAATGTCAAATGACGCTTATGTTGTTTGGCATGTGCAAAAAAATTGTCCATGTTTATTGATATAAGCTTTTTGCATGAAATCAAAAGAAAGAGCGTGAGAATTATGTTCAAAATGAATAATATCATCGACTTAAAGGTTGCAAGTTTGAATCTTTGTTGTTGTACCAAAGGTTTAATGTAAAATGACGCGTGCTAGGATGGCTAAAATACGATAATGTGATCAAAGCCGGTTAAGCCTAAGCTATTTAAAAAAATCTCAACAAAACTGTCAAACATAGATAGAAAATGAAGGTTACCCTTCATGTTTTCACTAATTTTGGTTGCTTCTTTCCTTGTTGGCTTCTTATACACCAATGGTTATTTTATTGACTCCTTGTCTTCCACAAAAACCTGTGGATTTTCTGTGAAGCGTCATGGGTATGGCATAAAAAGTTTACAACTTTTTTTTCCTCCATTGATTGAAAATTTTTCTGTTTTTTTGAGATATAAAAGTAAAATTTAAAGAATAAAAACGCATGTTATTCTTTTAATGAGGCTGTGATTTTTCAAAAGCTATATGTGTCATATCATAAATCTCCAAATCTATTTGGATATTTGTTTAGCATATACAAAGATCATGTCGTCTTCAAAAAAGTTACTTTGTTCCTTCGTTTTATCTATTACACTTTTTTCTCCATTCTACAAAAGGATTCCTCTCCACTGGGGAGTTTGGAAGATGCCTACCATCAAAGATATAGTTCGATGAATGAATCAATCAATTAAATTTTCAACTACTATGGATTGGACTAGTAATAAAAAAACAAGTCCACAATATAACAAATTTTGAGTTCAATTCATGGTGATGTAGAGTGAAATAGTTGTGTAAAAATAGTCCAGATACTTGTAAGGGGTGGGTTTATTAACACTCATCAATATTTAAAAAAGAAAAAACATAAAAAATTTAATCCAATAATTCCAATTAGGGATAGTTACTATACATCATAATTTTACTAAAAGAACGGTTACAACAATCAAGATCAAAATTCTTCAAAAAAAATTGTAACTAGTTTGCTTTTAACTAATATTAAAAAAGCTTGGCATAAAGTTCCCCTTAAACCATTCAAATAAAGTTTGCAAAATTAAATACAGAAAATAATATGAAGCTTTGTACTACAGCAAAAAAAGAGGGAGGCAACCATTATTGAGAGGAGAAGATAGTTGTTTATTTGAGAAAGAAGAAGAAATGGTTGAAGGGCTACATTGTAGCAAACTCATCCACTACAACACAATATTTAACAATGTGTAGAAAGACATTCTAATCTAATGAACTAATAAGCTTAATGGGCCTTGGTATAATAATATTGATCATAGCATAACTAGCATTAATACTATTAATATTATTATACTAAACTGCACTAATCTACATGCACGGATCTAATTATTATGATTTCTCAAAAAAAAAAAAAACTAGTTATTATGATAATATTCTAACAAATAAGGAAAGCACTATCCTATACTGTTGCAGAAAATAGAAAAAATCGATCTCCTCAACTTCTCTCAGATAGCTATCATAATATGTATTTGGAATACCTAGATTACTTAGGTAGAATAATGCACCCATCGTCACACCTTAAGGGGCCGTTTACTTTAAGGTGATCAAGATAACTGGAAATCTTCTAATGCTTGAAATGTCAAGTGTCCGAAATTACATATGTCTGACATCCTTAGATGAACATGTTTGTTTTGTAGGAATATTTTTTTACAAATATTTGGTCATATTAAGTTACATGTCTTTCTTGTGTAGAAATGACGCTTGACATAACGTAAATTTACTTAATATTTCAAGAATGCATGTACAATATTCATATAGTGATGCATAAATTAAATATATATGTATATAACATAATTTTTTATATTAAAGTTTAATTTCATTCCTATAATGAATTATAGCCAATCATGTTTCTTAATCACTTTTATTTATATAGATAGATATAGTAATCAAAATAAATAAAATTTTAAAAGAAATAGTAACTTTGTATTTATTTTTTTTTTATAAATGTAACCATCTTGGGAAAAGTACAATAAAAACTTTTTAGTTTCAATTAAGATATATAGTAAAAATTTAAATAAATTATATATATATATTAAAATTGATAAATATAAATACATATTAATAAAAAGGATAAAATCGTCAATAAATGATTCCCTCATTATGGGAATCTTGAAAACTCATCAATCGAAAGGACATTCAAATCTTGTCGGATGCCTTCATATGGGAATCCTATGATGTTCGAAAATGTTAGAATATTTGTTTAAAAAAAAGAATGTTAGAATATTCGGTATTTTACAATTACTATGAAATGAATATAATAATTTGGATGTTCATTCTATTCTATAAGAATCTTGGATTACTTCAAGATGAATAGTCTCTAAGAGATCCACTCTTAACCTTTTTTTTTTTTTTGAAAAGAACTCTTAACTATTTAAATGAGAGATTATAGACAAATTTATTACAAATAATTTATTAAAAAAAAGAGAACTAAAGATCACCAAGTCAAGAGAGACCTAATATTAAAATGGTAAAGAAAAAGCTTTATTATCACTCAAAGTCATTTATTTTAGATTTTTTTTTTTTTTTTTTTTTTTTTTTGATATGAAACTTTGAGATTAATGTTACTCTTCCAATCAATAAAAAAATATTAAAATGATAACGTTGAAATTCAATTTATGATTTAGCTACGCGCAAAACTCTTTCCTTCCATACGGCAATTAGTTCAAAAAATAATTATTAAATTCAAGATAGCATCATCTATCAGAATGGGCATGGCCTTTTGCATTATTTATTAAAAGAAAAAAATACATTAAAAATTTTGAAAAACATACTCAATTGCCTGCCGATTACTTCTCAACCCTTTATATTTTTTTCTCGCTACAAAATATCAATTAATAGAACAAGTCAAAACAATTAGAATGAATAAAAGACGAACTCTTAGCTAATAGCTAAAATCGTCTATTTGATTTAAGATACAAGTATATCTAGGGGTGTTCATCGATCGATGTCGATTTTCGGTGAAAACTGGCACCGAACCAACTTATCGAATTCCTAAAAAATGAAACTAACACCGAATAATCGGTTAAATTGGTTAGTTCGATCGGTTAAGTCGGTTAAAATTAATTAAATTTGGATAATATTAATTTATTCTTATTTTTTATTAAAAAAAATATTAATCATAAAATTTTATAATGAAAATTTGAGAATTAATTTTTAAAAATGAACGTATAGAATAATTTTTCAAAAATGCAAATAAATTTAAACTAATTTTCCAATAATTTAATAAGGAATATATTTAATTATATGAAAATGTCAATATTTTATAAAGGAAATTTTCGATTGACCGACCGACTTGATCAAATTTTTTTCAATTAATCATTTTTGTAACCGACACCGACCGGCCATAATTCGGTCAGTTTGATCGGTCAGATCGATTTTTAGAGAATGTATGAACACCCCTAAGTATATCAATGTTGTTTCTTCAACACTAATATTGTAGAAGCAAATGTAGAATTACCCTTAATTTCTCTATGGTATAGCCAACACATGTTTTACTTACATCCTCCAAGCTATAATATACTATACTTTTTTTTCTTCTTTTTTGATGATCCAGGAACTTGAAGCTCATTCTTCTAGATCCAGGAAGACCACTAATCCATCCCTAGACTATAACACCGAGATACATAGTAGGACTAGAGGTGGAAAGGGAGCCACCTATAAAATTAATCCCCATACCAATCTCGAATTTGAGACCTCAAGAGGAGCACATCCTTAAGGCCCAGACGCTCGACCACTGCGACATTCTTAGGGGACATATATACTAAACTATATGACACAAACAATCTGCAGAATTCTCTCATCTTCAACGTGATTGAACCTACTACACGCTAGATATAGTTCACTGCTATAAGCTTGCGGTGGGGACTGCCAATGAAGATGGTTCTTCTCGCTTTAGGGTGTCAGCCACATGAGCTACCACGCCAGTTCCAGCATTGTAAAGCCATTCATTTTTCACCTGAATCCATGATGAATTCATATTAGCAATAGAAGCATAAGAAATAGGCTCGAAATGGGGACGAGACGAGACGAGACGAGAGAGCTATCGGGTACGAACATGGATGTTGTTATGCGCAAAGAACGGCCAGAATGAGGAATGAAAGCTGACATCAACTTTTTTCCAGCCCAGCTGTTGTAAGCCACGAATCATCTCCTCTGGAAAGAAAATGATAGGCCATCACTTCATTGACATAGAGCAAGGAACCAATCATCTAATAATCAGGTTTAACAACCTGTTGGGAGTTGGGTTTATACCTTCCATGATTTCATGATAATCCACCGTATTGTCCGTGGTTGGTGATTTTTGTGCAGCCTCCTTTGCTTGAGCTGCTTCTGGAGGAAAATGAGGACCAGTGGAGGAAACCGGAGGGTAGTATTCGACATCTACGACATGTTGGTAGCCATCCAGTGATCGGCGAGGGGGCTTCCAAGAATTTTAGAAGATGTCAGAATGATAATAATATACACTGTTTCATATACTTGCAACATTTGTATACTCATACACCTTTCAAACGAGAACTCTACACCTAAATCCTATTATATTATACGGCCAATGAAATAATGGAGAAGTTAGGGAAAAGAAAAGGGAAAGAAAAAGAAAAAGAAATGAAAAAAGAACTCAACTCTGATGATATGCCGTGTCATCCACATCAACATGCTAGTTCAACTTCAAACAACCAAGCCACATTTTTTACTACCATTTTAGGACACCCATGTGATAACTATTTGAATTTTGGTTTTCAGTTTATGAAAATTAAGCTTATAAACACTACTTTTACCTATGTAGGTTCACTTGTTCTGTTGCGTGCAAGACGACCACGGAATTTTCTAGAGCCAGCCATATCTCCCCGACCTAAATTTACTGAAAAGAAGCCACAACTCTAAACTGTTCCTACCTACATGTCACGTGCATGTATATATAAGACGGCCAAACCAAATTTTCTTCTGAAATCGATCTTGCTTTCAACATTTTGTCAACTGAGAAGCTCAATTACAGTCAAATTTCCTACTATCAACAAAACTTATTCCCACCCAATATCCTCCAAGATTACTCATCTCACTGTGTTCATATTAAATTATGACAAAATAGAAACACACGATAACCAAATGAATCATCGCTGATCACCTTGATAAGTTCATTTTCTCTCCTTATAGATGATGTGCGCCAACCAACCATATCTATTCAATGTTTAAAAAGGAAAATACGGTTATTGAGGCAAATGAAGGATAGACCAAAATAACAGGGAAAAAGAGGTATAAGGCATTAAGTAGATACGGTCATAAGCGACATTGGCATAAAGGATTCGGGATCGAAAAGCACCCAGGGAAGATCTACAAGGAAAATAATAATAACAAATAAAATATCAGAGCACCATTATGTGACGCCACCCAACAACAGAGGGGCCTTCACAAACTGTACAAAGATTTGAACTTACATGAATTTCCCTTCTTCACAATCAGATGCCATTCTTAATAGAAGTGGCCGTTTATCAGATTTTCCATCTGTAAGGAACAGCTGACTACCCGTTCGGCCCACAAATAGGGGGGCTATTGGTGGAGCCAGTTTCTCTAGGAAGGGAAGTCCCAGAAGAAAAGGAAGCTGAGAAAAGAAGATTCTAACTAGTTTATGGAGCATCCAAGTATAAGAATATAAATTTAATTACTATTTTTCTCTATATCCATAAGAGTCGCACGGCTTGACTATACTCACATGGTAGTCACTGACCTTATTATATTTCATTGTCAAGGTAACGTGTAAGAAATTAATTCCTAAGTAGGTGGTCACTCTCAAGATCAATAACTTCTAAGTATTTTATGATTTAGAAGGCCCTTACTTAACTACTAAGTTAAATCTAAATACTATTATTAAAATATCTTCCATAACAATTTTTCCCTATTTTATGCATGAAAAAGAGGAAGCATATTGTAACTGTAAGCCAAGAGATTGATTTTACAGCTAAAATGTTAACATTAGAATTAACTTTTTGGTTTGTGTATAATCAACAGGAAAGGTAGAAGAATGTATACAAGAAGCAATAGATTCATATTGCACCGACCATAATTAGTATTGTATTGTTGCGATCTGACTCATAATATAACACACACGGTAGCGTATCATTCTATGATGGAAATACATGAGCATAAAATTCATCAATGAAAAGAAAACTCCATTACTAACATCAAGCGTGCACAAGTCAAACTTTTCTTTTATTACTGGATGGTTAGACATTGGAAGTCTAGTAGTCTAATTATCAACCCAACAGATTTCTTTCTCACCAAACTCAATGGGTATTATGCTTTCGTTTTTATAATCATAGTTAAGCTGCAATTGTTCATATTGCATACACCATTAGAAAAGTATACAATTGCAATAAAACTACGATTTCCAACAGTACCCTTCCAATGTACATTATTTTAATATGCTTATGTAAAGAACATGGACATTTATTTTTTACAACATTAGAGTGAATTAAAATAAGAGCCCTTCAACAATAAAGTCAATATTTGCTGAATATTAGAGTTTTGTATGATTTATTGGTTAATCCAGGAACTTTCTAACTCATTCTAAGAAAGTGTAATGAAAAGAAACAATTATTTATTGGGCCTTCAGTACGGTGATGGGTTCAATTCATGATGACCACCTACCTATGGATTAATTTTTTAAGAGTTTCCTTGACATCTAAATGTTGTAGGGTCAGGGGGCATATCCCAAACATTAGTCGAGGTGCGTGCAAACTGACCCAGACAGTCGTGGATATAAAAAAAACAATTAGTTTTACAATTTGAACTAAAAAAAAAATGAACTCAAAATTAATTTCACACCTTATTCAAGTTCAAGGATTGAAATTAAAATTTTAAGATTTTGATTTGTTGTGTCAAGTACAGAAATAAATGAATTTTTCCTCTTTTTTTATAAGCTTAGGTGTCCGAACTTTTTTGCATGCTTGACCAATCCAAAGAAATAATTACCCATCTCTATAGATTTTGACATGAATATTTAATATCGTGGGTAGGATATGTGGGACAACATAATTTTTAAACCCAGGCTAATAGTAGTGTTAACTAATTCTATATAGTTGTCCAACAAGTTTAAAATTTGCAAGCCTAAGCATAACAAGAAAATAAAGTCCCAAGGTTGAATTTACATTCAGAATTATCAAATTTTCATCCAGTGAGATACAGAGAAGTAATACTCTCAAAGACAAACCTGCTTTTTACCTCTCACTCCCAAATGAGGAGTTGCCAAGGTAATGAAACTGATAGGCTCGAGTCCTGCAACCACACCTCTTTTTGAAGAATTACAAGAACCATTTGGTGTGCTACTAAGGGCATTTGAGTTATTGAAAAGGGCAGCAATAGCATATCTAGCAAACAAACCACCAAGTGAATGAGCCAAAAAAGAAATCCTTTTTAAGCTCCCGGTTTTCTTTACTACATGCAAGACCTGTTTGTCATACAGATCATGTTTTAGTATGATGAAATTACATGTACCTTCCAATGATCCAGAATTACATAAATATAATCTAAATCCAAGAAACTTTTTTAAGAAATACAATATCTGAATGGATCAAAACTTACCTCATCAGCTAATCTCTTACCCGCTCCATCAATTCCAGTGAAAGTTTTGGTAAAAGTATTTGAGGAACTTGCTGCAAATATATGAAAATAAATAAAATATAACATAGATAAGCATCAGATTCATTCTAAGGACAAATGTTGAAGCTGGATAGAAAATATGGAAGTTCCATCTTGAAAATGGCCATGTCATGATTCATTACAAATCTTTCAAGTTTCTTATGGTTTTTTTTTTTTTTTTGGAAGGGGAAGGAAGAAAGAACCAGTACAGTTTTAATAGATCTCTGATATTAATTACTTTTTTTTGAGGCAGGATCAGTATTTCTGGTGACAGGTTTATGTCCCAGATGCATAAACAAGAAAAACATAATACATTATTGCTTACTGAACACCTCCATATTAATAAATTCCTTCTTTCCTCACACATAAAACACATTTGACAAAAGAGAATAATGATATTTCCTTCTAAGAGATATATCAGTAGAGTTAGTAATCAGATCAAGAGACCAAATGACAACATGACTCCATGATGAAGCAAACACGAATAGAGGCTAACAAAGAATCAGGATTAGATATAATTTACACACAAACAAGGACCATCTTCTAAATCCCATACCCTTATAACTTAACTAGGCTAGGAGATGGTGAAATGGTGCTCCCAGAGCAGTAGCACTTCTCTGGATGATTTGGAAAGAAGGCAATAGCAGATTATTCTTGAATAAAACTTCTTCTTTTGATATTTTTTTGTGGAATAGTACAATTTACAGCATCCCCTTTGAGTGTTATACATCATTCCATTTGTAAAAGAGCGCTCACTCACCAACTTAGACTGGATGCCCTTTATTCTTTATAGGGACCCCCATCCCTAAAGTGGTGAGGGAAAAAAACATATTTTTAAGCTGTTATTTTGCAACAGGAACACCAAGTTCGAATAGAACCTCACGAAAGAAAAATCATGTTTTTGCTCCTAGTATTACCAAAACAGAGCCCTTGGAAACAAAAGGTGGTAAGAACCGACTCCCAATGCAGACTCATAAAGTATTACACTCATGTGAATGTACCTTGCATTTTAGAAACATTATAACGTGTGCATGCTTATAATAATACAGTGTTTGATATTCCATCAAGCTAGAATGGTAACGTCTACCACATGGAAAAATAACGTACCATATATTAAAAAGTTTCTTCCAAGACGCCTTTTTAACTCGGCTTCAAAGTAATTCCAATCACTTGGGCTGCATAATTAATGCAGTAATCAAAAAAGAGAGGGAGAGAGAAAGAAAGTGATCAGAGATTTTTGCTGATAGCTATCCAACTATTTATAGACATACTACACCTGACCTCTAATAATCCAAAAGCGTATTTTTCCCCAAAACCAGACATTCAGCCAATTCAGCCAAATATATGCATGTTGTATAGAAAATAGGATTTTATTTTTTGATAACTGAGAATTGGTGCTTTGTCCCACTACAAACTCAAGACACCCGCACCTGTCCCAAAACCTGAACCTAGCAGACCGCAAAGGATTTTTCAAATAAACTCACTCATGGGTTTCGAACTTAGGATCTCCAAGCCTCTTTCAACAAGACCCTCCCTTGGAGACTAGAAAATAGGAAATATTATTCTCTTTCAATCTTGTTTTTCTTACTATCTAGTTTGGTAACAAGCAATCATAGTGAGCTTAGCTTAGCAGTAATAACATTTATCCTCGGCCAAGAGATGATAGATTTGAATTCCTCAATACTAAATATTGTTGTTGATCTCAAAAAGAAAAAATGTAACTAACTAGCAATCAAAATGTTTAATCAAAGCAAACCTAGCCATAATGCCATGAACAAGGACAAGAAGATGATCAGGCTCGTTTTTCAAATTTCCAATGCTCCTTGATGATGAAAATGTTCCCTGGTTTGAAGTACTCATAGCGTGGGGTCCAAGGCCAGGTGATCTCCAACTGTGATTCAAGTCTGCAATTCATAAGTTTTGCTGATGTCCATCAATGACATGTAAATGTAAAGAGTTCCTAACCAGCTCAAGTCAAAGAAAAAGGAATATAGAAAAAAAGAAATCTAGCATCCAAAACAAATAAATTTCAGATAACTCAAATTGCTGTCAGTACGAACCTCAAGCTCATTGAAGTCCGAAATATGTATTATTCTCAGTTATAAAAACAGATGCTTCCAAGACCAGTGTTTGTAAAAGAAAAATGTACTCTAAAGCATAATAACTTCCTAGAACTTAGGCGCAAAAAAACTATGCTATCCCTTCTTTTGTTGTAAGGCATAGTTTTTTTTTTTTTTGGGTAAGAAACGTTTCATTGATTAATGAAAAGAAGAAAACTCCGTGCACCTAATGATGAATATTAAAAAATAATAATAATAATCCTAAAGGAAAGAGAAAATTTAAAAACAAAAACATAGGAAGGTAAAAAGAGAGTTCAAAAACAACAAAACAAGAACAAGGACATCTCTTACAACAAACGAATGAAGACCAAATCACTTAGCACTTGGTTGTTCCCAATTCCCACCCATCATTCATTTGAAGATGATTTATCATAGTTGACAGTAGATTTCAAGTTATGCAGTTCTCTCTCCAATTTACAAAAACACATAGCATCGTTGGAGTATAAATTTTAATAAAGAACAAAAAATATATATTTAACACAAAAAATAAAATAAAATAAAATAAAATTGCATTCAGGGTTAGTAAAACATTTATGAACTTGTATTCAAGATAGCAGATTATAGCAGGGCTTTCCCTACAAAGAAGTTTCTAATGTGGTGTGGCATTGGATAGACACCAAAAATTGTCAAATCTACAATGCCCCTTTTGGGTTATAATCTTTCGATCGGATTTTTTTTTTTTTTTGATAGGAAACAAAGACAGCTTTCATTGATAAATGAAAATGATACAAAGAAGTTTGATGAAAATAATTACAGAAAACATTGCCAATGATTTAAGAGAGTAGTAATACAAGGTGATATAGAATGCGCCCATGTCATAGCTAAGACAATAATGGATTCCATTAATCCATCCCTGGAAAAATTTTCATTTGAAAATATTAGATCATTTCTAGCTCTCCAAAGAGTCCACCAAAAAGCCACTAAAAAGAGGCACCATAGTGCCTTCTTCTGATCAATGAAGGGATGGCCAATAAAAGAGTAGATAATCTATCGATCGGATTAATTCCATTGCTCATAATACAAACGCATGCGTTCGTGTGGAAGGATAGGGGCATTTCTCCACATCCACCAAGGTTAGATTTGCATTACATCTCCATCCCATCAAAAAGCCCAATTTACATCACCTTAACAAATTGAAATTTCGTAACCAGAATCAACCATTAAACACAGAAGATCGAAAATCCCAAACAAAAAGTGCGAGAAATTAAACAAATTGGTGGTATTAGGAAGAATTGTAAATCCAGATACACACAAACGAGATAACCTTGGAAAAACAAGAACAAAAGAAAACCCAATCCCTAATTCGCTTTCAATTCAACAACAGATACTCAAATTCTTGAAAAAAGAAGAAAAGGGCGAGAAGTACCAGATGAGGGGCAGCCGGGAGAGGAGGACGAGCAGGAGGAAGAGGAAAAGGAGGAGATTCCTGAAGGAGCATGCGAAGAAGAAGCAGTTCTTGGAGGGCCAAAAATGGGGTTGTAGCAACAGCGCGCGTGAAAGAAAGGCGCCAATGCCATAACATATATATGTATATTTATAGAAAGAATGAAAGAGAAAGTTCGAATCGAAGTCAAGAAGAAGCCATAACGTGTTTCTCCTTATCCTCTTCGATGACGAAGGCAAGAGCCCATGCCCTGAACTGCAACCCTAAAACAAGAGATTGAGAAGAACACAGCCCTACAAATCTCTGCCGAATCGGTCGCCTGTTCTTGGGAGAATCTCCATTGATTATGCTAAAAAACCTTACAACTCGCAAGAAATTAAAGAACAGTAATCAAAAAGCAGAAGAATACTGTTTTTTAGAGAGAATTTGTACAGAGTTAATCACTGTTACTTGTTTAGGGGCTTAGAAAACATCTCTAAAAAAAAAAGGGCTTAGAAAATAAAAATGATTTTTTTTTTAATTACCATTAATGAAGGTACTTAAATATATGTATATACTATATACTCAATTTGTCCGTCTATAATATATTTTTTTTGTTCATTCATCATAATTATATCACATTTTTAAAAAATAATTTCATTCATAATACATTTTGCTCAAAATTCCTATTATAACATTATTAGACTTCTATGAGTTGAACTAATAGATTTTAAACTTCTATCACTTGAATTAATAGACTTTAGACTTCTATCAGTTCAACTAATAGATTTCAATCAATTTTGAGTGATTGAACAATGCAAATTGATAGACTTCAATCATTTTTGTGTCATAAATGAATAAGTTTGGGAATTGTATTATACATAGAATTATTTTACATTTTTTAATATACATGCAAAATCCCTTGATATATATTACAATTAACAAATGGGCTTTTAGCTTAATGGATACATTCTTTGGTAAATTTCAAGTTCAATATCATAGTACTAGTTTATCTCGATAATCGATATTTGACATTCATTTATTCGAGAGTCACCTCCAACTTATACTCAAATAAATAAATAAATATTATAATTTATGGATGATTTTTTTATTAAAAAAATGTTTATTGATGTATTAATATTTAAAATTTTCAATGTTGTCCAAAATTTTAAAATAATACAAGTAATAAATCTTACGGTTCTTATCATTTGTGTTGGGGTGTATATGGTGGTTGGATTGGGTTAGGAAAATGTTTTGAACCAACTCAAAATTTTTGAGTTAGTCAGTCTTTTATTCTTATGCATTAGAACCATTCAATCTTATAGTTTTATGTCCGATTAGGTTGCGTTGGATTCTTGATAGCCTATTTCTTTTATAAACGTAATTGACGGATGTTAATCCTAAAATAGAGATTTAGTCTTAGAATATTTTAAGTGCTCCTTCAATTTTTTTTAAAAAATTCATCTACTAACTTATGAAATTTAGAAAAATAGCTAATAATTATTATTACTTCTAATAATTCATTAACTATATATATATATTTATTTATTTATTATTATTATTATTATTTTAATTACAATTATTGGGAGTGGAGGAACTCAAACCCAAGACGTCTTCATCGTTAAGATTGTTTTTTTAATTTGTATAGAGTGGGGATCCATTAAACACAAATTTAATAGTTGACTTAAAAGATAATTGATAGTAGAGATTTAAATTCAATATTCATTTTATATGAGTTGAGCTACTTTACACAAAATTGAAAATTAAAAAGACATAATTAATAATATCATTAGTTCATAACATTTTAAATAATTTGTAAGTGGAATAAAGAATAAAAAAAATAATAGATTCAATCTATTAAATATAAAATAGTCACCCACTTAGAAATTAATAGAGTCAACTAAGAGGATAGTCAAGATCTACGTAAAATAGCTTAAAACATTTTTTTTTTAAGTTGTAAGATGTATTAAATATAATCATAAAAGTTTAGAGACTAAATCTATAATTTAAATTTAGGTAATTTGTCCTTCCTAGCATGTTTTTTTTTGCTCTTCATTACAATTGTTGCACATTTTTTAAAATAATTTCATCTATAGCGCATTTTTTCCAAAATTGTTATTCTAACATCATTAGACTTCTATCAATTCAACTGATAGATTTCTATCAGTTCAATTGATAGGCTTTAGATTTCAATTGATTTTGAGTAATTGAACAATGTAAATTGATAGACTTAAATCATTTTTGTGCCACAAATAAATTAATTTGGGAATTGTATTATACATGAAATTGTTTTATTTTTTTTAATATACATTCAAAATCCCCTTAAACTTAACTAACATATATCAAAATAATACTTAACTTTTTATACATACTAGTTTTTATTTTTCTTTTTTGAAAAGTAATTTTAGTTTTGGACAATATGTAAAACTTTTCTAACTTGTTAATTTGAAGAGGAAAAAAATGAACTCTTGCATGGTCAAGCAACAAGAAAATACATAAATGATGACCACATTCGAATTTTCGAAAAATAATTAGAAATGCTTAATAAAATGGATTAATCATTTTTGCTGTGTACACTTGCGGTCCCATTTTCAATCCAAACAGCAGTTCTCTCTATTTCTTAATTTCTTAAAAGCCAAAAGAGGGGTCAAATCTCGTTCTCTACATTGCATTAGAAATCCAATCTAGCATCATATTTATTATTTATTTAGTGCTAAATTTTGTTCTCTGCGTTGCGATAGAAACCCTTTTTGGATTTATTTTATGTATCACATAATACTTTCAAAAATTAACAAAATCAGCCTCAAACACACCATTAAGGGCCACCAAGAATAAATGAGGATGAGAATCAAAATAGGAATGAAAATGATTTCCCATATTTGGGCCAACTCGAACCATTCCTCCCATAATCACGCTTTCCAAAAATCATTTTTTTATTCTCCCATAATTACTTTTTATTCTCTCTCCAACTTTTCATACATCACATCATTTTCATTATTTTATATTTCTCATAATCATTACCTTTATGTCAAATAAAAATAATCATTACCTTCACCCCAAACACAAATAACCATTACCCCATAATAATTTTCCTCTTTATTCTCCTCCTCATTACCATTCCCCCCTTAATCAGTACCATTCCTCTTGACCCAAACACACCCTAAGGGAAAATGTTCACTAATACGAAACATACTACTAGAGAATAAGCACAACCGTATTTATACATAAACATACATTTCTTATCATAGAATACACAGTACACATGCATTTGAGTACAAGAGAGAAAAATGTTGCCTACATTCTAAATAAAAGCACAAGAATGGGGTTTTCATCACTGAACATGGCGCCAGTTTCTTAATCAGTCGTTGAAAATGGAGGCTCTTCGTGATAGCCATAGTCTGCGATCCGGTGGTGCCATTGCGGCAAAAATTTTGTGCTTCTGGTAAGAAGATGAGGAAGAGAGTGAATTGTAGGTGATGAAGACTGGTTTAGTTTGAGGCTGAGGCTGATGCTGTGAGATTTAAGGTAATAGGGTGAAGCCATGGTATAGGGGTTAAATGGTACGGTTACAACTCTACAATCCACCTATTTCTTTTCTTTTTTTGATATCCATGATTGTCCAAATCAACTTGCGCGGCACACTGACTAATGTCATGGAATATACCAGATCTAACAACATTTGGATGTCAATAAAATTTGTAAAAAATCAACTTTTAGGTAGGTGACCACCATTAATTAAACTCATTACCTATTGGTTCTTCAAAACCCTCTTAACCACTATGTCACTCCATATTAATTTCTACCGTCTGCTCACTTCGCCGCAATCTTCTCTTGCTTTGCCCATCCCATCACCATCACTTTTCTGCAGCTCAAATCTATGATCACATCATCCAAACCTGATCATATGCCACCAATGACTTGGTCACTAATTATCTAATTTATAGTTAAATGAGTTTCCATATCAGCTACGTAGATTGACAAACTCTTCTAGGACCATTTGTGTCTATAAATCACAAAAAATGAAATTATTATCTAATAGAAGTAGACATAATATGATGAGATTAATTACGTCATGGTAGTTAGGGACTAATGAGTATGACTGACAAAATTTAAAATTCAATAACTAAGGTCACGTTTGATAACCATTTGGTTTTTGAAATTTAAATTTATTTTTACTCATATTTCCTATAATGTACTCCATCTTTCCTACAATGTATCTAACTTTTCTTAACAAAGTATGTGAATCTAACCAAATATAAAAAATAAAAACAAACTTTTGGAAGCTACTTTTTTTTTTTCCAAATTTTGTTTTAGTTTTTACAAATATAAGTAAGATGTAGATATCCATGAATATAAAAAGTATGGTATAATAATTGTTGCAGACTTAAATTTCAAAAACTAAAAACTAAAAACAAAATGATTATCAAACGGAGCCTAAATTCTTACTATAATGAAAGTGTATTAGAAAGAAAGTGTGTTTTTTTAACTTAGGTCCATTTTTACAACATGCTCTAGCTTGACGTGTTACCTTGTAGATTTTTTAGAGCTTTTCCAACCTGTTTTTCAGGTCCTGGACAGACCATGTGAACTCTTATCTCTGTTACCTGGCATAGATTGAAAGTAGAAAGGTCCAAAAATGTCAAACACGCGCACATTAATTAGACACTAAAGTTAAACAATAATTAAATAAATAAGAGAACCAGAGAAAAGAAAAGGTTGACTAATGTTTAATACTAGTTAAATAAATAAGGTTCATTTGCAATTCTCTCTGCAATCTGCATTAGCCGATTCTCCATTTTGGTAGAATCAAGATGAGTTGGAAAGTCTCTTAACAGAGAGAGAACAAGACACTGATATGTGAACCCCTGTGTTTTAGATTATGTTCCAACTTAATGCATAACAAATTAATTAGACATCAATTCGTTTATATAAAAATCATTGGTGAAGAATTGATCCTTAATAAAATTGCTTTTAACTTTTAATATATATTGAAGTTCGCATAAGCTTGGAATAATAATCTAAGCGTTAACAACTACAAGACCTCTAATTTTAGTGCATCATTTGCTGGAAACCAGAGTTCTAAAAAGAAATAAAATACCTAAAAAAAACTAAACTAAACTAATATGTGACACCTTGGAGATAAATATTGACTTTACCTACTGATGTGTGAGTCGAAATCAATATATTAGTGAAGTTTAGAAGGTATCCACATCATTGATCAATAGAGAAACCAGAAAATCCAAAATGTCTCTCTTATGCAAGCATATTTCTAAAAAAATATGCATACAAGAAAGGTCATTTTTAATGCCAATAATATACCAAAAAGCAACATTTGCTTTTTTTTCCTAATAAAATGGCAGGTTGTTATTATTATTATTATAAATTTATTTTGCACTTACTTTTCTCTCAAGAATGGAACTCACTGTGAATACTGGAAAGCTCGAGGAACACAAGAAACGACTTTGGCTTTTTCCTAATAAATTGGGTCGTATTTGATGCAAATCAAGTTCCTAAATGGTTGCTCAATCAAGTGTGTCACTTTCTTAGGAGCCTTGAAAATAACGGGCAGATTACTAAGTGTGGCCCCCCTTTTGAGATATTTGACGACCCCCAATTGTGAAGTCTCTTTTGAATTTTTTAAAAAACGAGCATCTAGAAACTGATCGTTTTAGGATTACCATTCAGGGAGAGGCCCAGACATACGGCAGGCCAGGATCCAACAGAAAAACCATATGGTGAAGCCAATGTAGCCGGTTCACTTTGCCAAAGTCCAATAGTGAGTAAATCAGATTTTTTTGCAATTAGTGTTCAAGCCATGTTCAAACTTGTTAACTATTTCCATAATTTTTTTTTTGGTCCCTAGGCTAGGCACCGGAGACATCGAAGGAATAATGTCACAGGTAAATTTCGAACTTGGGACCTTGAGGAAAGCCATACCCTGAAAACCCAAGTCTTCAACCACTGCGCCAGCGCCACCCCTTGGCAACTATTTCCATAAATTATAAATGTACTATCTTCACCACATCTCGTTCTATGCACTTCTTTTTTAATAAAAAGAAAACAAAGTTTTCAACCTATCATAGCCTCATATGAAAATTGTGTAGTACATTTCCACTACATTCCGTTCAAGCATCAGTCTCTTTTCTTATGGAAAAAAGTCAATCTCCGTGTTCTCTATTTAATTTAGGTATCACGTCCATACATACGCATATGCAAACATGGGTGTGAGGAATATGTCGACATGTAGCTGTGGATGATATTAGATATAGATATGGATGCACTCAATAATATTTTATATACATATGCAAGGAAGTGTTGGATCAGCAAGAAGCAGGTAAATGGTGTTATAAAGTAGAAATCTTGTTTTAAGTAGCTTTTGTGCATATGTTTTCGCATTAATTAATTAAGAAAAAGTGTACTGATGTTATAAAGTGAAAACTGTGGGTCTGTGTCAAATATGCAAACGGCCAAACACTGTATTATCATGATGTTTGTCAAAGCAAACATAATTCAACATTATATGGAATTAAAATTTTAGGAAGCGATGGTGATGAGTCTGATGAATTATGCTAATACTTATCATCCTGCCCATCTTTTCAGCCATGCGATACTATCTACTTACAATTGTGAAATAAATTCATTTAAATCGAGTTACTGTTATGACAAAAAGAAAAGAAAAGGGAAGGAACTTACCTTGTGAAGAATCCCCTTCCAAATATAAAAAGCTACGAAGAGTTGAGCCTGAAGTTGATTGAGCCTCAAACAAAGACAGAAACGCAAGGAAATCCGACCTTTTATGAGATCCTAGAAAAATCAAAACAACATGTTGAGACAAATTGGAGTTGCTTTCAAGTCCAATTCATCATCTGTATTGCCAGCAAAGCTATGGTTTTAAACTCAAGATCCCCTCCATTCATAGAAATACCCATCTCTAAACATTCCTCTTCCCCTGAGCGCACCCTCTCCACGGTAGGAGAGAAGGAATGTCTATACCTCCGGCGCTGATTTACCGGTGTGCACCACCGATGAGCTAGAAGCTTTCTCCATCTCTTGCGTCTCTCTATCACCACATCTTACCCACCATTAGAGACCTTGGAGAGACTCAATTCGCGTTCACCGACGAGTCACCAACGGAGTTACTCTGAGCATATCCGTCCACCAGACTTGGCACGTCTCTGGCATGGCACTCGAAGTAAATGTAGCCATGCTCCACTGAGAAGCCATTTTCTCCATCTCATCGCTGGGATTCATCATCCTGTCTTTTTAATTTTTACCACACAAATCTCCATTGATCTCCCCTGATTTTGATTGTTTCTTCTTCCTCTTGCCATATTCAAAGAAATCGATTCACATCACACAGGCACCATTTTTCCCGATTGAGAGCAAAATTTAAAGGCATTTCATGGCTACGTCGACACCAACCTAGATGGCCATCCAACATGCACAAGTTTCTATTATCAAACTTACGAGCTTGTAAGTACCAATTTAGCTTTATATTTTGCTCATTAATTGGCATTTATTGATATTTAGATAGGCTTCTATGTAACACTTTCACTAAATTACTTAAATGTTTCCATCTCCTATCCAAAAAAATCTTTATCAGTCAACAAAATCAAATAAGGAATAACTTCTCTTCCTGATAATGACAAAATATTAAAATCACATTTTTAAAACTGTACGCTTCATTTCCCAGTTGGCAGTTACCTATGTCTATCATTCTTACACTTTTAATATTGTCTGCGTGTGGAAAACTTCTAAGAACTCCCAGAATTGAATACGTGCAAGTCCAACAAGGCCCTATAATGGCCCTTCTCAATTTCCTCCTCTTTAACGCCATGAAGAAGAAGGGTTTCTATTATTATATCTTCCCATTCTATACCATACGCTCTTTTACGCTTTCTTTTCTTTGCATCAGCATTTGCATCCTCAGTTGCAGTATTTGAAGGAAACATTATTCTCTGAATTCGCATCTTAGCATCATTTATTTTCTCCATCCTACTTTTTTGCGCATTACAATTAGAAACAAATGATGGCGGGAGACAATTCAACCCAACATCAGTCTCCAATAATTGCTGCAATAGAAGCTTTCTGCTTAATACTGATTTTCCCTCCCACCACTCTGTACTTGACTGAAAACCAACTTTACTCCCCAGCTTTCTTCCATAGACCTCATCAATCCCACCCGATGATCTGAGATGGGCCATTTCATCCAAAAACTTGTTATAAATCAAGGATAAACATTCATGAGAAATGTCGAGTTTGTTTCCATCATCACAACTCGATTCAGCACGCCAACCATTGCCTTGTAACTCAAAATATTGGGAATCGTCTTCTAAATTAGTAACTTCACCTCCATACTCTAGTCTTTTTCTTAAACAATCATTTACTGCAGCTTGCAAATCAATCCCCACACTATCCAAATTATTCCCCTTATCACTGGCATTTGACATGGATTTCAACTCCATATACTGGATCACAAAAGGAGCATTCTTCACAATATTCTTTTTTGTGATATCTTTCCCCCAAGGCAGCTTTTTGCCAACTTCCACAAGTGCCTCCAAAAGTTCCCTGTACCTCTTCTTACATGTAGAAACCTTGGCATGAACCTCCATCGCTATATTGTCCATACTAACATCAACCTCATTCAGTCCTGACACCAAAACCAACACAGCAGCCACCATGGGTAGTGGCTGCCGCCCAGTTGTTAGAAACCATTTCATAGCACATTGTAACAGAAAGATTCCTTGCTTGACTATTCTATCCATTTTATCAGCTTCAACTCTTGAGAAAGATGGTGAATTCCTTGCCGCGCGTTCCAGTGACCCCACGATATCAAACACCGGAAGCTTAGGTCCTTTCAAATCCAAAAAATCAACAACTCTGAGAACCATTCTGCCAAGTTCATGAAGATCGCATTCAATGGTCGATGCAACCTCCGACATTGGCAATGGACGATTATCCTTACGCATAGTAACATAAGCACAGGCACCAACGAAAATTGAGAACCAATCGCCTTGTCCATACTCGCCCTCTGTAATCGTCGACACTAAAACCCTAACATCGTTAGATTTGGAAGCAGAAAATCCTAACCTAAACGTAATATCTTCAATAACTTTTTCAGCCTCGAAGATTTTCTTGTCCTTGTAATTCAAAACGCTTCCCAAACCTGAGGTTCCAACGCGGACTAATGTGCCCTGTGGACCATTGACACCATAAAGCTGGGCCTCGTAGTTTTCAAATTCCTGAACCATGCCACAACAGGAGCAAAATAGGTTGCCGGAAGCATTGTCACGAAGGAAGGATCTGCCGTTGCAATCCTTGCAGGGAGCCGACATCGAGGCGACAAGGTTGGAGCCGGTAAGTTCAAGAACCACGAGAAAACGAAACAATCGAACCAGAACTCAATTCAGAACTAGGCTGAAGAATTCGCAAGAAAACGAATTCGAAAAAAATCTCCATTCAACACCATTGGAGCAGCCGAAATCAAAGAAAACTTCGAACGAAGATGAAGAACAAACCTTTGGAGGAATTGACGAAGACGATCTCGAGAACCTAGCAGACGAAGAAACGCCTCTTCAGGCGCCTTTTTTATATGGGTTATTTTAGACCCGACCGGTATGCGCAATCCGACCCGACTTTCCTACCCGTGATTTTTCTCTCGGCAATGGACTTATCCGTATTCCGTGGATCATATAACCTGGCCCTAAACTAATCTTACCCAGAACGTGGGCCTCAATCATTTTTTAATGTTTGAGTTGAAAGGAGGAGAGGAGAAAAGAGGAAAGTGAAATAATTGTTTGGATATTAGTTTTTTGGAGAGGGATTTTATAAAATTATTTATTTTATATTAATTTTTTTTTAATGAGATAGTTTTATATTTATATTAATTGATAAGGAGTTTTTTTTTTATATAGAATTTGAATGAATCGTTGAGAGGTTGATATATTAAAAAGAAATATGTACTTAAAAAAAAAAAGAAATATAGAGTTTAAAAATCTAAATTCTTTTCTCTTCCTTTTTTCTCTTCAATACCAAAATCTAATCACAATAAAATAATTAACAAAATAGTTTTAAGAAAAAAGATTTAGGCTTTAAATTCATGGTTAAATTCAATTTATTTGGATTTTACATAATTAATTAAAAGGTAAAACTTCAATTTAGATTTTTACTTTTATATATACTAGAACTTTAGAAAATTCTTTTTCTAGTACGTGAGATATAATTTTTATTTATTCAAATACTTATAAATAATAATGTGTATATATATATATAAAATTTAAATGAGTAAGTAAAATATTTATTATCTACTTTATTTAAAAATCTCATACGACGTACTTCGAGATAAAAGTGAAAAAAATATAAATATCATAATATTTAAAGAAAATTATGAAATAATTTAAACTCTTTAAAAAATAAGTTTCTAAAATTTTACTTTGTACACAATATTTTTTTCCATTCATTTATTATTTTAGTTTAATCTACGAACATCGAAACCATCTTTTAAAAAAAAAAACTTTGAAACCATCCTCTCTCTAAAATCTTAAAAATTATATTTGTGTTTTCTTATATCACTTTGTATTTTATAAATAATAAAAAATAAATAAAATATTTAAAAAACTGATAAAATCTATTATCTACCTCTTCTATGAATTTTGAGGAAACATAAGTTTTTTAAATATTAATTTAAAACATAATATTATATTAAATCTATTGTTCTCTACAAAAACAATAATGGTGTATAGATTTATATTTAAAATTTAAAAATATATATATAAACAAATATATAATTAGTAAAATTTATAAAATTTAAGTAGTTTCGTATGTAAAGATATGAGTAGTACTTCAATGACATCAAGTATCACATAATAAGCAACAAATTATATGTTAAGTCATATCTATTATAATAACAAATTATAATAATAATATGAAAAAATAATAATTATAAAAAAATTATCTTTCATTAATAGAAGAATGTGATAAACACTTCTTCAAAATTTTAAATACTCCATAAATTTAAAAGAAAATTATAAATTAAAGTTGAAACATAAAATAAATAAAATTATACAAAGAAAACATAATAGAAAATAAAAATAAATGAAGAAGAAGAAAATGTTATGTACGACGAATTAAATACAGATTGAAAAATTGTTCTTTACCTTCGACGACAACGCCTCCCACGAACACAACTCACTACACCAATGCTAACACTCCCAAACTGAACAAAATTTGTACATCTGTACAACATCATTAAAAGAATTATTAGTAATTTGAATTTTGAAGAACAATAAATTTGTGGTATTTATAAAAAAAATTGGAACCTAAGATCTTCTTTAAATTTGAAAAAAAAAATCAATATCTTCATTTGATTTTATACTTATTTAGTTTGAAGATACTAAATTTTAATGATTAATAATAAGTACATTTTAAGTAGTAAAGATGAATTCAAAAAAAAAAGTAGTAAAGATAAAAATAAAAAGGTTAAAATACCATTTTGGTCCCTCGACTTTGGAGTTTGTTCCATTTTTGTTCCTTGACTTTCAAATGTCCAATTTTAGTCCCTCAACTTTGTTGTTTGTCCAATTTTGGTCCCTCAACTTTCAAATGTCCAATTTTGGTCCCTAAACTTTGCTATTTGTCCAATTTTGGTCCCTCAACTTTCAAATGTTTTCAAATTTGGTCCTTAGACTATAAAAAAAGTTCAAAAATTGTCCTTTAGTCAAATGAATTTTTTATCACTCCTAAATTATTTTCTCTCTCTTTCATCTTTCATAATTTCTCTCTCTAGAAATTTTACTTCTCTTCAATCCACCTCTCTTCCCTTCTTTTCTTTCTTTTTTTCTTCTTTATTTTCTTTATTTTTCTTTTTTGTTCCATGGTAGACTATGAATTTTAGAAAACAAAAAGTGACAAATCAAAGTAGGAAAATTATTATTTAGAAAAATTATCTCATGTTAAATAATTTGATGAGATGGATTGAGGAGGAATAAGAGAAAAAAAGAAGAGAAGAGGATTAGAGATGTGGATTTAAGAGAGATAAAACTTTTAGAAGAGAAATGATGAAAGATGGAAGTGAGAGAAAATAATTTATGAGTGAGAAAAAAATTTATTTGACGAAAGGACCATTTTGGAACTTTTTTTATAGTCTAGGAACTAAATTTGGACATTTGAAAGTCGAGGGACCAAAATTGGACAAATAGCAAAGTCAAGAGACCAAAATTGAACAAACTACAAAGTCAATGGACTAAAAATGGACATTTGAAAGTCTAGGGACCAAAATTGGACAAATAGCAAAGTCAAGGGACTAAAATTGAACAAAATACAAAGTCAAGGGACTAAAAATGGACATTTGAAAGTCTAGGGACAAAAGTGGAACAAACCCCAAAGTTGAGGAACCAAAATGGTATTTTAACCAAATAAAAATTACATGGATTCTCTTATCTTCTAACTTAATTTATGAGATTTGCTAAAAATATATTATCTTTTACGTATAACTTAATTTGTGAGAAATATATTATCTTCTACGTTATAAAGATGATGAAAATCTAAATATTTAAATAATATTGTAAATATGTTTGTATTTTTTTAATATTTTAATAGAAAATTATGGCATGTTTGTAATTTAGGATTGTCTTAAAGGTAAAATCGTCAAAAAAATGATTTTTCCCTCCAGCCAAACCGTAAGATAGTTTGATATATATATATATATATATATATATCCACCTCTATTTGTTGTAATTGAAAAAAAATTATTGTTTTGTTTTAAGTGGAAACAGGAAATGAAACCAAAATAGAAGTAGTTTAATATTTATGACTTTTTTTTTGTGGAAACCACGATTATATATGATTTCTTCAATTGTAGGACATTTAATAATAACTTCTTTTTTTCTTTTTAGATCACAATTAATAATGGAGAAACAATGACAACTGATATATATTATAACATCAATCTTGCTATTATTGGTATAGACTTTTTTGCTAGGGAGACTTTTGATGGTAGACTTTAAAATATATTTATAAGTGACAATATTAAAATATATTTATATGCGTGGCTCACAAAATTCACATGAGTTCTTGCCACCATCAATTTTGTCCCAATTGAATCTCGCTTCATTCTTTTATTGTATTCAAACAAAATAAGAATCAAAATACTAATATTCATGCTCGATTTTGTGCCTATAAAATTAAAATGAATTATCTTTAATCAAAATAATCAACAAATTATTAATTTCAATTACTTTAAAACGAAATTTGTTTTTTTTTAAATAAGGAGTATAGTTTTTATTTGGTGCGTGTATTTTAAAATCAAATATTTTGACATTTGCTACTTCAATAATTTTCACATTTCAATCTTTGTGTATTTTTATCAAAGGAATCGATGGCATAATTGGCTATCTGTTTGGTGTTAATCCATTTTAATATCATGGTTACAGGTTTGTTGATCTCTTTCCCTTAAAAAAATTGTGTACTTTTTTATTTATTTTTTCAACAATAATTTAATTTTAGGGAAATTTATATTTTTAGCCTTTCGGTTTAGAATGTACTTTCCATCCAAGCCCATATATTTTAAAATTAAATAAAAAAAGAAGATTTGAATTTAGTGGTTGAGATTAAAAAAAATTATGTTGATTATGATGATGACTAGTTTAAATTATAATTTTATAAATGAAATAGGTATTTTGATATTGATTTTAAAAGAAAATAAATATAAAAGTAAATTTAAAATACTCACGATAATTAAAATTGAGCATTATTAAAATGTTGTATGTAAAAATGTGTGATTTTGAAATATATGGACCAAATAGAAACTATATTATAAATATAAGGACTAAAAATATATTTTCTCTTACAAGTTGGGGTAATAATTTTACAACTAATAAATCAAGCTAAAAGAACATTCGTCCGTTTGCTGCTCCAAATATATTAATTTTTTTAGAACAAGTACTCAAAAAATAGTTGAATCGAGAGGAATACTTAAATCACTAAACAAAAAGGCTAAACGGAGTAATTTATAAATTTAAATTTAAGGCTGAGAACGAATTTATAGCTATAGCTATAAATAATTACACTTTGTTTGAAAATTAAGAAAGAAAAAAAAAACACGTTTGTTAAATGTGATTGATCGATAAACAATGTCCACAATAATTGTTTAAAGAACAGTATACAGCAAATGTATGTTCATATTTTATTAAGTATTTAACTAAAGAGTTTAAGCTGAATTCCAGAGTAAATTGTATTCCGATAAAAACCAAAGTCATACCCCACCCCATATCAGAGGAAAAACATAAAATATTCAAACATGATCCTTTCAACCGCGACTCTATAAAATATTTTTATTTGATCATATACGCATTTATTGTATATACACATATAAATTGATTTAGGTAGGAAAATAATCAATGTTTAAAAAATGCTTTAAATATACTGACCTTTCACGAGCCAAAGTGGTAAAATTCCCCCAAAGGCCACGCCTGGGGACAAAAAAAGATTGATTTTAGGCTAGAGATCTGAACTTTAGTTGTGTTATATACATACGTAAACTTTTTAAATCCAGTTTTTTTTTTTTTTTTTTTTTGAGAAGTAAATCTAATAATTTTATAAGAGCGTGAGAGATGGAATTAATTAAAATGTTAATTGATATTTACCTTTTTAAATTATATTTTACCTTGTTGGGTTATGTTTGATTTTATATATATTAATTTATATAATAATCTATTTGGGAAACAAATTAAGAGCCAAATTGTATTATTTCTTTAAGAATAAGAAATAATTAAAACAGAGGCCAAATTGTCGGAACAAAAGTAACCCCAAAAGAGTCAAGAAAAGAACTGTTGGCCCTTTGGCTCTGCCACGTGTACACCTTACATAGCCATGAAAAGCGGCTTAGTCACTTTCCTCAACGACATGTTTATTTATTTATACTTTATTATATTTTATTTTTTATAAAAAATAGTATTTACATTTTTTCTTGAGACAACACGACATGTATTTTTATTAAATTTAAAATAAGTACCTTTTTTTAGTTTTAAATTTTATTGAAGTCAAGCATATGAAGACGTCACATATAATATATTAGCATAAATGTTTTACTCATAAATTTGCGGATCAGTTTAAGCAACCGTTTCTATAGGACATATCTTGTTGACTATTAGTTTTATGTTGTTCGTGAAAGTGTCTTAACATATCAAATTAGGAGAAATGATTAAATGAGCGTTTGAGGATGACTTTTTTTAGTATGCCATAGGTATTTAGAAGTTATAAAGATTAGATTAAAAAAAAAAAAAAAAAAGGTTAAAGATGAACATGCAATTTTTTTTATGGTAATACCTATGGACTCAACTCAATTTTTTAAGCTTTTAAAAAAAAAAACTCAATTTTTTAAGGAAATTATATTAGATATGATATTCTCACAAAATAATAATAAATATGAGTAAATGTTAAATTATTTGCATCTACGGTCATTACTATTATAAATATTAAATAATGCAATATTATAATAAAAAATTATTAACGCTAATGATTATAATTATCAATTTTTTTCTTAAAAGTATTACATTTTTTTTTTATTTTTTATATTCAGCAAATATGATAAGTTTCTCTTATACTAATTAGTTTCTATAGTTTTTTTTAGTATATATTGGGAGAAAATGGAAAAATACCGATTCTCGGCTTCGAACCTGTGACAGTGTTGAATTGGTTTACAACCAAACACTGAAATCATTGTTAGTCACTGACCCATTCGGTAATTAGTTTCTATAGTTAGAAAATTATGCATTCAATAATTATTTTGACATAAATTTGTTTATGAAAAATGATCTGATTAATTCGTCTATTTAGCTCGGATCAAGTGTGTTTTCATTACCAATAAATCATAAATTCAAATATATTTGTTTCAATTATGGTTAGAAACAAAAAAAAGCTTCTGTAACAATCCATTTATTTGGTTTTAATCGTAAAATCAACAAGTGTTGTAAACAGATTTGAACCTAATTTTGTTTAAAAAAAACACATGTATTTATATTTATTTTAATTTAAAACTATATTCATGCTAAATTATAAAAATATTATTATTGACGTTTTATAAGAGTTAATCTAAAAAAAAAAACTTTTTATAAGAGTTTCAAAAGTAAAAAAAAGCTGTTCAAATGTAAATGAAAAACTAATGTTCGTACTTCTGATAGAGATGTGACATTAGGATATGGACTAAGACATTTGTTTAATAAGAAAGAGTAATAAATCGACTATTCTAATAAATTAATTACATTTCAAAATATTTACTTTCGGTAATATGTTTCAATACTATATTATTAATATTCTTCAATACATTAATATTTATTATTTACATGATACCGCTATTATTGTGGGTTTTTAATTTTTTTAAAAAATAATCATATTTATAATTGATTTTTAAAAAAAGTTTCTTTATTTAATTTAAGCCTTAATAATAAAAAATTTGAGCTACAACAATTAAAGCTAAAAGGTGAATAGGTGTGATGCAGCAAAAGGCCGTTTGTTTTGCATATTTAGTTAGGGTTTAGTTTTAAAATTTATTAACTTTTCCTCAAAAATCTATCTTCAAACAAATTTTTATTAATCTATCTTTATTTTTACTTTTAAAAATAACTCTTATTTATAACAATTCATTTTTAATTATTTATTTATAACTACAATCATTTCTAACAACTTTATTTAATCATTCATTTTAAATCAATTAAAATAACTCATTTTTTTTAACTACTAAAAATAACTACTCATTTTAAATCTACACCTAAACAAAATTTTAACTCTACCTCCTCTAAACGAATTTTTAACACGACTCTCAATGTTTAACTATTTAATATACCTCATCAACCTAAATCACATATAAATGTGTCAATCCAACACCCCCTTATATTCATTACACAACTATTTACGTAAAATATGAAACAAAATTATTTACATAAAATATGAAACAAAATTAAAGCCTAATTTAGTCTTTTCACTCAAATAATTGTGAGCCCACCTCTTGAAATTGACTTTTACTAAGCTATATCTACACAGCTTCAATCAGCTGGTTCTAACTACAATCCCATCTCTGCAATTCTCTCATTTTCAGCTAAACTCTGCTCAATCAATTATATATCCCAAATTCATTTCATTATCTCTACGAATCGATCCCTTTTCATTCTCGTTCACGAGTTGATCGGAAAACCCATCTGAATTTTAAAACAACTCTCAAATTCTTTTGCAGTCCGAGCACCCAATTCCCCGAAATACGATCTTGACTTCACTTCCAAGCCTGGAAATGCTTAAATTCAAGACGATCAAGAAGAAAATGTGGATGTTCTCTCTCTGATTCTCCCCAATCAACTTTCAATTTGCTCAAATCGTTATGGAAGGTATGAAAAAACGATCAATCGAAGTCACCATTATTTCCACAGCAATTACCAGCCACAGAATCTGTTTACATCAAAGCTTCCCTCTCCATACGCTCTCCTTCTGGTTCGCCCCCACAAATCGCCCACCGGGACTATTGTCGTCAACCTTCGGTTCGTAAGTAATTTTCGATTTAGTTTGTGGGTTTTAGGGTTTGCGATTATGGCCTTTTCGTACGGTGCGACTGCTTCAATCGGCCCGTTTTTGCATAGTTTAGAGAATGTTAGTTGTGGATTTGTGCGTGGTGGGTCAAAATTATCTCAGTCTTTAGTGTTGAATGGTGAGAAGGGTGAGGTTGAAAAAGCCCTAAATCAGGCGTCGACGAAGAAAAGGGTTTCCGATGAGAAAGCTCTGGCGGCGTTGAAGAATCACAGCGAGGCGGAGAGGCGGAGGAGAGAGAGAATCAACTCCCATCTCTCGACTCTGCGTGGCCTTGTTCCTTGCCCTGCAAAGGTTTGTCATATTCAATTACAGTGTCATATTGATTTGTTTAAACTGATTGGATGAAATTTGTTAGTTTATAGTAAATATTTGGTTGAATGGTTACTAGTTTTCAGAGTGTTGGTTACAACTGCAACCCAACAGTACAATCTGTTTAATCTCACTATCTCTAGAGTCTAATTGGATTACCAATTTGCCAAAACGAGCCGAGTTCAAACGACATATTGTATGACCTAGTCACGGTAAGGTTACGGGTTCGAACCCACCTCCCCATATGGAAACTGAAACTTTTTAATGTGGCATTGACCAGCTGATGGAGTATTTTTATTGATGTTGTGAGTTATGTTTTAAGTCAACCATTGAATCATGTCTCCTTTCTTTTCTGGAACCATTTGAATTTGAAACAGCTGGTGGCTTTTGTTTGTCTCGAGTCTCTTGACAATCTATATATATGTACTACTTTTTTCTGATGGTTTATCATGCCTGGAAACAGAGTTTACTGTTAAAAGATTCTGTAATATATGAGCTGTTAGCCTGTTTGTGAATCCTTAATTTCATGCGATAAAGCATCACAACACTTCGAAATCCACTGGTCTGATTTATGGATGTTGGAGTTTTTCACCTTGTGGGGAAAGGTGAAGAGTTTTCTAACACATTTATAAGATATGTGAGCTACTCAATTACTAATTGGTTTTGTGATGGAACTCCACACTATCTGATAATGGATCATGACTTGGTTCTAAGATGACATATCATTGATGTATGCAGAATTTTGTATTGGCCACAGATTTTAATTTGAAATGAAAAACATATTATCTCGAAGAGAGAGGGCTAGTATTCAACATGTGCATTATAACTGATATGTTTGTCTTTGTTAACAATCCAACTGAATCTGAAAAATTCCAGTAAATTCATGCCAAGTTCAAGCGTATACTCGTAGACGTTGTAGAGTTGTGTTTTTTTGCTTGAATAACAGCTTCCAAATGCCATACCAATCATTTACTTTCATCGGTAGTCTAGTGGAGGTTATTTCTCCATTCTGAGGAACTTTCATTGATCATTAATGTTTAATAACTTTGTGATGAATTGTTGTAATCAGAGGGACAAAGCCACACTGCTGGCTGAAGTTGTCAGCCAAGTTAAAGAATTGAAGAAGAAGGCGGCAGAAGCCAGCAATGGCATTTTCGTTCCAATGGATACTGACGAAGTCAAGGTTGAACCTTGTGAAATTGGAGCAGAGGCATATGTGACCTTCAAGGCAACCCTTTGTTGCGAATATCGACCCGAGCTTCTATCTGATCTCAAACAAGCCCTTGATGCCCTTCACCTGCAGCTGGTGAAGGCAGAAATATCAAACTTGGGAAACAGGGTGAAAAACATATTCTTTTTCACCAGTTCCATTGCAGAGAATGGTGAGCATTTTGAGGCCTCTCAACGTCTCGCTTCATCGGTTCAGCAGGCAATAAGTTTTGTAATAGAGAAAGCTTCATCCCCAGAGTACTCGCCCAGAACAACGCTCCCCAACAAAAAGCCGAAGGCTGTCTAGCTTCGATATGTCGATTTTGTTGTCAGGATCATTATTTCTGTTTGTGTCGACGGGTAATACTGCTCCTTTTCGTATCCTTATAATGCAGACATGTTGAAATAAACAATTGCACGTCAAGCTTGTTGTGTATATATTGAGTTGTGATTATCATTTCTACTTTGTATATTTGGTTCAATCAGCCTAAAAAGTTTGAACCTGGAATGCTCTTGGACTATGATTGGTCAAGTTGTAATGTAATATTTTCTTTCTTCTTTTTTTGATGATAAATTGTAATGTAAATTGATTGTGGTATAATCAAGGTTTCTTTTTTAGGAATCCTGGTATGATCAAGGTTAGTCGTAATATAATCAATCTCAATAGGAATAAGATTTACTGGAATGTAATAAAATAAGTGTGATTACGATGATGGCTTTTTTGTTTCGAATAATAGTTAAATAAAATGGAATAACTATTTGTTTATTTATTTATTAACTTAAATTTTAATTTTGAGAATATATAATCTCATACACACTTAAAAACGACAAAAAAAAAACTATATAAGTATTTTGATTCGACAGAGATAATATGCTTTTTTTGTAACAAAAGAAACTAAAAATCATTTTTAAAAAAGGACATATTTTCGTTGTTCAAAACTTCAAACATTTGGGTACTAAAAAAAATAAATAAATAAACAATAAAAGAAAGAAAGAAAAAAAAAACGTTAAGGAGTTTCCACATTATTGCCTTATGTTCGGTTGGATAACCATTCGATTTTTTATTTTTCATTTGTGAAATTTAATCCTACAACAACTACTTTAACATATATTTTTTCTTAAAAAAAAAAAGTAACTTTCAAAAGTTTGTTTTTGTTTTCTAAAGTTGGTTAACAAATTTACCTACTTTTTAAAGAAAATATTAATATATTGTAGAAAAAGTGGAATATATAGGGAATTTGAATAAGAATAAGTTTCAATTTCAAAAACAAAAACAGAATGGTTATCAGACTCTAATAAATTTCAATTTTTTTTTCAATGAATTTCTATTCGGTTTTCATTTTGACATATTCAAAATTAAAAAAAAAGAGGAATCTGACTGCACCCCATCCATGAAGTCACACACACATTTTAATATTTTTTTATTAAAAAAAAACAAGAAAAGTGGGCTGAGATGTGTGGCACCAAAGATGCTACATATGTTGACTGGGTTGCACCCAAATTCCCCTGTTAAAAAAATATAGTCTATTAGCTCCAAAATTAGTTAGAATACTCCACTTTCAAATTTTGTAATTAAACCCTAAACAAAAAATTGTCGATCTGTGTCTATCTGAGAGGAATTTGGGTGCAGCCTAGGCTGCACCCCACCCATGAAGTCACACACACATTTTAATATTTTTTTATTAAAAAAAGAAAAGAAAAAGACTTAATGGGTGGGTGCCACATATGTTGACTTCATGGGTGGGGTGCAGGCCAGGCCGCACCCAAATTCCTCTCTGTCTATCTATTCTTTTCTTAACGCATTTCATAACCCGAAAAGTTATACCTGTTTTAGTAGATTTTTTTCTTTATATTTTTAAAAATTTTAAATTTTAATTTTAAATTTTAAATTTTAAATGTTTTTATGTATAATTAAAAAACCAAAATAATTATATAAACACTTTTCTGTAAGAAATTCATGCTTAAAAAATTGGGGCAGACCTGATAAAAAAAATGAAAATATTCATAAACGTGATGATTTCAATAGTATCCTTCATTAAAAAACATGGAAGCACAAAATTAAAACACAGAAAGGGCACAAAATTGTAATAAGAAAGAAATATTTATAAAAGAGAAGGATTTGGATACAACTTGCACTTTCACCATGATGTCACCCATGTGACATATTTAGTATCACACATCTCAAGGGGTGCTTGTTTGACATATTTAGGTAGTTTTTAGGTTTAGGAGTTAAAAATCGAGAATTGTGCTAAAAATTCGTTTGAATGTAATTTTTGTGTATATGAGTTATAGTCAAAATCTTGTTTGGATGTAGATTTGAAATTAGTAGTTAAACAAATAAATGATTAAAAATGAGTGTTTAAAATAAGTTATTTTGATTGATTTGAAATAAATAATTATAAATGAGTGATTATAAATGAATGATTAAAAATAAATAGTTAGAAATGAGAGTTATTTTCAAAAGTAAAATTGAAAAGAAGTTGGTAAAAAATCGTTTGGATGTAGGTTTTCGAGAAGGAATTAATAAATTCTAATTCTAATTCCTAGCTAAAAACGTCAATAAACAACCCCTCATTTTTTTAACCTTATATTTATTATAAAATAAATTAAAAGAAAAAAGAAGATATATTGTTTCACATGAGTGACATTATGGTGGGGATGCAGCCTATGATGCACCCAAATTCTTCCCTTCATAAAAAAAAGTTATAACTAAAATAAACAACAAAAAAGTTGCCACATTGAAGTTAACTGAATCTTGTTGTAGTATTTAAATTTACTTAGTTTTCCTACTATTAATACATAAAATAAATATTTATTTTATGTATGAATAATCTTCGTGACGGAGCCAACAAAAACACTAAATCAAGGACATCTATTTATATCTAATAACTCAAAAATCACGAACTTAAATTCTCCGCTCAAAATGATTTAATCTTAAAAAAAAAAAAAAAAATCCTCATAGAGGAGATACATTGGTAATTCATTAACTGGTTATAATCTGATACATGATACCGCTTAAAATACTATTTTTTTTAGCATTATTGTTTCATTTTTTTTAGAGTACAAGTTGGGGAAAGAGATTATAAATACATCAAAGGATCAAGCCCATGATAATTGTTGGAATTATAAATACAATTCCTAAATTTAGTAGTTAAATATTTTTAGATTTGACTAGTAGATTTAGTATTTAGATATTCTACAAATTTGTTTGGTAGATTTTCTAGGGTTTGATATTTCTTGTACTATATATCCATGTGATTAATGAAAAGGGTTAAGGAGTTTTTTGCCCATTATTTTTCATGAATTTATCATGGTATTAGAACCTCTCTAAATTAGAGAAAAATTATTTTCAATGTTCCAGCGATTTGTTGAATAAATTGTGGTTGAAAAAAAAAGAAAGAAAAGCTTCAGGCTTCTAGGTGTGCAGACCAATAAATTTTGGTCGCATATCAGGCGATCGGCATTTTGTTTTGGAGTTTTAACAAAATTTAACAATGGTTTCAAGAAAGTTTGTGAGTGATTTACTCTAAACCAAGTTATTTTTGTAGATTTGGTATTTTGCTTCAGCCTTTAATCAAACAGTGGTATTGCACTTACTAAAGCGGAAGTTTAGATTTTTCTAATGGTGGTGGTATTGAATTTTATAATTCTAGAATATTATTGGTCAATTTTGTGGTCAGTTTGGGAAGTTGTTGCAACATATATTCATTTATATGTTCATTTACCAAAATATTTTCTTTAAGCGGGTGATTTCATATTTGAAATCTAACGATAGGTTGGCATAGGCCAGTCAACGTTTAATTATTTGATTGACTTTTCTGGACGCCATTTTGAGTTGGTCTGTGGTTTATATGTTGTTTAATTGGCATTGTTTCCATGGGTGTTGATAATATGAATGGTTCATGTTTAAGTAGTTCTCTTAATGTTGGGGAAGTCGACAGAGCAAGTGCACCAACTCTTTCAAATAATCAGTGGACACAATTAATAACTGCTATTAAGAATGGCAAACTATCTTCTCCTGCGGACAGATTATGTGATACGTATAGTTCCAATGAATGAATTATTGATACTGGTGCATCAAATCATATGTCAGGTAATATTTCTTTGTTTTCTAATTTGGGTGAAATATCTTCTCATGTTGGGTTACCTAATGGAAAAAATACTACAGCTACAAAAGAAGGGACAATTTTGTTAAGTGATGATTTAGTTTTGGAGAATGTATTATATGTTCCTGCTCTAGCTTGCAATTTATTGTTTGTGTCTCAAATTT
Source organism: Sicyos edulis (assembly GCA_036507275.1). Taxonomy (NCBI): domain Eukaryota; kingdom Viridiplantae; phylum Streptophyta; class Magnoliopsida; order Cucurbitales; family Cucurbitaceae; genus Sicyos; species Sicyos edulis. The sequence continues at coordinate 16,137,033 of CM071846.1, read as the reverse complement.
TGGAACAACAAAAGTATCTTGTCTTTTTCACAAAGAAGTTTTGTTTTATACAAGATCATACTTTGAGAAACTTGATTGCCATAGGGTATAGAATAATGGAGTCTATTTTGTAAGGTCAGTTCAAGTTAGTAATTGTTTGGCAAATAAAGTGACACTTATAGATAAAAGTATGTTATGGCATAGACGTCTTGGCCACCCTTCTATGAAAATCATATCTTCTTTACCTACTGCAGTTGTTGGTAGCACGGTGACTAATAGTTGTAGAATTGATTGTCAGATTTGTTTTATGGGAAAACAACCTCGTAATTTTTTTCCTTTAAGTATGAATAAAGCATCTGATGTTTTTGATTTAGTTCATTGTGATATTTGGGGTCCAAATAATGTTTTGTCCAGTGGTGGTGCACGTTATTTTCTCACCATCCTTGATGATTACTCTCGTGCTACTTGAGTATATTTGATGATTGGAAAATTTGAAGCTTCAAAATTAATCCAAGATTTGTATGTTATGATTTAAACTCAGTTTGGCAAAAAGATTAAAGTTCTCAGAAGTGACAATGGTCAAGAATTTCTGTGTTTGAAATCTTTTTTTTCCCAGAAGGACATTTTACATCAAACATCTTGTGTTGATACTGCACAACAAAATGGTAGAGTAGAGCGTAAGCTTAGACATATTCTTAACGTTGCTCGTGCCTTACGTTTTCAAGCCAAATTGCCTAAGTAATTTTGGGGGGAATGTGACCTGACTGCCGTACATCTTATCAATAAAACTCTTACTCCTGTGTTGGACGGGAAAACACCTCATGAGTGTTTATTTGGTCATACTCCTTTATATGATAGTATACGTGTTTTTGGATGTTTATGTTATGCTGCAAATAGGCCCCGTGTAAAAGACAAGTTTGACGCAAAGTCTAGAAGGTGCATTTTTGTTGGATATCCTTTTGGCAAGAAAGGTTGGCGTCTTTATGATCTTGAAACTAATGAGTTTTTCATTAGTCGTGATGTGCAATTTTTTTAGGATAAATTCCCCTTTATTGAGTCTCTTTCTGATCATGCAAGATTGCAATGAGAAATATATTTTGCTCAGCCTCCATTATGGGATGATGAAGATGAGAGTTATGTTAGTGATGGTTTAAATGAAGAGACACCTGTTGTGTGTACTATTGTCAATAGTGGTATGGAAAATGAATGTGTTGGAATAAGCTCCAATGATAGACCTCAATCTAGTGATGTTGAGGTGTTAGGTCGTGGGCATCGTACAAAATTTCCTTCAATCAAGCTTCGAGATTATGTTACAAATACAGTTATAAAACAACACATAGACCCTCCTACATCCACTACTTCTCAATCCACCTCCTTGGGTAAACATTTTGATATAGCTTGTTATGTTGATTATAAAAAATTTTCTATGAAACATAGATGCTTTCTGACAGAAATTTCAAAGGGCAAAGAGCCAACATCTTTTCAAGAAGCCATAAAACATCCAGGTTGGCGTAAGGCGATGCAAGTTGAGATTGATGCTCTTGAACGTAGTGGCACATGGACATTAGAGGACTTGCCTCCTGGTAAGAAAGCGATTGGTAGTGGTTGGGTATATAAAATCAAGTATACGTCAACAGGTGAAGTAGAACATCTTAAAGGGCGTTTGGTAGTTTTTGGCAATCGTCAGATTGCAGGTGTTGATTATAATGAAACTTTTGCCCCAGTGGCGAAAATGGGAACTGTTTGTCTTTTTCTTGCTATTGCAGTAAGTTTGAATTGGGAATTACATCATATGGATGTTCATAATGCTTTTCTTCATGGTGATTTGGAAGAGGAAGTGTATATGCGACTTCCTCTAGGGTACAATGCTTCTACTCCAGGGAAGGTTTGTAGATTACGTAAGTCATTGTATGGTTTGAAACAAGCACCTTGGCAGTGGTTTGCTAAACTATCTAACGCTTTAAAAGTTTATGGTTTTACGCAGTCTTATGCTGATTACTCGTTGTTTAGTTACATTCGGGGTAGTTTATCTCTTCATGTGATTGCATATGTCGATGACTTGATTATCGCGGGTTCATCACATGACGCAATTTTTGAGTTTAAAGAATATTTGAGTTCATGTTTTCATATGAAAGATTTGAGAGTTTTAAAATATTTTTTGGGCATTGAGGTAGCTCGAAGTAAGGAAGGTATAATCCTTTGTCAACACAAATATGCTTTAGATATTTTGACTGAAATTGGCATGTTAGGGTGTAAGCCTATTGACACACCTATGGAACAGAACCATCGACTGGCTCGTGTTGAGGGGAGCAGTATGCGCACCTAGAGCAATATCGTCGTTTAGTTGGACGTCTTGTTTATTTATCGGTAACTCGTCATGAATTGAGTTATTCAATGCATACTCTTGCCCAGTTCTTAAGTGTTCCACATGTGCAGCATTGGGATGTAGCACTACGAGTGTTGCGCTATTTGAAGGAACTCCAGGTCAAGGTATTTTGTTACAACCTATGAGTGAGATGCGTTTAACTGCTTTTTGTGATAGTAATTGGGCAGCCTATCCTTGTACTCGTCGTTCACCGTCTGGGTATATGATTTTCTTGGCTCTTCTCCTATCTCTTGGAAAACTAAGAAACATGCGACTGTTTCTCGTTCATCTGCTGAAGCTGAGTATCGTGCAATGGCTGTTGCTACTTGTGAATTAAAATGGTTGAAATCATTACTTTTTTCTCTAGGTGTTATGCATTCTCAACCTATGCAATTGTTTTGTGATAGTCAATCTGCTCTTCATATTGCAAAGAATCCTGTATTTCATGATCCTACTAAACATATCGAAGAGGATTATCATTTTGTTCGTGATGAATTAATATATGGAAATCTTGCTACTAAGTATGTTCCGACTGGACACCAGTTGGTTGATATTTTGACAAAAGCACTTGGAAAACAACAATTTAATTTTTTGTTAGACAAGTTGGGCATTTGTAATTTACATGCTCCAACTTGAGGGGAGTGTTGGAATTATAAATACAATTCCTAAATTTAGTAGTTAAATATTATTAAATATTTTTAGATTTGACTAGTAGATTTAGTATTTAGATATTCTCCAAATTTGTTTGGTAGATTTTCTAGGGTTTGATATTTCTTGTACTATATATATCCATGTGATTAATGAAAAGGGTTAAAGGAGTTTTTTGCCCATTATTTTTCATAAATTTATCGATAATAGAATGAAAATAAATTAACACCAACCTACCTAAGCAATCGTGCCACTCACCAGATATTGCTACTCTTTGACTTCAATACTAGTAAATATATACATTGAAAGGTTGAGATTTTATTTTATAAATAACACTAATTTTATCGATAAATTCATTTATTTTTGTTATCTTTTTCCCTCACCAATATTTTGGATGCAAAAAAGAAAGAATCGGCAAAAGCGTTCACTTGACAGCCATAGAGAGAATAGGCGCGCGCGCAAATATGGCGGAAACAAGCTTGGGTCCCTCACTGTGTCTCCATCTTCCCAAAATTCCGCTCCATTTTTCTTCCAGATCTCTTCTCTCAATGGCTCTTCCTCGCTCCCACGGCAATGCCTCCTCCGCTCCCAATCGCAGCCCTAACCCGCCCTCGCTCCTCGTCTTCTCAGGTCTCCGATTCCGTTTCTTCCTCACGCTCGATTCGTTTCTCTCTTCTGAACGCGTTGTTTTCTGTTCATGTAGGCGGGACTGCGTTCAATGGCGTGGTCGAGGAGCTCAAGAACTTTACCACGCGCGTAGCTCATGTTCTTCCTGTTTCTGACGATGGAGGCAGCACCGCTGAGATTGTTCGCGTGCTTGGTGAGAATTTTTAGCGCTTTTGTGAGTTATGTGTTCGGTTTTTGAGTTGATGTGTTGCTAGGTGGTCCGGCTGTTGGAGATATACGGTCGAGATGTTTGAGGTTGTCTGATCAGAGTACGGCGGAGGCACTCGCCGTGCGTAGATTGTTAGGTCATCGTTTACCGATTGATCCACAGCAGGCTAAAGCGGAATGGTATCTTTTTTTTCCTTTCTAAATGAAAATTGTTGCACGTTTTAGCCTTGCTTTTGTCATCATCTTGTCAAGAAATAATAATAATAAAAAAATTGAATGAACTTTCTATCTAAGCACTTTCCTGTGTCCATCTAGTCGTTTTGCCGTGAACTTGCTTCAATGTCTCGTAGCAGGAATGATCTAATTGGAAATAAGTAATTTTCTATGAGAACTTGTTAGGTATGATATCGTGGAAGGAGAAAATTCTCTATGGGATGGCGTCTCAAAGCCCTACAGGGAAACTATTCGAGCATTTTTGGCCTATTTTCAGAATCAGGTATGAAGTAGGCGACAGTTTTGCCTCTTAGTTCGAGTTCATTATAGGTTAACTAGTTTTTTGGGGTCCTGGTCTCCCACTCTACTTTTGTGCCTCTTATCACGTTACTATAATGCCCCCTATGGAATTAATCTCTATTTGTTTTTAACGAAGGATGCATATGAAAAGTAATAAATTGCTTTACTGCAGATTCTTCGACGGTCTGAAATGTCATTTCGTTTCAGTAATGGAAGGTATGCTTTATAGTGTATCCTTTGCTCTATTAAAGGTATGCATTTAAAAGAAAGAATAAATGCATAAGTTTGCTATGCTCAATACCAAATTTTTGCAACTAATTGTTTAATTTTTTAGTATTTTCATTGACTTACTAACTCCCTTGATTTTTGCAGCATTGGAAATTTCTTTTTTGCTGGGGCACGTTTATTTTTCCAGTCGTTAGATGCTTCGATATTTCTATTTTCACGTGTTTCAGACATCCCATCGGATAGCCTTGTCCTTCCAGTGATTTCTACTAATGACAGGCTTACATTAGGATGCGAATTATGGGTATGAGATGATTGTCAACGTTCTTTTGCCTTCTAAATTCTTCTTCAAAAGTTTATATAATACATGCTGCTGACGTTGAGAAAGTGAAAGAATGAGCATAAGTACCTGAAAGAGCTAACAGTAATTTCAATATTCCAGTGCATTTTAATTCTCTATTTGAAGGTGGAAGAATGTCAGGACATTTCATTTTTCACCTTGCCTTAGGAATGCCGTTTGCAGAAGTCTTCTTTTTACCTTTTTCTTTCTGACACTTGATTGTTGCAAATCCCTTTCATACTCCCTCCTCTACTATCAAGGAAACATTATTATCATTATTTTTTTGATATTATTGATATATTTTTTTTGTGTAAAAATTCTGTTACAGCTGTAAAGTTTCTCCAATACTGCTTTGGGCGGGCTCATGAATTCAAACTGTGAAAACTATCCGGTTTCTAAATATTCTTCTTTGTTCAATTTACATTCAGGATGGGACAATAATACGGGGCCAGAATGAAATATCTCATCCAACTATGGGACCTTCAGAACTTATTAATAAGGTACAGTTTGTTTTATGTCTGTTTTTATTTCACAGTGAAGTTCATTTCTAACTGCGATTATCAATGTATCATTTACTGATTAGTTATGGTTATTAAGGCGATCAGCCATTGAATAAACTATGGCGGTGTTTCATGGGAATGCTTTTAGTATTGTTGATCTGGGACTTCAAGTCATGAAAATGATGCAGTACGAGGTAGAGGTACAGTCAAGGGATCGATCACTTGAAGGTGCCATGGTTGAAAACTTGAAAGCAATTTATTTTTGGATAGTGCATCTTGAGTCCTTGACTTGGATTACTCCATTCTTAAACTAAAATTTTCAAACACAACCAGTAGATGGTCAATCTGGCCCAATGACTCATTCAATTTATCTATTAACTCCTTGCACTGATTTTTACCATGCTGATCGTCCGACTCATTAAACTTCTTCAATATATTTGATCGTCCCTGTGATGATTCAATATTGTAGTTGGAAATGCATTTATGTATGGTTAGACGATCAAATGTAGAGGTGGTTACTGAGTTTTTTTATTTATTCAAATGTGGAAATCTAATAGGGAAACAGTTCGGCTCCAGCACTTCCCTCAAGAATAAAGAGGGTATTCTACATGTCAAGCGAGGGCTGTAATTTGCTGCATGAGGTGCATAACTTACCCACTGTAACATTTCTTTTGAGATGCACTGTAACTTGATTATAATGTGGACTATACTTACCTACTTCTACTACATAACTTCTAGTATCAATCTTGGGGTGGGCGTTGTCTGAGAATTACGTTTCTTGTTAATTTTTTCCCCTAATTTTGTTTTCGATGTATTATCACTTATCAATCATGGGTACTGTATGAAAGCATCTTGATTCTTTTGTCTTTGGTTTTCCTATTTGTTAACCTATTTCAATGCCACATATAACAAACATGCTACTCTTTAAAATGCTTATTCAAACCTGATTTCCATGACTCATGGTAATTGCAGTACTTTCATTAATTAGGTCTTCCCCGCAGCAAATCCCACTGTCCTCACCCAGTTGAATGACGTCGACTGTATTGTTTATGCTATGGGATCCCTCTTCACTTCCATATGTCCATCACTGGTAAAAGTCTATAATTTGTAAGCATCCTGCCATTAGATTTTGCTTACTTCGTTTTTCTAGGTGCAGGGTTTGTTTCATGTTCCCAACAAATTAAACTAGGTAGTAGGTACACAGTTGATGAATTTTTAGTTTAAATTTTCTGCTACTCTATCTTCATTTTATTTTCCTTTTGCAAATCACGAGTACATTATATTGTATTCAAACTTAATGATGAACTTTTCCCCATTTATGGATTATTTTAGGTGTTGCTTGGAATTGGTGAGATCATTTCATCAAGATCCTGCCCAAAGGTAAAATTTGCTCAAACCTGAAGAATGATGGTTCCCCTCTTTCATCTGCTAGACTGCTCAAATATAATAAAACAAAAAATGTCCTTTTGTGCTTTGAGAGTTTTTTTATTTTAGTTCATCCATTAACCAGCACCGAATCATAAAATGTGCTATTAAAACATGTGGTATATATTTGTGTCATTCTATTGACAGGTGCTTCTATTGAATGGCACTCATGATCGAGAGACTACTGGTTTCACTGCTGCTTGTTTTACCACTGCCATTTCAGATGCTTTAAATAGAACTTATGGAGACTCGCACAATTGTTTAAACAACAGTGTAAGCTATTTTTTTTAATTACAAATTTAAATGAATAATATATGTCTTGCCATGTGAAACAGGCATCTGTTGTCCGGTAGCCAATATTTCTGCTCGGTCATATCACTTAAGTTCGATAGTTTTAAGCTTCATTTTCAGAAAATACATTTTTGGGTTACTTAAGAAAACGTTTCTGTTGCGATCTTTTAATATATGTAGCCGTATCAGTACATCAATACCATTTTGGTGCCCAAAGATGGCGATATTTCGGTAGATTCTCAAGCCTTGGCTGCACAAGGAATCTTTGATGTGGTATGCTCGAGTACATTTCCATTGTTTTTTTTTGTTGCAATCGGATCATGTATCTTTGCTGATGACGTAGATTCAACAGCTTTTCGGGTGTGTTTGTTTTGGTAGAACAACTACTCTTCTAGAACTCCTTGTTCGTATATTTGGTGAGAAACAACCACCCATCAAACCCTCCATCAAACTCTCCATCAAACTTCACATTTAACTTATCACTCAACCACTGACATCAATATCTAAACAAGTAGTTAATTACTTCAACCACCGCTAATACCAATTCTTAACTGAGGAGTTAATCCCAATTGCCATTAACCCTTCCAGTCCACTCTTTTTCTACTAAACTCAAACACACCCTTAGATTGCGTTAACCGTTGATAATTGATGATTAATAGCCTTAATTTGTGTTTTATTGGTGCATTATTAAAATGTCACTTCTGCAGATTGTTGTTGATTCCATACGTGATTCTAAAGTTGGTGTAGTATTTGATCCAAAATCTTTGATCGAAACTCTTGCAAAGTTGATTGCAAGATATAGGAAATCACATATCACAGAACAAGTGTAATTGACTGCATTGGGATTCACAGTAACGGACGCACTTATCCATCTACAACCAAACCCGATTGATTCAGGTTTGAACTTTTGTATATCTTAATATCAATTACCCAATGTCAATGGTTATATGGCGTGGCATGTTCTTAAGATGAACCATTGTGAAATGTCAATACAGGAGCAGACAACGTTTATTGTCTAGTTTTTTATCTGCACTCAGGAATACAACATGTGATCTTTGCAAAGATGCTCGATCGATTTTACCCGAGTAGCTAACTCCATTTCTTGTAAAGAACTTACCTTCCAATCTGTATTGTATTGATACATTTAAAATATGGTCTTTAAGGTAGTTCAGGGACATGGGAAAGCCCATTCAAGTTACCAGAAACTCATTATTTTGTCTGCTTCTATTTATTTTATGGTTAATTGTAAATTGATATCTGTTGTGAAAAAGCTCATGGGGGCCTGGGGCAAGCTCTTGATTTTGAGTTTTTAGCAACAATAAATACTCTATTTAGAGTTACCTCCTTGATAATTAGTTACGATTGACTCGTAAAATAGTTGAGGTAAACAACTGAATTGCCTACACATTTCTACTCAATGAACATAGTCGATTAATCGGAAAGGTTGAGAAATGTGACTACGATCATGCTTACACAAGCAAGTTAGAGTTTTGATCTTAAGTTATTGCCTATTATAATCAAATTTTTACAAATGATAATGGACATTTGGTTCCAATATATTGACCAATTTTGCATTGACCAATTTTGTGTGTAATGAGTTTGCATTGACCCTTTTTTCTTTTTGAGGATACAACATTTGGGAATGGGGGGAATCGAATTTATAACCTTAAAGTCACTAGATATATGCTAATATCACTTAAGTTATTGCTCGTGTTGGCTGTATTGGCCAATTTTGGTTAAATAATTTAGGTGTATTCATCATTCAAAAAATGTATTGGAGGTGCTGAAAAGATTTGGTAGATAAAAGCAACTCGTTCAAAATCTAATTAATGCATGGCTGAAGCCAAATTAATGCATGGCTGAAGCTAATGGCAGGCGTTGAAAGTAGGGGTGTGTTTGGGCCCTCGTTTATGTAAACGATCGAGTTGGTTATAATAACCCAATTGATGTTTGTTCCACCATTTATTATAAACAGTGGTTACCTAAATCTACGTGCCCGTTTATTTACACCTTACCTATATTACTTTTTGTTATATAACCAGTTCCTCAAACACCGTTTATCATAATTCATGTTATGATAACTTGCCTCTCAAACACCATTTATAACAACTTACCGTTTATCATAAACTTCCGTCTATAATAACCAAACTGGTGTTCCAAACACACTTTAGATGTTTTGGAAAGCTTATTTAAATTGATGTTTAATGCTAAAATTAAGAGATGAAATGTTAAGATATTTTATTGTTATGAGAAAAATCCAATAATATTTTACTTGTCTTTGGGAGGATATAACTTTGCTTGCTCCTTGGTCTTGTAAATCTAACCTATTTAAACACTATGATCTCGCCACAATTGCTCAAAATGCATCTCATTATTATTATTTTAATTATTGTGGCCTATCGTGCTCCTTGAATGTTTTGGTGAATATATGGTATCTTTTTCAAGAAAAAAGTAAAACCGCCTGATTATAGACCCTTTTAGCGGCCAGTTCAGGCTTAGTATTTTCTTTTTGTTTTTTTATATAAAGGCTATGTGATACCCAGAGCTATTTTATTCGGTGAATAATAAAATTAGTATCTACTTATAATAAAAAGTTTGTAACTGTTATCAACTGGGGATGTAGCTCAAATGGTAGAGCGCTCGCTTTGCATGCGAGAGGTACAGGGTTCGATCCCCTGCATCTCCATCTGCTTATTATATGCTCGTACACAGTCTGAAAACGAGAAAAAACAAAAACATGGTAGTGAAAATAAAAACCAATGTATCTGAACCTGAACATCATTTTACCCAAAAACAAAATGGCTACTTTTTTTCATTTTAATTAATAAAACCCCATTGAAAATGAAGGCCTACCATAAGGTCCACATGACATGCGAAATTTGAGCAGAAGAATCCAAATACAGAAAAAGGTGCTCCATGATTGTCTGACATCTAAGCAATTTAGGAGAATTGCCAATTAGGCATTTCATGTGGGTCTTCCATCATCTTTTTTTTCATATCAGTAAATAGTTTGGATCTTAAACGATCACTGTAGTTGAACTTAACACCTCTTAATTCTTCAAAGTTTTGTGGACTACGGGGCATAGTTGCGTACTCCACCATTTCTACAATACAATCAAACTGCAACCCATCCCTTGTTGGGGGTTGACTCTTTCCTATTGGGAGCCCCACAGTCACTGCAAAATCCCTACTTTTTTTTACATATTGCAGCACCCAAGAACAAAGCTAAACAGATTTTAAGCCATTCTCCAGATTTGTATTCCTTTTTAAGATATACTTGAAAAGTAATTTCAAAATAATTACAAAAAATTATTCCTAAACATATTGTTAATGAGTCCAGATCTTTAAAAGTAAACATGTATTGATATGGTAAAAGTGATTTCTTGTCTTTCCAAATCGCTTTAATCTATGGTACAAAGTGCTTTTGCTCGTCTCTTAATTACCTGTGTATTGATATGAGGAAGTTTACAAACGAGAATGATGTAGGAATTTTGTGTACTTTTAAAAAAAAATAGTATACCTTGATGAATTTATGAGCTTCTCGTCTTCACATGATTTTAAACCTCTTCTTTTTCATATATTGACTTCGTTTGCTTTTTTTTTTTATTTTTTTTTATTTTTATATTTAAATGATTATTTCAATCTTTAGGCACAATGGGTCCCTTCCCTACGCAATTTGCAAACTAAATCATTCATAGAAGAATTATTTTCTTTAACAAACACCAAAAGCTACACTTTCCCTTTTGTTTCCGTTTCTTTTAATGAAAGTTAATATCATTGTCGTTTTATTTATATATTTCTATTTTATTTTTTAATTATAAAATTGCATTACTTTGTAAAATAAAATTGGAAATTTAGTAGTCAAATTTAGAAAATAATTATATATATGATCACTTAAAAAATAGCAATTATAATTATTAGTATTATCACATGATAATACATATTAAAATGTATTAATAACTCTCAATATAAATATTTTAAAATTTGACTGTATTTTTAATTATTTTGTGAGAAAACTTACAATTTCCCAAATAAAATTGATGCAATGAAGTTTTATTTTCATTTTTGTATACCTTTTTTTTGAAAATTCATTTTTGTAAACTTGTTAAAGATTTTAAAATGTAATCTCGTATTTATTTTAAAAAAAAACATTGTTTTCATCTTATTTGAGTTATCTTCAAAATTATTGAAACCCCATTTCATTGGCCATTCTAAAAGAACCTCGGAATTATTGAGAAGAACATTGGGAAAAGATGGAGAATGATGGACGTTGGAAACTTAGAAAAGAAAATGAAAAAAAAGGGGATTTTAATTTGGTCAGTGAAATACCTAAACGCTAGGAATTTGTTATGAATTCGACTTATGCTCCTATTTATTGAAAAAATTATTTAAACTTTTTTACATTTAAATATTATACGATCAAATTGTTAAAAACACTAAGGAAAAAAAAAAAACCAAATTCCAATTGGACACAATCATTTGGCACTAATAAATTGAATATATTGTGTTACTATTGGCCTCAAATTACTCGACCAAGTCACAGCCAGCGGCTCTACTGTGCTTCTTGTGACCTTTCCTTTCACATTGTTCCTATTTTTTTAAATTAATTTATTTATCCTTTAAAACTATTTTCACGTGCCTCTTAAAATAGGAAATAGGTCATTACAAACATATTAATGTCCATACCACAAGATACTTTACATCAAACTAATTTTTTTCCGTTAAAATAAGTGGAGAAAATTAAAAGATTCAAATTCTTTAACTCTAAATATTGTTGTACTAAAAAAAACCATTTCCTTAAATAAATTTATTATTTTTAATCTATAATAATGATTTTAAATAGTGAGAATCTAACTACATTTTCTTCCTTTATGGTCAAATACTAATCAACTTCAATTATGACACAAATTAATATTATAGGAAGATGCTAACATTTGTAGCAATTATAATAAATGATGATAGTCAAACTAATCTTAACTAACTATACTTAACATATATACCGTTTTAAGTTAAACATTTGAGAGTTGATATATGATACAAAAACAATAAGATGAATTACCTTGAATAATTTTGCGTGTTTTAAATAAGAGAATTATGAGATTGGTAAGAAAATATAATTTAGAGTTTATTTAAAAAAAAAAAAAAAATAATATATATATATATATATTAAATTTAATAATAATATTTAGAATGGAAGAATTTTTTTTATTTCAATTACTAAATTTATTTTGGTGTTATCAACTCTTTTCTGTAACATCTCTAGATCAAACGTTATTACACTAACCTTTTATAAGAATTATGGTTTTTTTTCCTTGTAAAATATACATTTAATATATATATATATATAAAGGCGATGATTTCATGAGTATACATTTTAGGTCGGGCTCATTTTAGTACCAAAAAAAAAAAAAGATGTCTCACGTGTCAAAACCATGTGTCCACTTGCATTGGTAGGTAGGGTAATACGCCCCGTGACATGCAATTGCAGACCAATGGATTTACTTCCTAACTTGAATTTCTTTATTGTAAATAACTAATATAAAAAAAAAATCCCCGTTTTACAACTCCTAAAAAGATAATGCACTTATTTTTACGGATATTTATCTCAAAATTAATTAGTTCACTTTTTTGTAGTTTATTTTTCTTAATTATAGTTATAAAGTTTTACTTTTGTATCTAATAATCATCATAAAAGAACAGATAAATTTGAAGATATAAATGAAAGTTGAAATAATTATTCCTTTTTTAGAGTGCTCTTGAATCCATTTTGAAATTAGTTTTGTGGATGATTTAACCCAACCCACGTTAGCAAACCATGTTAGTTCTCTTTCTCTGTCACAAACAGAACAGAGTCTGGCAAGTCCGTATATAAAAGCTGAGCATATAGGAAGCAAAAAGCTACACATTCATAAATCCGAAATGGGGTTTCGGGTCAGAATGGGTTTAGCCTTTCTTCTTCTTCTTCTTCTTCTTCTTCTTCAAGCTTCTATGTTGGTGTTTAACGCTGCAGGGCTGAACCAAAGAAGCATGTTTCAGGGAAGAAAGCAAGCCAGTGGCTGCAATTTGTTTCAGGGAAAGTGGGTTATTGACCCATCTTACCCTCTCTACAATTCCTCTGGCTGCCCTTTCATTGACCCTGAGTTCGATTGCCAGAGATTTGGCCGACCCGACTCGCTTTACCTCAAATACTCATGGCGACCCGACTCATGTAACCTTCCAAGGTCCTTTCTCTCTCTCTCTCTCTCTCTCTCTCTCTCTCTCTCTACAAGTATTTAATACACTCTGTTTGGTATTGGGTATTTAGTATTTACTTTGCCTTTTCTGGGCTCACTCACTATTCTTAATCATTTTCTTTCAATAAAAAGATCGCTTTTTATTGCTGGTTAATGATGAGGTTTCTTAAATGGCAATGGAATAATGATATGTCTTAGATACTATGGTATTCATTTTAAAATGAATTGGGGATGAGAGGATTACTCCATCATTCTTATATTTTATATATTGCTATGAGTTTCACCGGAAATACGCAGAGTGACAATTGTCTCATATTAAAAATATGAGAATTTTTTAATTATTTATAAAAGATATGAATTATTTTCTTTATTGTCAATTGATTTTAAGGTGGTACTCCATGTTTTGTAAGGGTGTGTTAGTAAAATCTAATGTAAGATTTGATAACAGGGTTGAAGAGTAGTTAATACTGGTTGTTTCCTACAAAAAAAATAAATAGTTGATTACTCCTAACTATTATTAACCACTTCATTATCTTCTTCTCCGTTTTTTTTCAACCAAAAACAAAACACACCCTAATTTTCATTGATTTTTATGTTTAATGCTATCGTGTGCCTTTTTTACTCATTAGTCTTAAAATGAGTTTCAATTTCATTTTTATTGATCTAAATAAAAGTGTGGGTTTAATGTATTCTGATAGCCTAACATTTATCTTAGAATCAACTAGAAAAGAGTAATTGTTCACAATTCTTATATATTATTACGAGGTCTTCCCCGTTTGAGACGTGGATACTAACAAAAATGATGTTAATATATATATATATATATATATATATATATATATTTTAAAATATGGTGGTGAATTGATCAGGTTCGATGGGGTGGATGTTTTGAAGAGGTGGAGTGGGAAAAAGATAATGTTTGTGGGGGACTCACTGAGTTTGAATATGTGGGAATCGCTCTCGTGTATGCTGCAAGCGTCGGTGCCCAATGCCAAGACCTCCTTCGTCAGGCGGGACTCCATCTCCTCTGTCTTCTTTCAGGTTTTGCCTCTACTTTTTTACTCTCTCTGTCTTTCTGTTTTTGTCTCTGTCTCTGTTTCTACCAAGATTTGTGTTTATTCCAAACTTTACACTGTATATTCTTTGGATTTATTCTAATGTCAACTAATTTGGCTCCAATTCCCTTTTTTAAAATGATCCCATATCATTTTCTTTTTCCTTACTATTTGTATAATTTTAGATTAATATTGTTTACACTATGAGATTTGCAACTTACCATCAATGTATTTTTAGTCACTTAGTTTAATCATTTTAAAATTAGCCACTTCCAAAAGTTACAACAACAATCTTTGAAGGAAAAATTGATGAAACTTACTTTTGAGTAGCATAATATCTAAATTTATTCACTGATTATATAGAAATAGTATCTTAACTAATTATAACAAGAAATGTCTAATGCTCATAATTTTTTTACTATGAAGTTATGAATGGAGGTATACTCTTGTTGGCTATATTATTAAAAGATAAATATATTTAGTAATAAATTATTTATTTTGATCTTACTTTCCAGAAAAGCTCTCATTTTTGGCCAATTTTTTTCCTTCATAAGAAATAGCATGGGTAATGTAAAAAACTTTCACCGACAAGCCTTATGTTTGTTTAATTATATGTATATACGTAATTAAAAATAATAACAAAAAAACGTTTTAAATTAAAATGAACATTACTCAATCAGTGATCACAAAAGTATGTGATTTGAATTCTATATGGATTAAAAAAAATTTGAAAGAAAATATTATGAATATAAGATTTAAAAAATATGAAAATTTCAATTTGGACATAAAAGATTTAAGTCACATTCTAAACTTTTCTCTTTGGAGAAGGTAGATGAATGGATTAATAATCGGACTAGAAAATGGTAAGTTGCATTTATGTAAACATACTAAATTTTACCGTAGATTTGCTGACCTTGCAATCTAATTTATAAAACAGAGAAACTGTTTCCAATCATCAAAAAGGTATTTAAGAATTAAATAGAAGGATAAGAATATTTTCATGCTCTGATGATCCATTCATTGTGACCTTTCAGATTTTGAATTCATATTTTAATGAATTTTTTGTAACACTTTTATTCCAGCATAATTATTTGACTACTCAAACACGTATGGCCCGGAAGAGAGAGGCAATTTCGGTGGCCACGTGTATCATCACGTCGGCTAGCCCGTTTACAGCCTGTCATCGGCAAATTCCCCCGAACTCGCTGATGGCGGCCGATAGCGGTGCTCTCAGATGGTTATTATTGTGTTTTTTCTTAAATAAAATGTGGTTAGGTCGACATGTGGTTAAGACAATGTTTTCGTATAATATATATTTTTTTCTAAGAAAGTTTTCGTATAATATTTTATTGTAAAAAAATGTATAAAAACAATATTTAAATAGCTAACTATGATCTATTGAGAAATATTTCCCTCTTTAAATTATTTCCCTCTTTAAATAAGGAAGCTCCCTTCTTAAGAATATATGTAGTACTATTTGGTGCTACAAAATTTTTACTTTTTGCTTTTTTACTTTTTCTTTAAAATTGATTAAAAAGAAATTTTGTGGCATTAAATGATGCCACATATATCCTTAAGGAAGAAGCCCTCCATATGAATAAAGAGGGAAGTATTTCTCTTACATGTTATATACATAATCTTTTGATTCTCTAGAAAATCATTTTTTAGCAATTAGCTCTAATAATTTAATTTTTTTTTTTTATTAAAAGAACATATAACATGTTATAGACATTCTAGAATTCAACTAAGTTGTTGGGGATGTTATTGGAGCTTTTAGCAAGATACGGATGTTTTGGCCTTTGATTTGGGTCTTTTTTTCATTTTTTTTAGCTGAGTTCAGATAGGTACTTTGATGGTTTGTTTTGGGTCTTTATGTGATTTAATTTTTCTTTTAATCTTCTATATGTCAATATTAGTACATTTTGTATGATTTATTAGTCAAGGCTTATGTAATTTTAGATTTTTTTTAAAATTTTGATTAAACAATTTTTGAAAATTTTGAACTAGTGATTATTTTAATTTTTTTTAAATCTCATATTCACCGTTAGGATTTAATTTTGAAGGAATATTATTTTTTTATTTACTTATTTTGGATTCAACTATATGATAAAAAGCCAAAGAACATAACTGTGATGCTATCATGTACTGAAATTACAATTTAAAGTCTTCCCATCCCCTTTTGAAAAAATTAGGTAGTCAAAAGTGACTATCTAATTTCTAACACAAAAAAGTTGTATGACCTTTTTTTTTTTTAAAAAAAGAACTTTCCACTCTTACTCTAATGATTCAAACGAAATGATTGTAATGATCGACACAGAGGAGGTATTTGAATACGAAGTTAGTTTGAGGAGTTATTTTTAGTAGTTAAAAATAGAGAGTTATAACAAAAAATTTATTTGGATGTGAGTTTTTTTAGAGAAATTAGAATGAAAACCTTGTTTGGATGTAAATTAAAAATGAGTAGTTAAAAAAAAGAATGATTAAAAATGAATCGTTTGGAAACGAAAGTTATATTGAGTAATTATAAATGAATATTTGAGATATATGATTAGAAATGAAGAGTTATTTTTAGTAATAAAAATGATGAATTATTTTAAATAGTTATAAAAAAAACTCGATTGATATAATTTTTCAAAAAAGAGTTAGTAAATCATGTAGATCCACCTTAAATATGACAAACAAACACCCCTAAGGCGAGCGAATGAAGAAATACTAGTCACTCACTATTAAGGATATTTGTGAAGAAAATAATAGGAATGAAGTAAAAATTCATGTGCGGACAGGACTTTGGAGTAACATTGCTCATGTATCGGACGCCGTATCTAGTGGACATAGTGAGAGAGGATGTGGGGCGGGTGCTTAAACTAGACTCCATCCTGGCAGGAAACGCATGGCTAGGAATGGACGTCCTGATTTTCAACTCCTGGCATTGGTGGACCCACACAGGAAACTCTCAGGCGTAAGATTAAAATCAAACATCAATCAAATCTTATTTTGAATTTGGTTCTGGTGTGTGTTTTTAGTTCTGGGGTTGGACTTTGGAGGGATGAACGAGAGTGTGTAATTTGCAGGTGGGATTTCATACAGGATGGGGCGACACAGTATCAAGATATGGACCGTTTGGTAGCATTTTACAAGGGTTTGACCACATGGGCCAGATGGGTTGACCTCAATGTCGATCCTACAAAAACAAAGGTCTTCTTTCAGGGAATCTCGCCTACCCACTATTTGTAAGTGAAACTTAACCTTCAATCTATCTCAGAAAAATGGGTTGCAAACTTTTAGATAACATGTAGCCCCATCTCAAAAGTAGAAACTAATTAAAGGAATAATCCATCTATCTTAAGTAAGTTGTAAATTTCCTTCATATCTTGTGAATGTTGTAAGACCTCTTCTCTTTTCCTCTTTGATGAGATTCTCAACATACCCCCTTAAAATGATTCAATTTCATTTTATTGGATCGATGAGCTCTAATTCCATGAGAGAAATAGACCATCGTAAAACTTTCTCACCTATGTGAGATCCTCAATACAAACTTGAAGAAAACAACTGGTTTCCAAACCAGCAAGGCATTGCTTAACTTGACTTTTATACTAAATCATTGTGATTGTCTTATTGCATGCATACCTAAGATCAGAGTCCAAGGATTTCATCTACCACTCGGATGTGTTTTTAAGTGATTTCTGTGAGCCAATTAAAACACAATTCTACCCGCATAAAGTGTGAGCTTATAATAATTATGAGTTTGAATCTCGAACTCTTGATAAAAAAAAAGTGGTTTCTTTAATGAATTCTGTTAAATACTAGGCAAAAAACTTAATTTTTAGATTGGGAGGAAAGTTCCTTTCCAATTAAGCTTTTAAATATTTCAGATTCTTCCATTTTGGTTTGTCATAATGTTCAAGTTCAACTAAAAGTTGAACTGCAATGAATCAGGGGAAAAGAATGGAATCAGCCCAAAAAGAACTGCAATGGAGAGAGTGAGCCATTAGCCGGATCAATGTATCCGGCAGGCGCACCCCCAGCTGCAGATGTTGTAAATAGAGTATTGAGTAGGATAAAAGTACCTGTTTACTTGCTGGACATCACAACGTTGTCTCAGCTGAGGAAAGATGCCCATCCTGCTGGTTATAGCGGCGAGCACGCTGGCACTGATTGCAGTCACTGGTGCCTTCCTGGTTTGCCAGATACATGGAACCAGCTCATGTATGCTGCTCTTCTAACCATGTGAAGTTCAATAAGCTTACTATGAGATCTCTGCGAAGAATTTGGAGACAACTCTCTTTTTCTACAATAGAAAATAAGTAACAGGTAACAAATATAATATATTCATTGGATTGGTACAGAGAATAGGAGCAGAATGCTGTAAGAGGTGGATTGTTTGTGCTTGTGATTAGAAGATGAAATTTACAGGACTAGGAATGAATTTCTGGTTTATTCAGTTTATGTTGTACCATTTAGCTTTACACCTGATTTGATGGATAGTTTTGTTATCTTTTGAAAGTGATTCAAATTGTCAATCTAATGGTTTCCTTAAATTTATCACTGAATTCAGCAGTCTAGTTTGTATATTTGTGTAGTAGCTTTCCACGTTGACTTCCATTTACTTGGATTGACAAGATATGTTCCTGAACTTAAAAGCCTTTCTATCTCTAATCCAATAAAATTTTGAACTTTTTTTTACTCCTACAGGGTCATTTTGAAGTGAGATCTTCTTTTCTTTAAAATATCCAAGTGTTTAGGCTCGCACGACCATTCTTATGGAACGAATGACTAACTCTACAATATTTCATTGTAAAAAAAACACATAAAGAATTAATTCTTAAAAAGGTGATAATCACAAATTGAACCTGAAGGCATTTTTTGGCTACTAGGACAACCCATAATAATTTAAAGTAAGTTGGAATTGAGAAGATGCTTTTGTAGAGTTCACCTAACAGAGCCTCAAACATCTAATAATGGCGAAAGAGAGAAGGTGCAACACCATCCAGATAGGAAGTATTCTTAATCCATCAATCTGATATTCTCAATAATTCTAATTAGAGATGACGAATTTATTGATCTATCCAAGGAGAATTAAATGGAGTATTCCTTTACATTATATATAAGCCCAAAAGAATATTCTCTTTGAGCCCTAAGTGTAATCACTCAAGTATATGCATACCTTTCCCCACACACAACCTCTCCTATTTATAACCACAAGCCTCTACTTACTCTCCAAGTAATTGCTAACATACACCTATATTATTCCTTAATACCCTAAGGCCCCAAACCTAGAAGCTGCCATTGCATATACATAAAAATGGCATCTCAAGAGCAGAATGAGAGACACAAGGAATTCTGAACCTGAGTTTGCTGCAAACTATTAGTCAGCAGTAGAACAGACGACAACCTTTTGTTCCTGACCTTTGCAGAATCTAACTTTCTCTTTCAGCTCTTCGAATGCCGTGACTGCTTCCATATCGAATCCTCCAGCAAACTGGAGAAATAAAACAAGTTTCATCCTATCAGTTATAATTAACCATGGATAATGCCTACACACCAGCAAAAGTTTGATACTGATTTTATAACAGTGTAATTTTATTATCTATTTTTTACGGTGTTTAATAGATAAGTGGGTCTCACTAGAAATTTTAAACCACTCAAAATACACAGCATTAAAAAAAATTTACAATGCTAATATGGTGGAATAGTTACTTGATGTACTCGGTATGCAAATCTTACGCCTTGGATGATCAACTGTTCTTTGGAGCAGATGTAAACCGTATCAAGTTCTGCAGACACTCGTTTCAAATACTCCACTACCAATTTTAAGGATTGAAGCTTGATCTGTTAATCCACAGCTTACAAATTGTTACAAATTACATCATTAATCAAGAACATGAATGAAACTAAGACCAATTCATTATAAATGGCTACTATTGTCTCAGATTGAGCCCTGTTGTCAAGTTTCATTTACTCTCTTTCTGGAAACAATCTCTAAGCATAAAGCAGAGTGAGAAAGTACCTGGCTAATGACTCCGCTATCAAGCATCCAATCCATGGGAATGCGAAACGCTCTATATCGCATAGTAGCAGACTCTCTCATACGACAAAAATTATAAACCCCATGCTCCAACCTATAAACAATTGCAGGCAAGAACGGATCTGCAGGTTACTACAACTACATTAAATTATAATTTGTCATCTTTTGATTGAACAGAAGTCATGCATACTTCTCAAGCAAAGCTTGCATATTCTTGAGAGTGGTATTGTCATCGAAAGATGATGCCTCCAATACAAGTTTTTTCAGGTCAGAGTAACTAAATGCAGCCTCACGTAGAGCGTCGGCCTTTTGCTCCGGCCACTCAAAATGTTTAAGCACTGCTCGTTCATCAACCTAGAGACAAAGAAACTTCAGCTTTTAGGATCAATCAGCTGTCTCAGGTTCTTAATTTTTCATGCAAAACTAAAATAGTACACGTAAGGTAAGTTGGGGAAGATGAAGAAGAAAATAAGGTACAGGGATACCAGGTAAGATAGCTCATCATCCAGCCATTTAACAAAAGTCACAGTGTCCTCAATATTTGTAAATTCCGCATTCTCAACTTCTTTGATCAAATGCTTTATGAACTCTCCTTTCGTTTCTACGTCCATTTTTATCTGCAAGTTTTTTCCATATTAATCTCTGAACATACAGATTCTCACCAATAACTATACGATACCATCTTTGTTTGCATAGATGATCTACAGCATACAAATTTTTCTCAATTCATCAAGAGCAGAAATTTCAAAACATTTTGAAACTAGAGAGAATCATCTTAACCCATATGCACAATATCTTAGGGGTGATTGAGGGAAGGAGGGATGGAAATGATTATGGAAGAATAATTCTCTTACCTACATTTTAGGTCACGGACAATCATTTTCCACATAATCAACATTTATTCCACATTATGATTATTCTTATTCTATAATCACAATTTATTCTTCCCATAATCATTCTTCTTCCCTCAAATGTCAATAACTGGATTTAGTCACTAGAAGACACAACTTAATGACAGGTTAACTATACCTAAACTAATTACTTGCTTGTAACTAATCGTTAAAATAAATCATGAATGGATAACACATGTTTCAACATTGCAAGAAATATATCAACCACAGTTCAGGTAATGAATAATGATTGATTTCTCTTGATGGTTTATGTCTAATTTCATAATTTTCCTTTTCCCATAAATCTCTTCTATCCAAAGAGAAAGAAAAAGGTACTACGTCTAATCTTTGGAGCAGTTGAGACAAAGTTACAGAAATAGGAAAAGGTGCCAATAAATTGATTAATTAAACCGGGCCAAGCAGTTATTGAGAACAATAAAGGCGGGAGACTCCATTGGCAATGCCGTAAATACCATATCTACTTACAGCGAGCAGATACCCGGAACGGTTTTCAATTTCCCCGATCATGTCACGTGCACTGGCGCCTGTCGGTAAGTCTATCACGGCGGCGCTGCAGTCTTTTCGGGAGTCTCTACGCATCAGAGAGTGGTAGAATTCCACCAATTCCGGCACTCGTCTAACCTTCGGCCAGATCGACCTCTTTTCTTTCGATCGCGGTGGAGGCGGAGGCGGTGGCGGAGCCGATACAGACTGTGGAGAAGGAGGAGGCGGCGATACAGGCTTCACCGCAACTACTGACGGCGGTGCAGGCGGCGATTGCAGTTTTGAAGTAATCGACGATGCGAACTGTGATATTTTCGGGGATTTTGGATTCGCAGAACGGTCAGATAGTGGATTGAAGAGCGCGGATTCGGCAAGTTCTTCTGAGCAATCAGGTCTTTCAATATCGGCTCGGTTCTTCACACATTTAGCTTTAAGTTCTTGATCTTCCTTGTTCTTGACTCTATTTCTACACTCGTTTCCCTCATTCAAATGATTGATCAAACTTGATTCAACCGAAACCTCCGCCAGTCTCTGAATCTTCCGAGAATCAGAAGACTCATCGTCAAGACGATCCGATTCCGCCTTCTTCAATCGCACGATCTCATCCAGACTCTTTCTCCTCTCTTCTTCATTCATCCGACGAACTTCCTCCAACTCTTTGTTGAGCCTGCCGTTTTCGAGCATCAATCGCTCGATTCGAATCAAAGCTCTTTCTAATTCCGTTTCCTTGAGATAAATCTCATTCTCGAGGACCGGAACAATGGCAAGCGATTCCTTCAGGAGTTTGTGCTCGAGGAGCTCGGCCTTCAGCCGCGACTCTCGATCGCGAAGCTCCTCGACCAGGCGGAGAAGCTCTGTGAAGTCGAGGTGTCGAGGTTGGAAATGATCGGCGGGACTGCCGTGAAATGAAATGTACTTACCGAAGGTGCGTGAAATTAGAGACTTATGAGGAGGCTTGGTGAAACTCGGTGAAGAAGAAAATGGCGATTTGAGCAGAATCTCTGCTGTTGGCTTCGCCGGAGATTTCTTGGTCTCCATTGTTACCCTGGTTCTTACTATTTCTCAATGTGCATTGATTGTATGCATTGCCGTTCAGCTTTATATATCTCCATTATAATGGCCCTTCGAAAACGAATAAATAAATTCTGATTGGTAGTATGAATAGCACGCGTTAAATTAAAATTTTAATCTTAGAGAAATTTAAAATAAATAGAATTCAATATATATATATATATTTTTATGGATAAAAGAATCTGGGATCTTGTATGTATAATAGAAACGGGATTTTGCAAGTATATTAAAAAAATAAAATAATTTCGTGTATACCCCAATTTTCAAACTTATTTATTTGAGGCATAAAAATGATTGATTCCGATTACGTTTGCATTGTTCAATCACTCAAAATCGATTAAAGTCCATCAATTGAACTTATAGAAGTCTAAAGTCTATCGGTTAAACTGATAAAAGTCTAATTATGGTACAATAGGACTTTTGACAAAATGTGTTACGAATTAATTATTTTAAAAAAATGTATTACAATTGTAATGAAAAGTAAAAAATATGCTAGGGAGGACAAATTCCCTAATAAAAAAGGTAAAATATTTTTAACAAAATCAAAACTAATTCATTTTTAACAAAAAAATTCAAATTGAATTGTATTACTAGTTGAATTCTTTAAGTGATAGAATTCAATTAGGGGTAAACTCATTCTATCACTGGTTGAGTTAACTGAATTATTTTAGAAATTGTGCTACAAATATAATATAAGAGGTAGTATGTGTTGTTGAGGGTAAATTTTCAAACAATTTCATCTACTTTGATTATATTTTATAAATAATTTTGGTGATTTTATAAAATCTTCCTAGAGTTAAATTAAAGTTAGAGATAAATATAAGTTTAGTTTCTGTTTGAGATTTGTGAGGATTTAGTTCCTAAACTTTAATTTCATAGTGGCTAATAAAGTACTAATATTTTAATTTTCCAGTTTAATTTTCTTTTATAAATTTATGATGTATTAAATTTCAATTTCATGTGTAGTAAAATTTTAATTTCTAAGTCTGAATTTTAAAAAATAAAATACAGTTAAATAACTAAATTTGTAACTTTGAAAAGTGTAGACTACATAGACAGCTTCAAAGTTCAAATAAAATTTTATTTAGTCTAATTGCCAGCCCTGAGGACCAACACGTTGTTGTCTCGTTCACACATCGTTATGATTTCTGGTGGTTCATTTGATAATTTCTAAGCTTTGAGTTGAATTTAAATAGAGCTATGTTTATGTCCTGATCGACTTGTAATTTACATTTAGGACAAGCACTTATTATTTGTGAATAAATTTGAAAGCTAAAATAAGGGTTCCTCCCCTAATGGTGTGTTTGTTTTTGGTAGAGACGAATGAAGTGGTTAATAGTAGTTAGAAGTGGTTAACTACTTGTTTGGAGATTGAGGTTAATAATAGTGAAGTAATCAACTAGTTGTTTGGAGATTAATGTTAATATTGGTTGAATGATAAATTTGATGTAAAGTTTAGTAAAATTTAATGTGAGATTTGATAAAAAAGTTGAAAATGGGTTGAAGAGTGGTTAACCGTGATTATTTACTACAAAAAAACAAACGAGGGTTTTTGAGGAGTTGTTCCATTCTTCATGTCCAAAAAACAAACGCACCCTAAATGTAGTTTATCATGTTTATATTGTTTGAAATACATGTTTGGTTTGTAATAAATGCATGAACTTTATTGCTTAAAATGCAAGGTAAATAGATTGATAACCTGATGAATTATAAACAATATCTTATGTTGTAAAACAATCTTTTTATAAGTGAAAAAAAAACTTTGAAGTTATTATGGCTAGGCAATGAGTGAGAGAAATGTGTTCTTTTTTTTTTTTTGGTATTTCCTAAGAATATAACATTACAAAATGCACATGTGAGAATTAAAACATCTCAACCTATAAAGAAGGCTATTAATACCTTGATTGGTTGAGCATGCTAGTTGGCAACAATCAAGTATATACATTATTGTCTTATACATGTTTGGTGTATAAAAATCTTGAAGCAAAAGATCCTAACATGGGATTTTGGAGGTGAACCACTTCATGATCACCAGAATTGAAGCATTGATCAAAGCCAATGCAAACTCAACTACCACAGTCACACACAAGCAGCAAGGACATATGCAAGTTAGAACAGATCTGCAAAACAAAAATTAAAACAAACTTAAAAAACTGATTATTCTTTTACTCTTAAAAGTACCAAAAAATCAAACAGTTATAAAACGAGAGGAAGCAGATGTACGACACTAACCCGAAGATCCAAATAACAATACCGACAAAACCAATGAAGCAGGCGAGGAAGGCAAACGGCAGGCCGAGAAGAAAGCCAAGAGGCCTGAAAGTACATTTCAGCAGCACATGACTTTCACGCTTAATGCTATTACTTTTTAGTATATATAGTTTATAGCTCTATTTCAAAGCTCTTCATTGGAATGAACGCCAATATAGAAAGCTATAAGCAAGATCCAACAATCGTTTCCTCAATGAATTTATCTAGTCGTCCGGCTTGTGCCAGTCTTTTTGCATGAAAAAGCTGAATCCTCTTTGTTCTGTTCAATTGGATCATTACAAATTAGTAGAAAATTAGACAATATAATTGTATGACATTGGACAATTTAAGAGAAACAAACGAAGTATGACAAGTTCAAACATTGGACAATTTAAGAGAAACAAAAAATTTATGTAATTAACTAACGTTGTGTTGTTACTTCACAGGTAGAGAGAATGCACGATTTTATTATGGGGAGCGAAAATACAGAATAAACATCATGGAGGCTAGGATTTAATTCAAGTTTATATGGTGCACTCTCATTAAACCATATTACAGATAAGACCAAAATACATAAAAGCTCATAACAAAAATAGAAACAACAATACTGATTTTGTTTGGGTTTTGGGGGCGACTCTCCCGAACTTCCACTCGCTGACCGGACAACAAGACTCTGGATTAAGTAATCATAGGGCATTAACTCATTCGAAGCATATTTCAACATGTTGGTTTGGATGGAGGATTCCAACCCAATCCAACCCCTTTATGTAATGCTCCCTTCACTTAAATCGTATGCTCATGCACAACATTTAACGGTGAATGCCGATTTGCCACGAGGGAGCCGTTCAACCACAGCATCAGCACAAGAAATGTTCATGGGACCATGTTCTCAGCAAGCGCTTATGTTGCTGCAGTGATATGCATTAAGAGGTTTGACATAACAAAACCCCACAATTTAGAATGATAGACAAACTTTTTAAGCACCAAAACCAATGTTGGTAAAGATTGGATCGATTTTGTTATTGAATGATCGAATGGGCTATTTTATCAAATTAATTGCTCGCATATTCCTGATTCTCAAGAATAAATTTTGTCCATGTTGGTTCACTGATCAGAGGTGCTGAGATCTCGGTGACAACATTAAAAAAGTGGGGAGTCCAACATCAATATAAAAAAAAAAATGAGTTACTTCTCTCATTGCTAATTGATTTTGAGGTGGAATCTCATATTCTCTAACAAGAGACTTTAAATCCAAGGATCAGGATCACAACCAAGTACGGTATGACACTTAAATATATCTCCTTAAATAAGGAGTGCTATAGAATCACAAAACATTAATCTGAAAAGAGTATTGCTGCATCATTTTTTTTTTCTTTTTTGATATCCATCAGGGTCCACACCTCAACAAATTGCATAACCTTATAACATTTGTTGTTAATAAACTTGATAAAACATTAATCTGGAAAGAGTATTGCTGCATCATTTTTTTTTCTTTTTTGATATTTACACACACCTCAACAAATTGCATATCCTTATAACATTTGTTGCTAAGAAACTCGATAAATATGAATTTCCAAATAGGTGGCTATCAAGATTCATAAAATTATATAGAACAAACACCTTTGACCAAACTTAAACATGCAATATTAAATTGTGTGAGCATTTATCTTAAAATTAATTCTTAATGAGTGAAGTAACTTATTGCTAAGAGATCTCTTAACTTTTTAAGGTGGGATTTATAACATTTTCAAATGAAAGATAGTAATAAATTTACAACAAATATTAAAGTTTAGCTTTATTATTGTTATAAAGATTAAAGTTTGATATTTAAAATAATAAAAATAGAACTAGTTTATAGACTAGGATGATACTTTAATTATTTTATTTTTTAAGTCGTTAATATTTTTAAAAATATAAAACAAACTATTATGAAACAAAATTTTATAAAATTAGGCAGCTCAAAGAATATAATATATATATTTTACCTAGCATTATCTTTAATTATTTTATAAAATTTGCTGTTTGCTTTCATAATTTTTAATGGCCCATTCAAGCATAAATTTAGTTCAAAAATTAAAAATTTATTATTATTGGCTTGATTCATGCTACTAATATATTTAATAATAAAATATAAAAATATGATATATATATATATATATATATATATATATATATATATTATATGAATTCTTCCTTTTTAATGATAATTAAACTAAAAAGATAAAAATATGTTTTTAAGGTCAATTAACCACAATTGATCGAGGTGGATAATTAAAATTTATAATTTTCTTGATCATAGATATGCATAATTGTTGTTAATTACTCCAATCACCTTTTAAAAAAAAAATCCACCTACGGTTAATATCAATCTCCATAGAACAGGTGACAGTGTATTAGTTATCTTATTTGGTAGTAATCTATTTTAGATTTTAAAAAATATCAACCCCAAACAACCAATTAATTACTTCAACTATAACACTAGTAGAATTTCCAATATAGATGGCGGGCAAAAGCCCGCCATCAATGCACCTGTCATCGTAACGTTTCGGTGGCGGGCAGGGAAAAGATGGCCGGCACGCCCGCCACCAATATGCACCAATACAAAGGCGGGCCTTGCCCGCCATTAAAACTGTTCAAAGGCGGGCATTCGTGCCCGCCATTAATACTTTTTTATGGCGGGCTTTCATGCCCGCCACCTTTAATTTTTTTTTTTAAAACCCCCAACAAAAGGGGTTCGGGCTGTTTTTAAAAAATGATCAATTATCGAGAATTTGATGGTCAATCATCGGGTGCCCGCCATTAAAAGACATTATATTTATATAAAAAAACAAAAAGATTAGAAAAATGCAGTGCCAGCCATTAAAAGACACTATAGCTATAATTTATTAAAAATGCTATATATTGCCCCCGCCATTAAAAGTTATTATACTTTATAAAAAAAAGGGAATATAGAGACAGTCAATTCTAAACTTTCTAAATAACTATCCAATCCCCTATTAAACTCTAGTTTTTAATGAAATCAATCACCCACACACTAACTTATATGAAATTCTAACTTCTAAACATATATGCATGTGTTCTTAACACAATAATATATATGCACACGAAATTTCGGCAGCATGACGGGGCAATAATGCGATCCCAAAAAATTTCACCTGTTATATAACAAAACTCTCCACCTGTATATGAACATAATGAAAAATCCAGTACACACCAAATGAGACTTTTGTCCTTCCAGAATCGAATTACATGCATCTAGCTATTCAATTAACATTTAATAATACAAAACTAAACTAATATAAAAGGCACAATGAAAATTTAAGTTTCTTAAACTAACTTTGGAAACAAAAGTTTCTTAAATTATATAAAAAATGTCCATATATGAAACAAACAAATTTGAAGCACATCTTGAGACATAGATGAGATTTGAAGCACATTATCACAAATTTGAGACATAGATGAGATTTGAAGCACATTATCACAAATTTGAGACATATATGAGATTTGAAGCACAAATGAACAAATTTGAAACATATATGGAAAGATTACAAAAATGCATCCATGAAAAATTTCCTTGAAAAAAAAAACTCTTTCTATAGAAAATGAAAATGGACTAGAAATTACCTAGTTTTTTTTGGGAAGGAAATACACAAATTTGAGAAAGGGAAACCATGTGGCGCGCCGTGCGCTGATGGTCGAAAAATGGCCGGAAATGACTGGAGATGTGGCGGCGGCGGCGTGAGGGTAGGGTTTGGTTGAAGAGAAGAGAAGAGAGAAAAGGGGAAAATGGCTCGGGTAGAGAGAAAATGAAAGAAAGGAAAAGAAAAAGGAGGAAAAAAAAAAATGCGGGGGCGGCCCATGCCCGCCACCAAATCTCTTCTCTGAGGGGGCTTGGGCCCGCCACCAAAAGCCCAAGGAGGCGGGCCCAAAAGGCCCAGGCCCGCCTCCAAACAGAAAAGGTGGCGGGCAAGGCCACCAAAAAATAAAGAAGGCGGGCCCAATTTCGCCAGCCACCAATTCTCAGGCCCGCCATCTTTCATCTGCGTTTTTTAAACCTCTTTTTTTTAGCCCGCCATCTATAGGGAAATTTCTACTAGTGTAATAACAATAATCCCCAAATAAATAATTAATTCCTTCCATTACCTTTAGCCTCCACTCCTCACCATTCCACTTTTTTCTATAAAAAAAACAAACACACCCTAAAAGATGATGTAATTTGAAATTATAAAATTTAAAATAGACACTTAACAAGTTTAGGTCCAAAATAACAATTTTAAAAATATTTGTCAAAATATTTGTCTTTCCATTGATTAGAATGTTAAATATTATGGCCCAACAAAAGAGAATTAGGCCCAAAGAAAAATCTAGAAGTTATAGCTGAAAGAAAACTCTAGATTTTATCATTTATCCTAGATGGTCAAAGAAATATGTAAAACTTCAACTTGCCAAGAAATATCTAGACATCCTTATCCAAAGTCAAGTTGTGGCAAAATCATAGCCATTTATTTGACTTAATTATCAAGGCAAAATGTGTACCATTGGATCATACTTGGAGCCCAAGTTTATGAAGGCTATAAATACGTTATGCAATTTGTTGGCAAACCATCCCAAATCATCCCAAGACTTCCCACATCTAAAGTGAGGTTGTGAGATAAAAATATAGAGTGTTTTCTCCTTGTAAGATAGCTTGTTGTTTCTTTTGTAGAGAGAAAGTTGTAACTCCTATTTTTGTAATAAAGTTCTTCTATCCTTGCCCGTGATTTTTACCCTAAATTGTTTAGGGGTTTTCCAGGTAAAATCATTGTGTCGTTATTTCTCTTCTTCCTCTTCATTACTGTTGTAATTTTCAATCTCTTTTTAGCTGCGATCCTGCTTATATTAGTGTAAACAATTATAACATAGAATAATTTTATTAACATTCATTCTAACATCAACCATCATGAGTACATCAACCAAGGCTTAACAAAATTTATAGAGTTAATCTATGATATCACATCTTTAAGAATTAATTTCTTCCAACCTTCGACTCCTAAACCAATCCTCGGCCAAGCTACTTCCGCACCAATGCTCCAGCAAAATTTAGGGATATGATGGACCATGTCGACGGGCAGAGGATAACGTGAAAGCCCCGTTAGAGCAGCCCATTAGTAAGACGACTTGGATCAATTCGTCTTGATATTATTGATCGATTTGTGCGACACTTGTAATTTAAGTTATATATCATAAAAAAATAATGGAGATTCAGTTAATCTAGTAGAATATATATATATATATAAATCTTTCCGACATTACTTTTCAACCCCAACAAAATTCATGTGGCCAAATGTTAATAAAAAAAAATTCAATAAACAAATATAATTGTTTCAATAAAAAACAAAATCCAAAATGTAGCATTATATTCTAATTATTAAAAAGTGTTGGGCATAGAAGTACTTTTTTGGCCCTGTTTTTCCTTGATAGTTTCCTTAATAAATGCAGTAGTAGTATTTTGTAGTCCACCCTCTCCATTGGTTCATTAATTTTTCTAACCCACAATCTAACCTTAAGATTCACCACTTTAACTTCCTCCCTTTCTATTCGTTGCCATTCCTTTTTCTAACCCACAGTTTTGACAAACCTCCATAAAGACCCTCAGAACCAACTGATCCATGACCTAAATCTGGTTTCTGTGACAAACCTCCATAAAGACAAAAATAATTATTATACATTACTTTTTCAAAAAAAAAAAGAGAGGAACACCTGAGAACTTCTTCGTCACCTTTTATATATATTGACCCCGTTTCTATGGATTATTTCACATTGTAAAAGTTGAGAGACATGTAAGCATATATAAAATAAGTGGATTATTTAGAGATTTTTAACGTGACATAAAAGCCACAAAGTGAATATATCTCCAACATATCTATCAAAATGGTGTCATGTAAGGAATACCAACTTAAATTAGATTCGAATTTGTGGACCGAAATATACTTATTCGTTTAAGTTGAATCTAAACATTTTGAGATCAAATACCCACTTAAGTTTATGTTCACTTAATGAATCTGAATCACTCGCTTAGATTTTTAATAAGTACTTAAATTGGATCGGAATTTAGAGAGACTAACAATTGTATAAAACTTTTTTACCATATTGAAGCTAACAATATGAGAAGAATACTCAGGAAGTTTTTATTATCTCCAAATGAAGTCTTTGTACAACTAGGGGATTTTAGGTTTTTATATATATATATATTTCTATCCAACAAATTGTTACGATCAAAAATTATTTTTCTTTATAAATATAATTAAAATATCATTTTCAATATAAAAATGCTTAATTTCATATCTTCACATTAATAGATTTTAAAATTTTTATTGACAGTTATTTATAATAAGTTGGGGTGGGGCAACTGATAAGACACTGACTTTATTTTTTTAATATAAGTTGGGGGAGGAGAGACCACAAACCCTTTAAAAAAGGTACAACCACTCTCAAGTAATAGAAAATTAATAAAAATATAATGTTTCATGAATTTTAAAGAGGTTTGTACCTATTACCGTATCATACTACTTTAGTGTAGCTTAAGTGAAAAATCATTTTTGGATAATTTTACCCCTTAAGTCATACTCTAAATTACAAACCTGCCCACCCTTAAGTCATACTCTAAATTACAAATTACAAATCTGCCTTCTATTAAAATATATATATAAAAATTAAATGTAAATAATGTAGAAGATATTTACCATATCATTTAAATTTTCATATGTAGAAGATAATATATTTTTATCAAATCTCATAGATTTTATGACTAAGTTAGAAGAAAAGAGATTTCAACAATCAAATGAAAATATATTCAATATCATTTAAATTTTCATCATCTTTATAACCTATAAAATAAGATATTTTTATCAAATCTCATAAATTTTATTTGACATTTTATATTCTAATTAAAATAATAAATTGAATTTTCCAATTCTATAAATAGTTCTCTACATTTTGTTTACAAGAACCGTTTCTATTTGCTTGAATTTACTTTTATTTGTTTTTTAAAAAAATTTTGTTTTATAATATGTTATTTTAGTTTTGTTGGATTATTTACCTTTAACTTTCATCTAATTTTTCTTTTATTGCAATAATTTTTGTAGGGATATTTTTTGCATAATTGTTGCCTTTTAAAAAAAGACTCGGAGATCTTGAAAAAAATATTTGAAGACTAAGGCTAAAGTGCATGAATTTGTTAGTTTAAAAAGTTTGATAACAATGATTTCCTACTATTAATATATATATATATATATAATTTTCAAACGTTCTCTTTGCTTGGGGTTACCTTATTGGTTTCTTTTTGTTTTTTTGTTTTATAATAAAAAAAATGAGTTATCTTATTTTTGTTGGATTATTTACCTTAACTTTCATCCAACTTTTCTTTTGTTGCAATAATTTTTGTAAGGATCTTGCTTAATTGTTGAGACTTGGAGATGTGATTTTTTTTTTTGAAGAATGATAAAATTATCATTTGAGATTAAAGGTAAGTTCATACATATATACTTAATAAATATATTTAGCTTATTTATATTTATAATTATAATAATGATATAACTCTTATAAATTGTATAATTCAATAGTAATTGGTCTAT
The DNA here is from genome assembly GCA_036507275.1 of Sicyos edulis. Lineage (NCBI taxonomy): Eukaryota > Viridiplantae > Streptophyta > Magnoliopsida > Cucurbitales > Cucurbitaceae > Sicyos > Sicyos edulis. Next base: position 16,104,272 of record CM071846.1, on the reverse strand, counting down.
TAATAAAAAAAATCGAAAAAAACTAAAGAATATCGATTTTTTAAAATCATAGATAAAATTTAATTTTAATGCGATAAATTTTATTAAATTTTTTTAAATAATAACATATATTACTTTTAAGCTCAAAATAAAATATTAAGAATTTTAATAAATTTAACTAACGTGAAAAAATAGTTATAAAATTCAATATTATATTGAAATTATTATTTGATGATTTAAATTTAGTGCAAAAATGTAGGAAATATGATATACTTACTATTTATTGCACTCAATTGACAGGTTTTATTATATATATATATATATATATATATATAATTTATTATTTAAAAAATTATCACATACAACACCGTGTTAAAATTCTAGTTAAATTAAAAAGTGCTGGGGTCTTGCCCCCTAGTTCTCATAAGTCTGCCCATGTGTACAACAAAAGTAAAACCACCTCATAAACTAACTCTAACTAGCCAGTAGTTATAATTAACTAATTACAATACTAATTTAGATAAATAATTTATCAATATCTAATATGGTATGCTAACTCAATCGAATATTCGGTTCTAGAAATTTAATTGGTAAACTAAAAGAAACAGCATTTTGAAAGATCCTATTAAGATTACGCATCAGTTTATTTAGTCTAAACCTTTTAATTTCTATTTCTTCTGTCTAAACTATCGATTTTACATCTAACCTATCTTTATATTTATTAGAAAACTTATACGTGCAATACTTATACGTGCATTGCACGTTTTATATTTTTTAACATATTTTGTTCGTGGTTATCTTGGTTTAAAAAAATATATTTTTTAATATGTTTTAATTTTAAAATTTTAAATTGTAATAATTTTATAAATTTATAAAATAAGAAAATCATAAAAATAAGATTGATTATTTTTCTTAAAACCATATAAATTCGTATTAGTCTTAAAAATATTTACATCACAAAAATTCTTAAAATATATAGATTAGACTATTAACCTTTATTATTATTATTTAACTAAATTTTGTGCTTATATTAAATATATAAATTAAAGTTGATTAAGATTAAATATTAATTTTAATCAATTTGCATAAACCATTAATTTTAGATATAAGTTCCATTAATGTTAATATATTATATTTATTTAAATAAATAAATCATCTTATATTAAAAAAAGTATAGAAAAAAATAGAATTATTCATTTTTCTGAACACATTTATCATTTTTAATATTTCTAAAAGTTTTCCTTTCTTAAGTTTAATATATATTTTTTTAATTCGACAATATTTGTGACTCAGCCTAATCAAATGCCATTGGAGTATTACTCCCATTGACTTAATTTTAATACTTATCACAATAGATTTACAAATAACATTAATTATTAATTATTAATTATAAATACAAAAAAATACTAAAAAAATAATAATAATAAGTGCCCACCTGTTCATTCTTTTCTTGAAATACATTGACTTAATTGATAATTTACCAAACAACATTGTTACTAACTTCATCAAAGTGGAGTTGTAAAAGTGCAAGTTAGATTTAAAAAATTATGTAAATCCAAATGTTATGGAAGAATTTGGGAAGAGAATTTATTTTTATAGTAAAAATTAAAGTCGTAAAACTTTTTGAATTATAAAACTTAAACTTTCAATGTTTTATCATAAATATGATTGAAAACATATTTAAAGGTCATTTCATTCCAACATTGTAACTTAAACATCTTTATTCTTATTTATTATTAATTATGGTGATTATTTAGTGGTTAGATTTCTTATTATTCCAACATTGTAACTTAAACAAACTCACATTCTTAAAGAAAGCTATATAATAAGTTGTAAAACCTTTTGAGTCATGAAACCTAAACTTTCAATGTTTTATCATAAATATGATTAAAAACATATTTAAAGGTGTTTAAAAAAAACATATTTAAAGGTCATTTCATTCCAACATTATAACTTAAACATCTTTATTCTTATTTATTATTAATTATGGTGGTTATTTAATGGTTAGACTTCTTATTATTCCAACATTGTAACTTAAACAAATTCACATTCTTAAAGAAAGCGGGTATAATAATTTGTAAAACCTTTTGAATTATGAAACCTAAACTTTCATTGTTTTATCATAAATATGATTAAAAACATCTTTTAAGTTATAAAGGTAATTTCATTCCAACATTGTAACTTAAACATCTTTATTCTTATTTATTATTAATTATAGTGGTTAGTTAATAGTTAAACTTTTTAGTATTCCAACATTGTACTTGTACTTAAACAACATTTCATATCAATATTTTTATTTTAAAAAACCATGTCCTTTAATTTACAACATTTTTTACTTTTTTAATTCTAGTTTGGCGATATTTGTATAAACAAAGAGTATAATAAATTGATTTTAGCTCATTTATTTTGTAAGTGGGCAAAATATGTTGCAAATATAAAAAGCACATGTAAAACATATTTAAAATTATAAGAAAAATAAATGATGCATAAGTTTCATATAAAGAATATGTATATGTATAACAATAGAATTGACAGCATAAGTTTTTAAATATCTTAAAAAATTAGTTTTAGTTTTCAAATATGTTATGGTGATGTAATAAAATAAAATATCAACATATCCGAAACAAAAAAAAAAGATAAAAAAGTTGATAGAAGATTGGTAAGAAAAAAACATTTGGTATGTAATAAACATAGAAATGTTTTATCTTATAATCAAATGACTCTTCCCATGCCAAACATTATAAAATATAAAAGATTGATAAAAGGCTCGAATATAAAATAAGATAAGATATAAAGAAATAAGTATTAGAGGAGATGAAAATTGGATAACCTATCTTACAAAAGTTTTATTTGAGAAAGAAATTAGTATTATATCTCAAATCCCAAACAATTTAAATAAAATTACAATAAAAATATACAATAATGTTAAAAATATGACAACATAAATAATAACAACAAAGAAATTCAAATATCTAGTTATACATAAATTCCTTAACTTGGTTGCTTTATAATTTGCTATACAAATACTATTACTCAACTTTCTAAAAGTAGAGTTGAGAGTCTTATCCAACTTTGAAATTTTAATTGGACACCTTGAGCATGGAACTTGAATGCAACAATAAAACAATTATAGAGGCTTTGAAGATTGAGAGCCATAGATAAACACAAACAAAAACTTGGAGAAAAAATGAAAATGAAACCTCATTTTATTGTAGGAAAATAGAATTAGTTACAAAACCTTTTGAATTCTAAAACCTACAAAATTGATTATTAATAATAATTATAATTATAAACCGAATATAGATTCTTTTAAATGGGATAAAATGTTTTTAACATTTCAATCTTTAACTTTTTATATATTTATGACAATGGCTAATTATTAATTGTAATGTTTTTTAAGACATTAATTGTAGCCTTTAAATACATTATTTTAGAAAATGAAAAATGAATCATATAACCATCACCATGGACGTGCTTTTTGAAATGATTGTATATGGAGTGGCATTTTTGAAATTTTGAATTAATCATATGGACATAATTATTTAAAAATGATTCTCTACCTCAAGCCACACTTTAAGGTCTTAAGATATTTTTATGTTTAATGCGTCAATAATGATTTTAAAACAAGTTGGCAAAAGCTTAACTAGGACGCTAAAAAAATTATACACAAAAAGCTAAATTGGTTGATCTTAGTTGTGGTGATTGGTGTAATAAAAGGCAACACAATGTGATTATTTTTTAAATTAAGATAAAAGGCAACTCCCACTTAATAATTAGACATTAAAAATAACAGCATGAAATGTTGGTCTAGTGCTCTTTATCTTATCTATTTCCATTTCAAAACTTATACACAAAACTCAAAACAGATTAATTGCTTTGTTTCAAAAAAGCACATTAATTCCTACCTTACTTTTTTTTTTCTTTTTGAATTTCTAATTATTTGAATCTAGCTTGGGAATGAAAATGGTTTTTTTTTTTTCAAAAAACAAAAGTGTCCCTTTACATCAACTTTTCAATTGTTTTGAAAGGTAAAATATGAGATCATAGGTAGTACTCCAATATCAACATCTACGCTTATATAACCTACTCAACTATCTATCTAACCTTGTTTCAAAAAAAAAAAAAACTATCTATCTAACCTGTTTTACGCGACAAACTATTTTAAAATTTTAAAATTTAAATTTCTTTTTTCTACAATATAGTTGCAGTAAGTTGTATACATATAGACACACTGTACTAAAGTACATCCAAGTATTACTTCTTTAACATTATCATAATATAATTTTAAAAAACTCATTAATAATATATAATGACAAAACTATAACAAGAAAATTGGTGACCTATGTATAAGATTTTGAGTGAAACTTTCAAAATTTAGTTTCATAATTTTTTTTTTTTTGAAAAAATATATTTTTTGAAATGATTATGACACAATTTCTCTTTCTTTTGAAGTTATATTACGAATTTAATTTTTGGTGTTGTTCTGATCTTATGAATTATCAGATTAACTTAAACATGAATTAAAACTATAAAAGTTCAACACAAATATGTTATATGTCTAAGGTTGTATTTAGGAGAATCTTTATTTAAATTATGGGTTTGAGTTATCCAATCCACTTTTAGCTCACTAGTTATAATAATTAGTGGGTCGACCCAAACTCAAGTCGGTGTATGAGATAACCTATTTTTCGTTTGAAATTAATCATTTTCTCTATTCTACGTCATAAAAATTAGGGGCATTTGCATGTATATTACAAAAGGGCTAAAATATTCCATGAATAGCACAATAATGAAAATATTTGCACATATAACAAAAAATGTGAATTGATTTTCTTCTATATTGATAGATTCTATCAATAGAGACTGATAGAATCAATTACTGATAAATAAATAAATTGATAGACTTCCATTAGATTCTATCAATAAGGGCTGATAGAATCAATTACTGATAAAATTGATAGACTTGCATCACTAGAGAATGATAGATTCTATCAAAGTCTTCTATAAAAAAAAGGGGAAATAGCGATTTTTTAAAAAATAGGCAGAATTTACTATAAACGAATTATTTTTAAAAAATTCTATAATTGTAAACTGTGGTAAAAAAATTGCTATACAGGGCTAATTCTCTAAAAATTAGCACTTAAAACTCTTTTTATTATAACTATGGTTACAATAACCTTCTCATAATTGTTTATCATAGTTCATGTTACAACATTCATCCCAAAAATCATTTATAATGAGAAATAGTTTATAATCACGACAAGAGTGGAGTTTATGGATTTAAATTTTCCATATTATAATTTCAACCGAAACATAAAAATTTGAGGACCAAACACTTTAGCTAACAATAATTATGTGACCGGAGAAGTAAATTTGACAAAGCATAGATCATAAATTCATAAACATTGCAACGTTGTATTTAACAAATACTGAATTCCTCAGTTTATTTACTGAACAGAAAGATAGAAAAGTTCATATCTTATTTTCCTTAATATCATATGATGTTCTTACATTAGGCACTTAATTATAAAAAAAAAGTTGATCCAGATCTTGCAAATTGCAATGTTGAATAACTTTTCAATTGAACATCTTAATTTCTATTTTCTCCAAAATGCCCAATTTCAAAATGAAGTGTTTTTGGGGTCATCTTGAACCTGAACCTTGGAGTGTTTTATATTCCACTGAACAAAAAATTGAGCTTTAAAATACCAAAAACACCCCCGGATCCCGATCCTAATGGTGGTGCGGGTCGGGTCCTCCGGGGCTGAGCCGGGCGGGTTTGTAGTTGTTCGCCAATTTGCTTGCGTATTCGTCACCCAGTCGAGCTATTTCGGTGGCCATTCGGGTCAGGGCTGGGTTTAGCTTCCTCGGGTTCGGAGTCGGGTCGGCTCGGATTGGGAAGAAATTATGAAATTTGTTGGTGCGTTCGAGCTTTTCCTTAATGGGCATGAAGATTTCTCTAGCGATTCTGGCGAAGGGTATTGTTGGGATTACGGAGTTTGTGGGGTTATTTTCGTCTTCTTTGGGTATTTTTGGACGAATCAAATTACGAGCTTCGAGCATTGAAGGTGAAACGAGGACGAGGAAGATCAGGACGACGAAGAAACACAGATTGGCCATGTTTTTTTTTTCTTTTGTCTGCAAATTTCGGTTTGAAAATGGACGAGTTTTGTGGAAGAAATTGAAAGAGAAGAGACAGGAACGTTTTCAAGGTTTCGTTTCTCTCTTTTTTCTTATTGGCTTTCATAGATATACACTTTCTTCAATATATATATATACACACTAGTATAAATGGAGAGACGGACCGAAATCATAGACCTTACAAAGAAGTATTACTACTTTCAAATAAATGAAACTCAGAAACAGAATCCATGATAAATTAGTGATTTTAAAGATCAAATCTCATGACGTTCAGTTAGAAGATTTTTTTATGAAATAATTAAAAAAATAGAATTAAGTTTTAATAATTTTGGAAAACCTAAAATATAGTTTCTTATCTTCATTATTGTTGACAAATTTAATCCGTGAATAGTTTAGTTTATCATGTATAAATAACTGTAACTTACTTACACCCACTGTTGTGTTGGGTCATGAGATTTTTTAATTTTTCTTTTTTTATAAACTCAAATTTTTAGGTGGATTAATATGTCCATTCTTAAAACAACTCATCTCAATTTAACCATATATTTTTAGATTGAGTTGGTTATCAAATTGTATTAATCTCATTTTTTTTAAAAAAATTCAACTCATAATTTTATATATATATATAACATTTGTATTATACGTAAATCTATGTTTTTATCTTATTAATATAAGTTTCTCACAAATATATTAAGAATATGTTTTTTATCTTATTAATATAAGTTTCTCACAAATATATTAAGAACCTATCTTATGACTTAGATTGAGGTGTGTTGGATTGAACAGGAAAAAAAATGATCTAACTCAAGAACCAACTTAATCAGTAAAAATTATGAAAACTTAACACAATTCAATAGATATTATAACTCAATCTAACTTTTATGGTTTGATTTGAGTTGTCCCTTTTTTGTACTTTTACTCACATTGTTATCTTCTTTTTTTTAGTTCTTACAATGATTGATGGGAGAGGATTCAAAACTATGATATTTAAGTTTGTACACCGATGTTATTAAATTGAGACTTAATTTGTTACTATTGAGACGTCATTAGCTAACTTCTACATATCTAATTTGTCAACCATTACAAATGGAAAAACCTGTTTTTTTTTTAAAAAATTATTATATCATAAAACTTAAATTTAACTTGGTCGTAATTATAAAAATTAATTTTTTTTAACAATTAAAATTTAGTTTTTAAAAATGTAACCATCAAACTCTATTATTCACTTTATTATATATATTAATTTTTATGATATATATATATATATATATATATATGTATATATGTATATGTATATATTAGAAGTAAGTTGCAAGTCTTAACCATCCAGCCAAAAAAAAAAATACTTTGTATTAAATAGTAACCTAGGTGATTGCAAATTTGAGCCTTAAATGTGTTGAATTCAAAAGACTAAATTATCAAATATACTATGATATTTGTATCAAATATTTCCCTAAACTTTGAATTTTTTTAAAAATAATCTTACCGTTAATTTTGGATGGAAACTATTAAACTTTTATTTAAAAAATACTATCGAATTTGAAGAAGTTCAAAAAATACTTTTTATTTTAAAAATGTTATAAAAATGTTCTCACCATTAAATTTTGAATAAACTTATGTTTTTTTTGTTTGAATAACATGTAAACCTTTTACAAACATTAAAAAGTATTCTTACTCGAAAATTGTTAATCTTGTTTCTCTTTTTAATTTATTCCTTCTCAAAATATTATAATACCGGTTCTCCAAAATCAGCTTTAAAATTTTTTTAATTCATAATCATATTTCATCTTTTGTAACTTTTCAACTTGCTACCATTTTTCAGGTAGTTTAATATTATATTAACAATTCGATAAGAATAAAAATACAGATTTAAATCATAAACAATAAATATGAATTTGAAAGAAATATTTAGGTTATCGATAATTTAGTTTTTCATTATGGAGTTTTTTTTTTTTTTTTGAAATCTTCATTATGTAGTCTGACATTAAATTAAAATATTTGGGTAGTTAAGACTCTATTTGATAACTTTTTTTTTTTTAAATTTAAGGCTATTCTTATTCAAATTTTCTACAATATGTACCAAACCGACTTTCAAAAACAAAAACAAAATTTTGAAAGCTACTCTTTTTTGTTTCCAAACTTTGGTTTGGTTTCTACAAATATAGGTAAGATGTAGATATCTAAATAAACAAAAACATATAATAAGGTAGTTGTTGTAGGTTTAAATTTTAAAAATAAACAACAAAAAAACAAATGATTATGAAGGGAGACCTGTGTAATTCAAATAACTCAAACTAGAAATAGATTTCACAAAACAAAACAATGTTAAGTTATCCTTCATTTTTATATATAAAAAAACGGATAAATTCCTACTTGAACCTACCCATTTAGGTTTCTAAATTCATCCAAACAATAATTTCTTTTTTTTTTTTTTTTATTTTGAAGATTACAAAAAATAGTTATCATTATAATTATGAATTTTGAATGGTTGAAGATTATTTGATAAAATTGTTACTACAACCTTTCAAATATTAAAAATATGTTTATTAATTTTCATGGGAAAAAAATAAAAAGAAAGGAAAAAAGAATAACCACTTTCGAGTAAAAATATTTTTTAATATTTGTAAAAAGTTAAAATATATTATTTAAAATAAATTAAACATTTTTTAATCCAAAATTTCTTCGGTAAAATATTTTTTTTAATCAAAAGTTTTTTTTAATCATATTTAAAGTTTGGGAGTATTTTTAAACAAAATTGAACTATTTTTTCTAAAATTAATGGCAAGATATTTTTAAAACATCTTTTAAAGTTTAAAAGTATTTTAAAAAAAATTTAAAGTTCAAAGATATGTTTAACTGAACCATATAGTATTATAGTATATGGGCAATGTTGGATAATTTAGCCAATTCAAAAAGGGGAAAAATAATAATAATTAACGTCCATGCATACACGTGAAGCCATCTTATTGCGTCAAATGTCAATCGTTTTCTTATATTGTTCAATTCATCGAATTTGATAGCTCTTTCCAAAAAAAAAAAAATTCCAAATTTTACCCCTTATGCATGGATCGAGTTTTTATTTTTCATTTTTAAATTTTCATTTAGTACTCGTTGTTTTGATGTAGAATTTGCACGCGCGCGCGCGTATATATATATATTAGTGAAATAAAAACAAAATCATAAAAATTTGTATTTAAAATGAAAAATATAATACCAATATAGTAAGGAGTACGGCTCCTTAATAACAAAAGGTTAGAATTAAGGGATAATTTGAGATTTCGGATATTAGATTAATTAATAGATGTCTGATACTTTAGATCGTAGGAATATATTTTTTTAATAAATATTTACCAATATTTAGATAATGGGTTTGTGTGGCAAAAATCAAAATTCAGATTAAGTAAATTTCCTTGCATTATATATATATATATATATAATATTTTTACATTAATATAAAATCATGTTAATTTATATAACATACTTATCTATATAAAATTAATTATTATGTACTTATATAAATTTAGTTTTGTATAAAAATATTTTATTGATGGTTAAAGAAATTTGACTTGACACTCAACTATCCTGCCGATTCAAAATAACATTGTGTTATTTTCCTTTAGTGCAATTGGTTTCAAGAAACATAAAGAACTTATCTAGTCTTTAGCTCATTGAAACTTTTTTTTTTTTTGAGTAGGCTCATTCAAACAATTAGTTATTCTTATAATGAGATTTGAAATTATTATTTTGTCTAGTCTAAGGTTTATTTTTCCAAGGGTAATCTTTCAAGTGTTGTAAGCACTCAACTAAAAAAAATCAATTAGTACAAATGAGATTGAAAGTTTTTACAGATTAAAGATGATCAAACTAATAAAAAGGATCAATTCATTATAACTAAAAAATATATTTAGTCTATATTAACTTAAAAGAAGCCATGTGTGATTCAAAAAAAAAAAAAAAGAAGCAAGTGTGGTGGGTGTGAGTCGTCCCACCAAATATACATAATTCTTAATTTGATTAAGGGCGAGCTAGAAAAGAAAGGAGAATCAATTTATCTTAAATTAAGAATGTATATATATAAGTAAATTTTTTTAAAAAAATAATAATTTATGACCTTTTAAATTATGAAAATTGAAGGATTATACATGATAAAGTTAAAATGTAAAGCTTTGTTTATTCAAAAAAAAAAAAAAAAGGTAAAAATTTGTTCCCGTGGCGGACTCTAAGAGACTATCAACATTTAATAATTATAAAGAATAATAATGATTATTATAAAGAAAGATGCATTGTACAATACCTACTTAAAATTAGATATATGCAAGAAAAACATGAGTAGCTTTAGAATAACCGGATTGCATGGGTAACGTTGTATGAAGAAAAAGGCATGATGTTGAGCTGATATTTGTTGGGAAAGAATTGTAAATATTATCATAAAGTAAAAATGAGTCAAAAGGATAAGATTCTGGCTTTTTTAGAAAAAAGAAAAAGTAAGTTACCAACACCGACTGGCGCATGCAAAATGTGAGAAAAGAATAGCGCCGGCGGCGGCCGGCCTAGCTAATTTCTTCAAAACTAATTCCAGATTAATATTAGTGGAGCCTGAAAGTGGATTCCATTCCATGGATCAAACGTTTTTTATTCTACACCGAGACGTTTGACCAACATAGTTATATTTGGTGTATGGCCCTGATATCAATTGATATAACCGACAATTCTATCTATCGAGGTTCTTCGTACAAAACGAGGTCGTGAAGAAAGTAAATTTTACCATAGGGTACATTTTAAAGTAGAGAGACATTACGTGCATCAAATTAAAAATAGTCCATGCATATCTATATGACTTAATGTGAGTTATATTCACCGAATGGGTGAAGCAATAATTTCATTGTTTGGTTGTAAACTAGTTCAACACTAGCGTTATAGGTTTGATCTCGAGAATCGGTATTTTTCCCCCTCCTCTAACATATACTAAAAAAAAGAGGTTATATTTTATTTTATTTTTTATTCAAAATTTGAAATAAAAAGTTTAGGTCTTTGTTCTTCAAAGGTTATCAAACTTTTTTTTTTTTTTCCTTTTTGAGAATACAAATAATATTGAACAAATATGGCTATTCTTACTTTGACCAGAATTTACCAAATTCAAATTCATTATTGTCTTCATCTTCATACTACTTCCATTCATTATTGGCTACCCTTTTCTTAGAAGGGCCTGACCCCATATTAAAGCCATTTTGTCCCATTGCACTCTATGGACTACAGATCAAACTTTTTGCAGTTCTCAGAATCAGTAATAATTCAATGAAACTCTTAGATGGTTTGGGCTTGGATTGATTCTAGGAGTAAAAGAAGGCAAAGCTAAGACTGTATCATTCATCATAAAACTGAGAAAAACTTGCTTACTCTTTCATATATAGGTGACACCTACATATTATTTATGTGGTCCTGTTTGGGGGCATTGAGATTTTGGATGAAAAGTTAGGTTGAGAAATTATTTTTGAACAGTAAAAAATTGAGAGTTATAGCAAAAAATTCGTTTATATATTTTTTTGTAGGAGTTAGTCAAAATTTTGTTTGGATGTGAATTTAAGACAAATAGTTATTTTGAGTATTTTTTAAAAAAGAATGATTAAAAATGAATTGTTAAAAATAATTTATTTTGATTGATTAGAAATGAATTTTTGTTATTTAAGAGTTATATTGAATAGTTATAAATCAATGATTAGAAATGAGTGGTTGGAAATGAAAGAGTTATTTTAATTAATAAAATGAAGAGTTGTTAGAGTAGTTAAAAAAAATTCGTTTGGATATAACTTTGAAGAAGAAGTTAGTAAATTCTCAATCTAACTCCTCCTTAAATGTGGCAAACAAACATCACTTTGGTGCCATACAATTTTTTTTTCCTTTTAATATTATTTTATTTATAAAAAATTATGTAGTAGCAAACAATACCACATAGGCAAAATATAGGTGTCACCTACACATAAATAGATAAAATTTTCTCTTTTTATAATAATAGTTAAAAATTGAGAGTTATAATAAAATACTCGTTTGGATGTGATTTTTTTTTGTAGAGGAGTTAGAGTCAAAGGTGTCAGATGCTTAATTTGGTCACGTTATTGGATATGTTTAATATTTATGTGTGTAAAGTTTGAAACTGCAATTTTCGGGGAAATTGAAAAACTAGGATTACTTTTTAAAATATTTCCAAAAAATAAGATAGATTTGAAAATATTTACAAAATAGAGGCATATTTTTTGTTTTATATGTAAGTGGGTGAGGTGACCTCTTTCTACTCTCTTTCCTTTTCCTTGCTTCAACAGCTGATGGTGGCAGTCTGACACCACAGTTTTTGTTTTTGTTTTTTTAAAAAAATAAATATAATGAATTTTTTTTTATTACTTGAATATTTTTTTTGTTTAAATATACTTAATGGTTTTTTATGAATTTAAACAATTTTTTTTTTAATGTTTTTAGTTTTTTTTTCTTACATACATTAAATTTTTTTATTGATATACACTTTTTCCTTTTCTTTTTGTTTATAATTATATATTTTAATTTAAATTTTAATACCATAATAATTTTTAAAAATAAATTTAGAAATGAAAACCCATTTAAAAAATATAAAAAAGTAAATTAAAAAAAATTTAAATCAAATAAAAAAATTTCTATTTAAGCAGTTTGTTTAATTTATTTTTTAAAATATCAATTTTGAAAAGAAAAATATATTTGAACTAAGGAATTCAATAAAAACTTACAAAAGCTCATAATTTAAGTGAGGAAAAAGTTTCAACGAAATAAAAAAAAAATTATTATTAATATACCAAAAAAATAATGATAGTTTAATATAATTAAAGTTCAATAATAATTTAACAATATTCAAATTTTATGAATATTAATTATACAGTATGTTTGATTATAAGGAATCACATAAAGACTTACAAAAATTTATAGTCCACTTGAAGAAGAATTACAAAAGTTCCTTAAAATAAGGAAACTTACTGGATTAATAATCCAAAATTTTCTATTTAAATATTTTATTTAAAGTATTTTTTTAAATCTCTTTAAAATAATTAATTTTGAAAAAAGTAATGATACATTTAAAATATGGAACAACATAAAGACTTACAAAAATACATAATAGACAAGAAAAAATTTCCAATGAATAAACGCTTTTATTAATGTAATAAAAGTATTAATTGTACTTAAAAAAAAGGTATTAATGGTTCAATATAAAAATTTCAAAATAATATAGATAAAAAAAGTTTTAAATTAATATATTTTATTTTCAAACACGTAAAAATATTGTTAAATTTAAAAAAATTGAATCGCATTTAAATTAAAATATATTAAAAAAACGTTTTTTCATCAATATTAATTAAAAATTTAAGAATTAAAAAGGTATTTACTATATTAGGCGAAAAAAAGCAATTATAGTCAAATATAAAGTATAATTAATACTCATAATATTATATTAATATACAATTCTATACTAATAACAAACAATATTGTATTAATAATACATAATACTATATTAATAATACAAAATACTATATTAATACCATAAATTAGAGTAGTAATCATACTGTATTTTTTTTTATTATAGATGTAAATATTTTCAAATTATGAAAACTATCATTAATTTTTTTCTTTAAAAAAAATAATCGTTATTTTTTTTTGTACACTACATAATAAAAGTGTTTATTTCAAATTATTCATCCACTTAGATTATAAACTTTTGTAAGTTTTGATAGGATTTCTTATTTTAAATATATTTTCCTTTTTAAAATGAATTTTAAAAACAAACTTTTAAAAAAATATTTAAATAGAATTTTTTTTATTTGATTTAAAAATTTTAAACTTACTTTTATTTTAATGTTTTTTACATGGTTTTTTTTTCTAGATCAATTTTAAAAAAACTTTTTATGGTATTAAAATTTTAATTTAAATTATATAATCATAAAACGAAAAAAATATTTAAAAGTGTATATCAATTAAAATTTGTAACATATATAAGAAAAATAAACAAAAACATTAAAAAACATTGTTTGAATTCATAAAAACCTTTAATATATTTAAACAAAAAAATAAATATGTATTTAATTAAATAAAAAATCATTAAATATAAAAAACAAAAACAAAACATTGTGGCGTTGGACTGCCACCACCGGTTTTTGAAGCAAGGATAGAGATTCTAAAGAGGCCACCTCATCCACTTTCATATAAAACAAAAAATATGCCTCTATTTTGTAAATATTTTCAAATCTACCTTATTTTTTAAAATGTTTTAAAAAGTAACCCTAGTTTTCCAATTTCTCCTTATTTTCAGTAAAACAGGGGGAGGTTGGGTTCACACTTCTTATTCTGTAGTTCAACTATGAAAATGATGGTCAATTATTGACTTCACAACCCCTAGTAGCTAGCTTTCTTCTTTTTTATTTTTTTCATTTGAATTCAATTTGAACACGTATTATCATCTTCTACATCACACCAGACTCTGATTTTCAAAAATAAAAATAAAAACAAAAATAAAAACGCCATACTCTTGCTATTTGTTTTGTGTTTTGTTTTTGTTTGATTTGGATCACTCCCCCTTTATTCTTATCACTCCAACTCTAAAAATACAAAATGGTTACTAACACATCATGCATTGCACCAAATGTAACACCCTAATGCTTTAAATATATTTATGAGTATTTTATTAAAAATCTATTTAATCTTGAAACTATTTATTTATATTTAAGTCTCTAATCCCTTAGAGTTTTCTATTCCATTTCCATAGAAATGGTAAATAAAATTTATTTGTATTCAATTGATTTTAAGATGACAAATAAAATAAATGGACAAATATGTATTTTGGGAATACTTGAAATTGAAATCCACTTTATGCCTAGGGTTATAAAATGATTTTAAATGGAAAAGGTGTTTTAGTATAAATAAAATATTTTAAATACTTCCTTCCCCCATTATTAAACTCCAGCCGTCAGCAACAATTCTTTTCCCCCTCCCTTGCGTACGCGTGTCAGCCACCACCAACCGCTTCTCATTCAATCTCCACCGTCCACGTGTCGCGCCGGCAATTCCCCAACCCACAAGTTCCGGCGAAGACGTCTCCCGGTTGTTTCTCGTTGTCCCTTCGGCAAGCCGTGCCGAGTGGCCGCCGCCGCTGCCGTTCACTTTCTTTCTCCGACCAACCAGCAGCGTCGACGTCTTCCCCAACCCCTCCTCGTGTGTGTGTACCGAGCAAGCTCTTCGGTGTCGTTTCTCTCCATCGTTGATCTTGGGTAAGTCTTTCCTTCACCTTTAGAGCGTGTTCCAAGCTTCTTTGCACCCATTAATGGAGTTTTCTGGCGAGCTTGCTCAAACCCACCTTTTAAATCTACTATTTCTTTGTAGTTTCCGGGAGCTAGAGAAGTCCAATTGCAAATCCAAGACCTGTTCCGTGATTCTGAGCTCGAGGACTTTCCAACGAGGTATGACCCGCTCCGTTCCGTATCGACGCGCCACCGCCGTCCACCACACTCCGGTGCCGGCGCCGCCGTGCTCCGGCGAGTCGTTTCCGGGCAGTAGCTTCTCCTCGATCTCATGATGTTAACCCCCTTTGTGGCTTGTTTAGATTATCCTTAACGAACGCTCGGCGTTGTTTTGTGTTTAGGTGTTCTCGGGTTCATCGTTTGGCTCGTCGGTTAGCTTCCCGTAGTGTTTCAGTCGAGTCGTTGGGAAAGTAAGGAACTTCATTATGACTCGGGTTTGTTGTTTAAAGCATGTGAATAGTGGCATGATATGATTTACGAGAATTGAATGTTGGATGACTTGTCGCATGTATGCGTTAGTGTTGTTATTCGTTGTTTGAGCCTATTACTACTCATGGTAGCATGAAATTGTATAGCTCGTAAACCGTTAAATCTCGGTTGTTGTGTATCTCGTGATCGTATCATCATTTCCCGATTAGTATCCTTGCTTGTTTATGTGATGAACTGCTTATCTGTTAACCGATTGATCAACTAAATTGTCTTGAGTTTTATGCATGATCTATGTTGATTTGATTCCATCTAGGTTCGTGCATATGTGCTGCCTTGATTATGTGCTCAGTTCCTCTTATTGTTACCTAAAGGGGTGTTCGTGCATGTTGTGTTTAGCTATAGAACAACTAGGTTCGGTCATCGCATTGACCACCTAGAGGAGCAACTAGCTCACTAATTTTAGGACTTGAGATTGCATGATTGATATTTGGTTGTTGTTGTGACTCGCTAGTGCCCCTTAGATACCGAGCGGGGATATGAATCCTCTTTGCTTCGAGACACGTGGTTGGGTTGCATTAGCCTACAGGTTGACTTTTGCATCCGACCAAGGGGTCGGATCTCACCTACGTGTCACCTTGTGTGCGGAACAACGAGTTCCTTGGTTGTTGAGCACACGTTGCGTGTCGTGCCAACCCTCGGGTGGGACAGGTGCACACGTAGGCTAGGCTAGATCTCGTGTGACTCTAGTGCTAGTTATCTCTGTGTGTGTACTCGTGTAACCTTATATGTTGTGTGCATGGTCCCACAAGTTTACCCGTCTAGTACGTTGGAAGGAGGACAAGTTATGTCTTGCCTGACTTTGAGACCAGAAGAGGCCACTGGGACTGATGAAGGCGTGGAGGAATGCCTGTCGGTGAGCCTGCATGCATTTAGTGGGGATGTTGTTTGCAGGCAGGTCGGTCCTCTCACATGCTGAGGTTAGCAGTTAGCGCCCCGAGTCCGAGGTGTAGGGACCCTACAGTTTCCCTCACTCGTGACTCTACCTGACAGGGTCAGGTTATTGTTAACGACACTGTGTTTGGCCGTGCTGACACGATTGTGTGTCGTAGTCTTGACCCGAGGTTTTGGGATCCTATGTGTTTTCCCTCACTCGTGGTCCTCCTCGATAGGGTCGAGTAAATTTTATTGGCATTTGTGAATGCCTTGCGGATACGCTGATTGAGTTGCGCAGCAGAAGCGTGGTGGGTTCTTGAAAGGTCAGGCTACCCTCGGGCATTCGGGTATGTCTCTGTTGATACGCTAATTGGAGCTGCGCAGCGGAAGCATGGTGGGTCCCTGGCGTAGGTTAGGTTACCCCGAGACACTGGAGTATGTCTTCGCGAGCACAACGTGGTGGGTCCCTGAAAGGTCAGGCTACCCGAGGCATTCGTGTATGTCTCCGCTGATGCAGTTTGGTGGGTCCTTGGCAAAGGTCAGGCTACCCCGAGGTAATTGTGATTGCCACTTAGGACACGGTATGGGACGTGTCCGACCCGTGGTTTGGGGAACTTGTGTGTTCTCCTCACTCGGGGTCCTTGCTCTGACCTTGGTCAAATGACTGCTTGGCATTTAGCCGTATCTTGCTCACGGCCTGCATGCCGTTGTTTGACATTATTTGCTCGTGACCGGCCTGAGGGCCGGCCACGTATGAGCGAGGCATTTAACTTCTATTTTCGTATCTTTTAACTTGTTTCCGTTTACATGCTTAACCCCATGGTGTGGCTCCTTACTCGGTATATTTCGATATACTCACCCCTTACATTTTCAGGTACTGGTCCATTCCGAGGTGGCTAGGTTGGAAGCTGGATCGATCATGGACACGGTGTCGACATTTCCTTTTCGCATTGTTTACTATTAAACCATATGTTTTTACGTTTTAAACTCTTTGAAACCGTATTTGTTTTGAACTATCGGGATTCTGAACTCTATTTGTATGTTTTCGAACTATTAGCACCGTTTTCATATTTTATGAGGCTTTGTTGGAAGAACATATGCGATTAGTAAATTGGTTTTGAAGATTTTAATATGCATGCACCCGTAACACCTCCATTAAAGTATTTTAGAAAGTCAGGTCGTTACACCAAAATATCCTCCTTTTACTCTAAAGAAAAAGTAAATGCCTTATATATGTCTGTTTATGTAGAAAATCTTCTGTGATCAGGTCATAAACACCAAATTAAAATATTGTGGATATACTTTTTTAAAAAAAAGATAAAAGAAATTTTGATATTTATAATAATTGTTTAAGTATTTTTCATAAATAAAAAAAACAAATAAATAATAAATGGTATGAATAGTAGAATTTTGAAAAAAAATCCTTTATAACAGAAAAAGGGATGGATGTCCATAAATTTAAGTGAATTGATTGCCTTCAATCAATTTAGATAATTGAAAACTAATTAATTCATGTGATTGAAAATAAGTTCAATTGCAGTTAAAAACAACTGATTGAAAGTCCGTTTGGTTGATTGAAAATAAATCATTCAAATGAAAAAAAAAAAAAAAAAAAAAAAGTAAATTCAGCTGATTCAAAGAAAGACAATTCGAAAATTAAAAAAAACACAAAAATCTACTATATGGAAAACATTTTAGAAAAGTGCTATTTTCAAAAAGAAAATTGTAATTGGTAGATTTTTCTCACAAAATATTTGCAAATGTAAACAAATTTTAAAATATTTGCATAATTACTTTTTGTTCACTATGTCAAAACAAGAAATTTCACTGTATCCCTTTTATTTTATATTCTTCATGTTTTTTTTCAATTTTTTACAAACATACACATAAGAATATATTTTACAAAAATAAAAAAGAGGACTATATATTACATATAAAATGTTTGAGGGAGCATTTTTTTATAGAGACGCTAGACATTAATTAGTTCTCCATGGTAGAATTTAAGGCCCTTTGTTTGACATATTTAGGTAGGAGTTACTTTTAAGTTTTATTAATTTTTTTGTTGAAAATTTACATCCAAACGAGTTTTTATTAACTCCTTTTTATTTTTACTTTTAAAAATAACTCTCATTTTTAATCATTCATTTATAACTACTCAATCATTTCTAACCATTTATTTTTAATCATTCATTTCAAATCAATCAAAATAATTCATTTTTCACCATTCATTTTTAATCATTTCTTTTTAACTACTAAAAATAACTACTCATTTTTAAATCTACATTCAAACACGATTTTGACTCTAATTCTTCTATACAAAAATTACATTCAAACGAGTTTTTGACAGAACTCTTAATTTTTTTACTACTCAATATAACTCTTTAATTCAAAAATTACCATGTCAAACAAACAGCTCTTTTAAGGGAGATGTGAGAATATATATAAGGGAGATGTGAGAATATATATTATATATATTTTTAAAACGGCTCATAAGACCACCTCTATAACAACTGAGCTACACGATCCATTTAAATTAGTTAGTTTTTTTTTTTAATTAAAATATAAATTGAGAGTGAGGAACAACAAACCTTACATAAGGATACCATTACTCTCAAATAATAAGAGAGTCAGATACCGATTTAGAGCTCAAAGTCATGACCATGAGTTTGTTATTATTTACCCTATTCATTTTATTTGATCATTATTACAAATTATCAACTCGAATTGAAAAACCCAGATTCAGAATTTATTTTGAACCCACAAACTGTGGACTGCTTAAGTGTGCACTGAACCATTTGCAGCAACTCTGCTATTTATTTATCATGAGGTTGTAAACATGTAATATATTTATGTGTACTTTCTTTAAAATTAAGTTTTTAAATAATAGCATACAGATTTTAAAAATTAACAACTTTAATTATTTATATGTACTTTATTTTAAATAAAGTTCTAAGTAATAGCATATATATTTCAAAAACTACCAACTTTATCCATTATGAGACCAAGTCATGAAGTATATATCTCCATTTTTAGATATTATCATAACAATTGCTCTGCATAACAATAAGGAGTATAAAGAAAACATAGAATTCTCCCAACATAGTTAACCAAATTTTTTTTATTAAGTTAAAATAGCATACCTAGAAGGTTCCAATAAAAAAAAAGGCATGACCATATGGGAACAAAAACTTAAGCTAATTGACATAAATATGTATTCATAAAAAAGAGATTATAAGTTTAAATTCTTCCGGTATATTGTTGAATTTATTTTTTTTAAGAAAAACATATTATACCTATATTTTATGAATTCTAAATATACCAATTTTTCTCATCCCGAAAACTTTTTTTTGAAAACCCAAAAACCATATCTAAATGAGATGGTTTAATATTTAAGTTTTTTTTTTTGAGAAAGGTTTAATATTTAAATTATTAATGAATTATACATTTTTCTTGTTTGCTTCCCCTTGAGTTTAATGCCACCACGATTTATTGCCAGTACATTTGAGAAATCTGCTGGGTCATAATACAACTCATGTCACAAAATCCAATAGAATTTGGATTCTCTATGATTCTCCATAAGCAAAAACCATTAAAATAACCCATATTTAGACTGCATCCAGCTGTGATCGAATGAAAAATAAATCACAAATAATTTAATATACTCTTTAAGAAAGGAAAAAAAAACCATATAGGATATAACATTCATAACATGAATTTAATTTAGTTCTGAAAACTAAAAGATTTAGATCCAACCAAATATCAAATTTAATTGAAACATTTTGATTAAAAGGTAAAATATTAATAGCATTTAATATTGGGAAAAGGGGTTTGAAAAGGTTGGAGATTATTTTGGTTGGTGTTTTGATTTTGTTGATGATTATATGAGATTTTGCCAATGTCTTGTGAAAGGGCATGTGAAGGGCATATATTTTGCAGTTAATTGGCAAGCCCCACCAACTCACCTAAAGAATCTGACATTGATTTTTATAGAAAGATTTGGTGTTAGAGAAAGGCTATCAAGCTTTTAATTTCTTCCAATCCTTGGAAGGTTTTCAACTTTGTAGATTGGTTGCCTTTTGGAGTTTGCTTCCCTGTATTTGTATCAACATGCTTACTCATTCATCATAATTTATGGTAATATGTAGCTCAATTTTTTTTTTTTTTGGTAACAATTTTATGAGTGTTTTTGGATTTTGTTATACATGTATGTGATCTCATGTTTGTGATTCCAAATGGGATGTGTACAATTTATTAGATTTTATATTTGATGAAATTAATGATATATTGAGCATTTAATTCTTGTATTAGGATGATTAGCACACCACATGGCATGCAAATGGGGCTAAGTGTGACGACAACATGAAGTTAGAGCATGTCAAAGATTTGACAATCCAAGCACACATTATTCAATCAGCATAGGAACTATTTTCATCACATTAGTTAATTACTCCTAACAAATGCTCATATGTATAAGTGGTAGATAAAATTGGCACCGTAATCATAAGACGATACGTGTTATTTAAAAGAGACAAGTCTATTGGGTGCATCGAATAATGTTTTTATGAAGAGTCAAGCACAACTTGTTCTCATTCTTGATCACACATTTAATGGTATGTAAGTACTTTAGTCCATCTAAATGAATGGTGTGAGATGAGTACACATCAAGTTTAACATAAGATAATAAAGTCAATACATGTTCTTCCATTTTTTAAAGATAAACACACCAAAGATTGGTTGAGACTTGTCTCACAAATGTTTATATATGAAAAAAAAAAAATTAAAAGATGGAGGGTCAAAGGTATGTAACTTTAATTAGAAGATGGAGAGTCAAAGGCATGTATATATATACTCTCTAATCATCTGGCTCTAATTTATCTTTTATTAGTGGTTATTTTAAATGAGATATAATACCAAGTGATTTTTTTGCCTATAAAGAAAAGAAAACTACTTTTAGACTTTATATATATGTTAGGATAGAGTTGAGCAAGGTTTAAGTTGCATTGTAAAACAAAATTTTCAAAAAATAATTTGGTAAATTAGGTCCATTTAATAACCATTTAGTTTTTTATTTTTTGTTTTTGAAATTTAAGCTTATTTTTATTTATATTTTTTACAATATGCTCCATGTTTCCTACAATGTATTTAACTTTCCTTAAGAAATTATGTGATTCCTAATCAAATTTCAAAGATAAAAACAAACAAATTTTTGGAAGCTACTTTGTAGATGTACAAATGGCACGATAATTGTTATAGGTTTAAATTTCAAAAAACAAAAAATAAAAACAAAATAATTATCAATTTGGGCCTTAGTATTTAGGTTTTTACTTTAAGCTAGACAATAATTGGAGTGATGGTATAAAAAAAGGTTTTATTTTATTTTTTATAATATCAGTATTTTAATTGACTCAAATGTGCACGAGTAATACTTGAGTACTTACTCTCAAGTATTTGAGAAAACTATAATGTATCACATCTTGGATTAACATTTCTTTCTTATTAGTCAAATCATCCTTTTTTAAATATTTTTTTTAATACATTAGTAGCTCAGCTTTGAATTTCAAAAAAAATAATAATAATAAAGTTTTATTTGAAGCCAAATATTTAAATAACTTATTGAATAATATTAAGAATACTCCTTTTCATTTTTTGTCTATCAAAATCACCATTAATCTTGCGGAATATTTTATGTCTATATATGAACCAACCATTACCGACTCTTACTTCAGACTTTTAATTTTTTTAGATAACCAGGCTAGCTGCTCATAACTTCCGTATATTTTCCTAAAAACAAAACTTCATCCAAATATAATAATTATAAATAAATAAAAACATTATAATTTTCAGGTTTAAAATTTCATTTCAAATCTAATTTAGCTGAATTAAAATGAAATAAACAATCTAAAAATAAGTTACATCACCTTGAACTTTGAAGTTGCAAGTGACTTTATTTGATTATATATTAACTTTTACCACATATGTGAAAAGCCAAAATGAGCATATCATAGTCACACAGCCATATCACCAACATGCATTAGGTTCTAAAAAGAACACGAAAATTCGAAGTTTTTCGTCGTCAAATAACTCTAATCTAACCCGTTAATGATATACGAAATTTCGGCCTATAAAGTCCTAACCTAAGCCAAAGAGGCAGCCAGATGACCAACATAACTTGTTTTTCAATTAGAACAATGATTTTGAAATTACCTACTTTATATATTGTAGAACAATAAAAATGGTGTCAGACTAAGAAGAAAGAAGAGTGAGTAGCTAATAAGTTATGTGTGTGTGTGGGCAGGCAAAAGTGAACCAAAAGACCTAGTCTTTGCACTATTCCAATTCCATACAAATAATAGGCATGAAAATTAAACAAAAAACTACAAAAATGGTGTCCATCAAAATGGCAAAGATTTTCTATGACTTCAAACAAACAGATCCCCTCTTCCTCTTCACATACCCAAACCCTCTTCCCCTTCTTTCTGTTCTGTCTCTGTAGTACTCAAAAACAAAATTGAATTTTTTATAACCCAAAAAAAAAAGATTCACATAAACGCCTGAAATTCCGTGCTTTTCACAGCTTCAAACATGAAAATGAATGGCATTTTCGGTATTAATCGATAACCACGAGGTTAGAGGATCGAATGAAAGGGCATTTTCTTCTTCATTGTGATATATATTTTTTTTTCTCTATTTATTTGGAATTAGTAGATTCTTCTTCATTAATGTTACTTTTGCTGAATATTTAGATTCTGGTTTTTTATTGATAGGTAGAATGTGAAATATAGACGCAAAAAGTGAGATGAAGAAAAATCAGCCAAAACGACAGCGTATTCCCCGGAGAGGACCTGGCGTGGCAGAGCTTGAGAAGATTTTGAAGGAACAAGAAAAAGGCCAAGACTCCCACGCCCAATTTCAAGCTATTTCCACTCCTCCGCCGCCACCGCCGCCGTCTTCTTGGTCGAATCTTCCGTTGTTCCCAACCCTTGATCTCAATCCCCCGGTCGCCGACGCCGCCGGAAAACCCCTGTTTCCGACCATCATCCCAAAATCCGACACCCAAATGAATACCCCGCCCCATTTTTTCCCCAATTTTCAATTTTCCTCACTCAATCGTCAATATTACAACTCAAGGGTGAGACGATATTAAATAGCAAAATTCTTGTTTGTTTTGAATTTTTACGAATATAAATATATTAAATGAAAAAGGTTGCAACTTTTGTAGGTGAATTTTAGTGCAGGCTCTGCCTCATCGTCTCCGTCGGCGAAATATATACATCAAATAATAGAGCACCCTTCAAGCCAAAGATCTACAGATTTCAACAATATATTATGGACCTCACCGGAAGAACAAGAACAGGCAATTACTTCTTAGCTCTTCACTTCTTCTTTTTTTAAAAAAAAAAAAAAAAATTCGATAACAATCTATATTTATTTTAGGTTTAAATGTCACTTCCGTCCTCTAAATTAAGCTTCATATTTCCTCTAATTCTTTATTTTTCAATTTTAATTCAAGCATTTATCATTAAAATAGAAAAATAGTGTGTGAACCTCTACTTTATTTTCATTCCTAAAATTAAAATGTCGAAACAATTTTTATATTTAATGAAAACATCTTTGTTATTAAATACATAATTTTGCCACCTATTTAGGATACAAAGAAAATAATGACACTACTAAAATACTCTCATTGGCTCATTAATATATCAATCTTGGTGGAATTTATTTTTCATAGAATACATATGTGCATGGAAATTTGAATTTGAAAGAGAGTAAAAGGAATTGATAATGATAATAATAAATAATAAATAGTATTGATAAATTACTAAAAGAGTATGTGATTTTGACAGATGGTAAATGGAAAAAGGGGCAGATCCTTTTTGGATGAAAATCCAAATATTGAGAGCAGAAGAATTCCAAGTTTCTCAGTCAAAGATTCTTCTTCTTCATCGTCTTCTTCTTCTTCTTTCGAAATCAATCGCACAAACACCAATTTCGATTCAAACTTCAGGTTCCCTTTTGTTACTTTCCATTTTTATGCTTGTTTTTTTTTTTTTTTTTTTTTTTTTTTTTTTGAACCTCACTTGAACTGCAAACAGTAGAAAAATAATCTTGAAGAGTGTTCTTTTTATCATGAAATTTTAGCAGTTATGATTAAAGAAAAATAATATCGTCCAAGCTTGTTTTATTTCGGTCCTAATTATCAAATGTGTAATTTCAATCATATAAATTTTTAAAAAACTTTAAATCAATTTGAAAAGAGTAAAACTTGCATTCTTATTAAAAAAGATCCGGTCTTCTTTACCTTTTATATGGAGCTATGATAACCACAAATTTTAAGATTAAATTTTCTTTTAAAAAAGGGGAAATTGTAATATATAGTCAACTTTTAGAAAATATTTACAAATATAGACAAATTCTATAACAATGGTAATCTTATTTTTCTATTTATAATTAATCAAAATAATCGTATTCCCACTTTACCCTTACCAATTTGGTAGATGACGTCTGTGATATTATTTCCACGATTGCAACTTTTGTTTTTAAATTGAATTTTTTAACAATTTTTTGAAATAGGTTTGATGGCAATTAATGACTTTTCTTTTTTTATTTTGCAATACTTTGACTTCTAATTAGGCCTTTCGTTCTAGCTTTTTGTTTTTATCGATGAAAAAATATAAATTTGATTGTTTTATCTTTTCTATATTGGAATTAGAAAGGATAATTATTTTTTAAAATTTTCACAATTATATAGTTAGCTTATATAGTTAGCTGAACTTACTTTTATCTTTTATAATTGTATTTATTAGTATTAATAATATTTTCTTATAATACTAAATTAATAATATAAAATATTATATTAATAAGTATTTATAATAGTTTTAATGACTATAAATGCAAATACAGTATTAACATAATACTTGGATACTTGTATATGCTCAACCTTAAATCCATAAATACTGTATTTCTTCTTCTTCTTATTATTATTAATATTGTATTTAGATATGAGAGTATTATTCAACGTCTTTTAATATTAAATTATTAAACTATTTTCACCAATATATTTTAATTTTTTAACAAAAAAGGAAACTTACAAGTCTATTACACAATACTGTATTAATAACAAATAATACTATTAATAGTATATTAATAATAAATAATAATGTATTAATTACAAGATTATTCAAATTTAAAAAATAATTACAAAGATTATCACTTAAAAATAGCAATCATAGTCATAGGTATTATTAATAATACGATTTTAGTAATACATAAAAATATAATAATACACACTATTGTATTAATAACAAATAATACTGTATTAATAACATATAATATTATATTAATAATGAATAATAATGTATTAATGAATATTAATAATATAGTATTGAATCGTATTTATGACCATGGTGACAAATATTTTCAAATTTGCTATATTTGTAAATTTTCTTTTTTTATTATCTTTGAGGGTGTGTTTGGATATGTTCAATCTTAAATTAATAAATACTGGATTGATTTATCGATTTAATATAAATAATGTATTTATATTTTTTTTTAAATATATTTATATTTTAAAAAAAAGATACATATTAGTCGTGAGATAAATAATTAATATTAACCTTTGGCATTGTGTTCACAAAATTATTGTTAAATAATTTATAAAAAATACAAACAAATATAAATTTTGATAAATTAATACTTATGTGTGAGATAAATACATAAAAATACAAAAGATATATATATTATTCGTGAAAACGATACTAATGCAGTATGTAACTTTATACTTGTACATAATATAATCAATACCACAAAAATAACAATAATCCATAAACCATTTTTTTTTTATTTGAAACTCATATTTATGTATTAATACATAATTAAAGATTTTAGGTATTTTGAAAAGAAAAAAAAAATAACAACCTAATAAATCTTCTTCAAAATAAAGAATGGAGGAAATAAAAATCCTTAAAATCCCACAATTTAGGAGATTTTAAAGGAATCCATTTGTCATAGGAAAATTTTAGGCAAGGCAAAAAAAGTCTACAATTTGGTGAATTTCATGTTTTAAAATGCTAATTTAATGGCGAGGGTAGTTTTGTCTTTTCATTATAATTTTTTTATTATTAAAAACGGTAGATTCCTTGTTAAATTTTTTAAATGTGAACATATTTGCAAAAAATTTCTTCAATTAACCTACACCTGCAAAAAGCCCTTAAAAAAAAAACCCGAACAACAAAAATTTGTGACAAACATAGAAAGCAAGAAGGATTGAGTCCTTTGCATCAACGAAACAAGTTTTACTCATTTTAAAATGCTGCTATAGAATCATTTTGTTAAAAATATAGACCTAATCAAGTTAGAGCAAACTCCAAAACACATAAACCAAAGAGCAAAATGACATTTTACCCTTAAAAAAATTAGAAAGGGGACTATAAATGCAACAAAAGTGTTAATTCACAGGCTAAAAAAATTGCTGGGTTTTTTCAAAATATCTTAGACCTTTTTGTTTACCAAATCAAAATTTTCAAATCCATAAACACCAATCTTAAATAACACTCAAATTAAAAATCAAATTTGTATTTATATGCTTTCTAAGTAGCTTTGTTTCACTTTGATTAATTGGGATGAATATCTCTGATTAATTAGGAAGGGAAGAAAGGTTTGAAAATTTTGATTTTTTTTGTTGTTGAATATTTTGTTCATGCTCTTTTTATTTATGTACAGAGATCAGACAAAAAGGGGTTTTTCAGGGCACTTAATTATGAGCTCCACCAAAAGCAGTGGAAGCTACCAATTAGCAGAAGATAGAAGCAATTTGATGGCACTAGGATCTTCATCAACTCCAAATCAATTTGCTCCATTTGATAATAATTTCCAAGTAAGAAAATGTTCATCCATATATATATTATATATGTTCATCAAGCATTTCTTCACTTTTCAGAAATTCCAAAATGGTTCTTCAATTCTAAAATTCTTTTCTTCTTCTTTTTCCATTTATAAGAAATAAGTTATTTTTGTTTGTTTAATTTTAATTTACAAGGGAAAGAAAATATAGTATAACAAATATGTTTGATTGATATTCATTTTATTTTTGTATTCTTTTTTTAAATTGTGTTTATTTTCTCATACATTTGTGTAATGTTTCATTTTTTTTATAGACATTTCAATTCTCAATCATTGCAAAACTGAAAACATATTTTAAAAACTATAATATCGTTTAATAATTTTATTATTATTTTTTTGAGATATGGTTGAATAATTAGTTAGTTTTTGAAATCTATGGTATATAATAAATTTCATCTTTCTTTAAAAAAAAAAAAAATTGGATTCTTAGTTAAAGTTAAAAAACAAAACCACCTTTGTAATTTCAAATTTTAGCTTGATTTTAAAAAAACAAACGTAAAAAGTAATAGTAAAATATTAAATCTTTATCAAATATGTCATTTTTCTTTCAATTATCAAAACTTTGCTTGGATTTTGAAAATATATATATTTTAAAACATATCATAGACATGAGTAAGATTTATAAACTATACCATTTACAATAGATGTAAGTTTTAATTTCATTCAACTCTTGACTTAATGGGCAACAAAATTTCAATACCTTTCTTATGATCTTCTAAAATTAATCAATAAATTTGCCAAAAAAAAAAAAATCTGACCAAACTAAATATTCCAAATTGAGCTGGGTAAAAAACAAAAATACTCAAACCTAAGAAGATATTGGTCTAATCCAGCACCCAAAAACAAACACCCAATATAGGTACAGATGCACTCACAAAATTTTGTTTTTAAAAACAGCACTAACAAAAATAATTAGCATCTCCTAGCTAGTAATTGTAACGAAAATTGTAATTTTACTTTTTGTCTATATAAATAAATCTGTTTTAACTCTAAACTCTATTAAATTGAATTCTAACTTATTTTGGTTAGTTTAGTTTTCATTATTTTGAAATTTTGTTTATATTGTAGGTTTTTTAATATCTATTATATGTTTTTTAGTTGGTTAGCCAAGTTTTAATATCATGAAAACTTACGGTTAATAATAAACCCTTTTTTTTGGCGGCTGAATAATGCTTTATATATATAGGCCATATATTGTGTCTTTTTTTTTAGAATTATATTTACATGCTTTTTTTTTCCTAGCTAAGCTTTCATACTTCGAAAATTTGAGATTGGTTGAAATATTCTCGTGGCTTGCCAAAATTATTCTTACATGTAAGTTTTTCCGGATTATATTATATTTTTTACGCACACAATATATATTATTAAAGTAATTACAAATATAGCGTTTTCAAAAAAAAAGTAATTACTAAAAATTACTATTTTTCTAAAAATTACTAAAGTAAATCAATATTATTCATATACGTAAAGTCTTTTTTGGTAAATGCTACTCCTGGATGAACAAGTTTACCATTATTCTGGCTATAAATAGGTTGACTTATTTAACGAGGAAGAATAGGTTTAATATATATATATATATATATATATATATATAGAGAGAGAGAGAGAGAGAGAGAGAGAGGTTGAGTAAAATCAATAGTAATCGCTAATTTATTAAATTTCAAGCAATATATTAACATATTCTTTTCCTTTTAAAATATTTAGATTTATTTTTATTGGTTGTTTTTTTTTTGCTAATTAAACTATTCTTGATTTGCAGTTACCTTTTTTATTGTTGAGTTTTGGATCCTTCCATCTAGCGGATTTCATGATTATGTTCAAGTTTAAATAATTAAAAAAAGAAAAAGAAAAAAGAAATGTTCAAGTTTAAATAATTCTATACGACTTGATATTTTATAGTATAGTTTGAAAGAGTATTAGTTTTATAATGAGCATTCATTAAAGTCTAAAAACCATTTTGATAAAATTAAATGAATGGTAAGAGAGAAATAATATTTTCAAGCATTTTTAAGTATAGAAATGACATTCAAATAAATAATTTTGAAGGATACTATAGAGACTTGGCGACACAGAGATGAAGGAGGAAGTGCTTCAGGCTCAGATTACAACAAAATTACATTTAACTCCTTATATGAATCAAACTCGAAGTTAAAGGGTGGCATAGTAGCCACCATTGGCTCTGAAGCCAAAGCCGAAGCCAAAGCCGAAGCTAAAGCCGAAGGAGATGGCATCGATCTAGATTTGAAACTCTAATTTTTCATGTTTGTATGAAAGTACGCATACATATAAAAGCATCTCACTCAATCACTCAATTTTCATTTAATTTTAGTTTGACCTATATTTGGAAAGTTGTTTGATGTTACTTAAGACTTCTAAGATTTTGGAAAGTTACTAATTCTAAAAGATAGTAAGTGTGATCGTAGATTATTTCAAATCAATTCCGTATTACTTGACACAGAATCCAAATTTAGTTTAGTGAATAAGAAATTAATCAACATTTTCTATCTTATTAGTTAAACTGTAGGGTACTCAAATCATTGGTGTCAACGCATGTGGTGTAAGATAGGTAGAGAGAAAAAAACAAAAGACTCACATACCAAAAGTTTATATTAAATTAATAAAAATAGGAAAACTTAGGAGAATAGTTACATAAACTTCGTACATATTTAGCCAAAGATATAGTTTATTTAAACGACCACCAAATTTGTATATATTCATCCAAAAAGATAGTTTGTCCTTGCAATTTTGAAAATATTTAAAAAATATATTTATTTTTGTAGAAGGCACGATAACATTTATCTGGCCAAAATTATAGTTTATTTAAACGACCACCAAATACATATATACTTGACCAAAAATGTAGTTTGACCTTGCAATTTTGAAACTATTTAAAAAAATATTTATTTTTGATCATATGATACATTTATCTCAAATACGTATATATTCGACCAAAAATATAGTTTGTCTTCCAATTTTGGAACTATTTAAAAATATATTTATTTTTGCAGAAAACCTAATAACATTTTTTTTAAAAAAAATCCATTCATAATTCACTTTAGTAATTATTTTTGCACTATCAGCATTTCAATTTGATGTTGATTGGATGTAATCATTTCAATCAGTTATATACATAGTAATCATTTCAAAAACTAATGAACCTAAATATTACTTTCTACATCATAGTTGCCATATGACTTATGTTATACTTTTTTCTATATTTACATTACTAATGAATAAATATTCATTGAATGATATTAGAATTTAGATGTAAATTGAGATGAAAGGGTTTGTTGTATGCTCCTAACTATTACAACAATTGAATGCAGTTTTTTATAATAGAGCAAAAGAGAAAATATTTCAACAAAAGGTTAAATAAATACAATCATCAATTGTTTTATAATTATAAAATCAATCTATGTTCAATTTATGTCACAAGATAGAATCTTTCAAGTTAAAGTTTTCCTACTCCCAACTTTCTAGGTGTTTTCTAAACGAATAATGTGGGTTAAGATCTCCACTCTTAGAAGATTTTAAATATGCCATTCTTGGTTGACATGGCTATCTTCTTCAAGTAACTCCAGACGAATACAGGATCAGTGAGGAATGTGACTGAGCTGCCTGTACTGGTAAAAATGGGGAGCAGCCTCGGTTAACCATCCCGGATCTATAGTGATGACATTGCGCATATATTGTCGGTCTGTCGATACAAGCGAATGATATACAACCCACTTCGGATTAACTCTGCGACACACAAGCCAAGCCAATGCTTTGAACTTAAAGATTCTCATTAAGTTTCTGGTAATTTAATATAACACCAGTTATTGAAACTAACCTGAATAACACTGAAGAGGGATGAATATAAACTTCTTGAGAACCTCTGATAGTCTTGTACATTCCATTGTGACTGAACGCCTACACACAAGCAAATTTATCAGCTTTAACAGAGGGATCAGACTTAAATCAAAAGTATTATTTACTAAATTAGTTTCTAAACAGATAGAGATTTTGGTGATATGCCATAACTCCTTCCTTTTTTCTTCAACAAGAAACTTTTTATTGGGAAAATCTTTGCCAGAAGGAGAGAAAAACTGCGACCCCAGGGTTACAAAAAGAAAAGTGAACACAAAAATTTGAACCAATAACCACAGATGAGATTATCCTGAGAAAAGAAAAATGTATAATGAAACACTCTAGAAGGTACTTACGTGTATATACCATCGAGTGCATTTAAAAATTCTAATGAATAAAGTTCAAGATTTTTCTGCAAAGCGTTGGAATGTGAAAATACACTTCAAAATTTGAGATAGAGAAAAACAAATCTAGAAATTTGAGTGGCCAGCCCCTGCGTTAACTTATTGCATTTCTGCATTTTTTTTTAGTGCAACAAACTGTTGGAGATGAGAGAATTCGAACACATGGTGTCTTGTCATAGGCACACACGTACGCCAGTTAAGCTATTCCTCTGGTTGGCTCAATTACATTTTAATGAAACGAAAAAGATAGAGTTAAGTAGAACGGGAAATTGCTCACCTCTAACTGACATGCATTGGCAAAAAATCCAGCAGTAACTGCCTTGCGTACAGCCTGTTAGAAGAAAATCAAAATGGTATATTTCAAACAGAAATTAGTAGTTCTGATGAAACAATAAGTACGGAACAAGATTCGAGAACTCGTGCTCAACAGCCAATACGTTTCAAAATGAACAAAGAAATATAAAGGCGGTGGTAAACGAGGACAAAGATTTACCGTAGTATCTCTTTCACATGATTTCAAGATGATGCCTAGTCTCTGTGCTATTCTTCTGAGTTGTTCTCTAACTTCCATAACTTTTTTCTGCACACAATTGGAAGTTTGAAACTACTCTGACAAACTGACAGATATTTGTGGAAATACATGAGTGTCAGACTATAAGTCTCACACTCCCTATATTTTGGATCGTGCATAAACAGTGAAATGTACATTGTGCAATGAAGACATTGAAATGCAAAAAGAAATATTTTGCATGCTTTCACGTATAATTTAAACACATACCATAGCTTGGTAATTGATAAAGTTCTTATGACACCACTGTGAAGATTTATTAGATTGAAGAAATCCTTTGTACACATTGAGAAAGGTCACATGGTCACCCTGCATGCATCAACATAATTAGTCATGTCATAAACTGGAGGTGTTCATCGGCATTTTATAAGATGATAAATGAGAAGCAAACACAACTTCTTTACAATTCTTAACACGACGTTGACCCCTTTTCATGAAATGCTAATCGTACCGACAGGAATTGATGATTACATCATGATCAGGGATGGGAACTCTTAAAACTTGGATATCAATCAAGAGTACTCATTAATATAACTATCAAGGAATTTCAGCAATAGTACCTCAGCTGCAGCAAAATGCAACCTTGCTTCATCAAGTTCCTTCTGCGCTCCCCTACTAGATGTCCAAATGGACTGCAAGATGACATTTTAATTATAAACATAAATGATCAAGCAGAACCAGAATTAATCACTGATCATTTGTGGTTGAATTCCATATTTTCGCTTCAAGAAATGAGAAATTCTGAGGCACTTAACAGTCGCCTACACATTTTTATTGCTTAATTTCTAGTCATGAGCTTGAAGATCATTATTGACATCCTTGTGGATTACAAAAGACTAAGAACTTGCCTGGATTGACAGTACAGCAGCGATTGTAATGATCTCCTCTGAGCACCCAAGGTCACCAGAAGCTAAGATCATTTTTGCGATCATTGGCTCCTGAGTAGAAATGGGAACACACATTCAATAATACAGTATATCATAATATCACATTCACGCTTAAATAGTTTCATTCCTCTTAATGAGAAAGTGGTTCTCTCAGAACTATATAGATAGATAGATAGACAGACAGAAAGAAAGAGATGGAAGGATAGATAGTTTATAGACGAAATGAGCAGAAAAAATTGAAAGAACCATAATCACATGTACTAGATTGCTATTAATGATTCAAAATTTCAAATATCTGATCAAATCATTAAATTCAATTTATAAAAAGGTGCCCGGGGCAGATGGTATATAGTAAGCTCAAAATTGCAAAAACAATTGGAAGATGCTATCAGCTAAAAGAAAATTATTATTAATGTACATGACTACCGGCAACGTACAAGGGGAATCTCTGCAACTTGAAACCCAACTGGTGACGTAAGCTTTGCATCATCATCCAAGACTCCAAGTGAATAAAGAACTTCTAATGCCCGAACCATTACTTCAGAAGATGGAGATGACGGCCAATCAAAGCCTAGAATATTATCAATTCCTAAGGCTTTCAACTGAAATACTAATTCAAGATTAGTATCTTAACAGAGCAGAAAAACAATATTTAAGTAGAACTAGTAGGAAAAAAAGATCTCTGCATTTGCATGAGCATTATGTATATTAATATCAGGTATAAACAGAGCATGTATTCAGCCAGCTCATCATAACCAATAGGCTAAACAAAACTGATGTGAAGTAATCACACTAGTTTGAACTAACTACAAGATTACTTATAGACTTCGTTAACTACAACAAAAATCTACTCCAAACGGATATTGATGGATGGAGAACTTTTTGGCAAGGGTGTAAACTTGTTAAATTCTGGCTACTGTGTCTCCTTCCAATTAAGGGTTTATCTAACAAGTAACAACAACCATGAACAACGTTGCCATATCATTTGACAACTTCTGATACTTTTATTAAAGAAACTTCCGATACTTAACGTTTTTGTTGTGATGAATAACTGATTATTATCTTCATCTGTCAGTATATAGAAACACAATACTACATTATATCAATGAAAGTACTATAACCGAAACACTTGCCTGGATTACACAAGTAACAAGATTTGATCGTTGCATTTCAGGAATACCCTCAGCAGGCATTTCATTCATGAAATACTCTTCTGTATACAATCTGCTTGAAGCCATAGAAAAAGCTGAATAAATATGTTGAGACAAACCAGACAAGTATGCAAAAGGAAGTACAACAATAATCTAATCCATGCAGAGCAGACAATATTATAATAATAATAATCTCAAACAATTGAAAATAATACAATATAAATTATTCGAACCATAATGTGTTCAACACCAATCAGTATTAAATTTAAGAAAAATATGGGAAATTAAATATTAATGAAAGGCACAAGGATCAATTAAGATCCTGTTTTAATAATAAACCAAGCTTTCAAAAAATAAAAAATTAAAATTATCGATTAATATAATGTGATGTGCCACTTTCAATTAGAAATTGTTAGACGATAATTGTTTGCATCTGTAAGTCACGGCTAAACTGAAATAAATTGTTGTAGGTTATATGATATTAACAAAACAATAGTTACTACTTATTAACAAAGGTGAAGACCTGTAACACTTCCCAGGCCTAATTCTTCCAGCCCTACCAGTCCTTTGTCTAGCCGATGCCTTAGATATAGGCGCAACAATAAGGCTTTCAATATCTGATATCTACAAAATAGAACGTAAATTAACAATAAATTTCTAGATAATCATCACCTATATGATCCATAGATAAGATACTTGATAATTCACGAAGATAGATGGTTAATACAGTCTTTACTATCCAAAGTCTTCAACACACATGACACAACTATTAAAACACATTAAGAATATACATATACAGCAATACAGCATCAGTAATAGCCAAAATTCTGTATCAGTCTATAGATAGATTGAGTCAGGTAACAAAAAATTCAACCAAAGAAATGGGAGGATCAAACTTGTGATGAAGTCACAAACAGTAAATAGGAAGAGTACTTTTTTATCAGGAATTGTGAGAGTGGGTAGGTTGAGAATATTAATATATTATTAGTATATCACTAGTGAGGGCATAATAGATATTAGTTAGTAGTGCCTTGGCTAAATAGGATAGTTAGGGTTCTTAGAAGAAGAGATTAATATGTTGGTATTGTCTCAGTAGGGACTTTGAGAGAGACTCGAAGTCTCGAAAGGCTATTGACATTGTAACTTAGTCTTATGTTATATAGTTCTATTAAGAGTTTGATTGTAAGTGGTATCTTAACAAATTAATATCATAGCACATTCTTCCCATTCAAGAAATCGATCGTGATCAGAGCGAGAGGTATTGTTCAATTCAAGGTAATCCATGGCTAAGCAACTGAAAAAGTGGGAAGAAAAGCATCAAAATTTAAAAGAAATGCAACAACAGTTGGAAGACTTGAATAAACAAATGTGGAAAAGTAAAATAAAGGACAATAACCGGAACAGATCCAAAATGAGTAGCAACATAGTCCAAAAAGTATCAGATGGTAAGCAGAGACAAAAAGTGGCCGCAAGGAATCGATCTTGCTCAAGGGTAGGACCGGAAAAAGAAAGGAAACCATTCAAAAAATTACATAAGTATTTTCGTGCAAAGAACCCTTGAACACATATGAGAAGATGAATTATCAACTAGAGAATGAGCATCGTCTCGTCTCAGTAGGGACTTTGAGAAAGATATAGTCATTTTGTTATATTGCAATATAGTTCTATTGTGAGTTTGATTGTTAGAGGTATTTTAACATAAATCTCTATAATGATTATGAATTAAAAGAGAAATAAAATTACTGGATTGTAGAATCGCTGCTTGGAGAACCCACTGTCAACAACATATACAATGCCCTGCACAGAACATAAGAGTTCAGAGTGAAAGGAATGACAAGCAATAGAAAAGTCTTTTAATAAAACACAAATCTAACCTCTAGAGTTAATGATGTCTCGGCTATATTTGTTGAAATCACTACTTTCCTCTTCCCCCTGGGTGTCGGTGAGAAGATAAGCTCCTGCAGTATTTATACCGTATGTGTATAAACAAATGAAATGAGTATTTAATAAAAAAAATTTGTCCCACTGAGTCTAAGATACAATAGAACTTGTCACTTGTTACTAACCTGCTCAGCACGTGACAGCCCAGAGTAAAGAGGCAACACGATCAGTTCTGAAAAAGAAGTATGTAATTAGTCCTGAGATGAACACAAATCTGGAACATAGCATCAATTCTGAGAAACTTCATGAGTAGTTTTTTCGTAGAGCACATACTGTTTTCATCATTTAATTTGGTGCCAACTTTCAAACAAAATAGGCACAAGGTATTACATGAACAATAAGTGCCCATAGCCCAAAACTGAACAGAAGGTTGAATGTACAAACCTGATCTTTTTCTGTCATTTCGCTCATCTTCTTTAAGCAATTGAACAGCAGAATCAATATCATCTTGACCAGTGAGAAATACAAGTATATCACCTGGAGGTTCCTAAGGAACAAACATAATATTTAACAAAGATATTTTTTTTAAAAATACCGGGAAATCGGAGCTTCGCTCCCCTATACCCGGGGCAATATTTAACAAAGATATTGTTTAATGAGGAACATTACACAATGGTTTATGGAAGTAAAGGAACACACAATTTTCTGCATTACTTTCCCATGCCATTGAAAGGCCATTTAGCTTCTTTTTTTTTTTTTTTTTTTTTTTTACTTCTTAAAAACTACATTTTACAAATCAGCCACTGGATTGAGTTAGTTACTGAAGAAGTGCTGCTAGAATCAACGTTCTAAAATGTTTGAACTCCACTCTCACCTCTCTCCAATGAAAGTTGTCTCTTGAAAATTAAATCAGTTTTTGACTAAATTGTAGAAAAATGAATTCGTGAGTACATTGTCTACGACTCTATATCTACATGCTCGTGCAACAACCTTCATCATATCCCTTGCTCAAACAGGTCAATTGTGTGCTGAGCAAAGCACCTGACTAATAGTATTGGAAGGTTGTACTTGTCCACTAATTATTTTTATATCTGTGAGTATCTAAACCGGCTTACACACATCTCGACTGATCTCACGAGACAACTGCCAAGACCTTACTACCTTTGGTGTCGAGGAAATTCGTAAGAAATTCATTTCTAAGTAGATAGTCACCATAGATTTATTAGAGTATAAATGTATTAAATGTATAGTTTATTATGTGATTAGCATGAGGCCCGTTAGGTCCGTTGTAAATTCTATATAAAGGCATTGCCTATTGATAAATAAGGTAGACTGTTTTAGTCCAAGTTCTCTCATTTACATGGTATCAGAGCTTTGGGAGAAAATTTTAGGGTTTCTGTCACTGACCGCCGCCGGAAAAAAAAATTTCGAGTGTTCCCGAAACAGACGGAGCCGATCTACGCAGTGGTCGAAGAATCATCGCCATCCGAGCAGCCACGTGGCAGCAATCGCCACTACTCGTTGCCGCCGCCGCCAGAGCTCCGATCGGGAAATTGATTTGTGGGTTTTGTTCGCGCCGAGGTATACTTCAAGTCTGTCCAATTTATTTTTGGTTTTAGGCAACGTAGGGTCTCCGATTTGCCGTTTAAAGCTGCTATGGAATTAGGGTTTGTTGTTAAACGGGGTTGTTCTGTGTTTTTTCGTGAAATCGAGTTTTTATAGCACGATTGGACCTAATTAGATTCGATCCAACAGTGCAATCGCTCGGAGACGTCTCGGGTTTGTTTTGATTTATTGTTTTAAGAAGCTGTTTTTTATACACTGTTTTGAAGGGCTGTTTAGCTGTGTGATTGCTGGTTTTTAGACTATTTTTATTATAGTTGAATATCCATGGCTGAATTTAAGCAAATGAGAGTGATTTCACATTCCATGGAAATCACAAAAAGGAAGTTAAATGGCACCAATTATTTGGATTGGAATCGAACGATTCGCAATCACCTGTTGAGTAAGAACTAGAGGGACATATGGATGTAGATCCACCTAAAGAAGAAGATGAGAAGAAAAAGTGGGATCGGGTTGATGCACGTCTGTATAACCAGATTACTAATTCAATGAACGATGAGATTGTGGATCTTGTCAGTCATTGAGCTACGGTAAAACAGCTCATGACATACGTGGAATTTCTATATTCCGGAAAAGAACAAGTAACGAGAACATATGACGTTTGTTCGACCTATTTTCATGCTGATCAGAATGGTGAGACATTGATGGCCTACTACACGAAGCACAAACAGAATAGTGCACAAACAGAAACTGAATTACTTGACAGTTACGAGATCGGATATTGCCTATTTTGTGAGTATCGTGAGTCAATTCATGTCATCACCCACAGTCGATCATTGGACAGTTGTTGAACAAATTCTGGGTTATCTTAAGTTTGCTCCTGGGAAAGGAGTTTTGTATGAGAACCATGGACATTCCAATATTGAGTGCTTCTCAGATGCTGATTGGGCAGGCTCTAAAGAGGACAGACGATCTACCTCGGGTTACTGTGTATTTTTGGGAGGTAATCTAGTTTCTTGGAAAAGTAAGAAACAGAACGTGGTGTCTCGTTCGAGTGCTGAATTAGAATATAGAGCTATGTCACAGGTGACATGTGAGATAGTATGGCTGATCCAACTTCTTAACGAAATTGGAATGAAAGTCGTGACACCTGTTAAGCTATGGTGTGATAATCAAGCAGCAATCCACATTGCCTCTAGTCCAGTATTTCACGAGAGAACTAAGCATATTGAAGTGGATTGTCATTTTATTCGAGAAAAGATACAACAAGGATTGATTTCGACAGGTTATGTGCAGATAGGTGAACAGTTGGATGACATCTTCACCAAAGCATTAAATGGAGTTCGGATAAATTATCTCTGTAACAAGCTGGACATGATAGATATATTCGCTCTAGCTTGAGGGGGAGTATTAGAGTATAAATGTATTAAATGTATAGTTTATTATGTAATTAGCATGAGGCCCGTTAGGTCCGTTGTAAATTCTATATAAAGGCATTGCCTATTGATAAATAAGGTAGACTGTTTTAGTCCAAGTTCTCTCGTTTACAAGATTGAACTCATTCCCTTTTAGTTCTTCAAAGGCTCTTTAGACAAGGATGGTTTGTCCACTATTCTTTTGCTACTTTTTGAACTTGTGTCTTTAAAACTATTTGCATATGCAACAATTAGTTTTTCTAGTACATGTAATAGGTCCTCACTGGCAAATCAATAATGATATACACAATCTTAGCAGCCACCTGTTCATGAATCGACAATACAGTTGAAACAGCAGACTGGACATAATTTGAAACAGGCTCCTCGAGGTAAAAGATTTGTACATTAAACCCTCTTCCCTGAATGTCAAAAGGTATAATATGCTTCAGTTACAATTTCGATTGGATATGAATGTGAACAAATTCTTGACAAAATAACATCATCAAGATTCCAAGAAAAAGACAGAAGAAAATGAGAACTTGCATCTCCCAATTTTTAAACCAGAGAAAAAAGGCCCGACAGTACGAAATCTTTGCCAACTTTTATACCTCGACTGATAGGATTGTAGGTTCCACCTTTGGTTCAAGTGCCTCTTCAAGTCCTCGGCGTCTTTTGCTAATTTATAAAAAAGAGAAGTTAACTGAATAAATAATGGCTTCAGTAGCCATCGTATTATATCGATTGGCTTGTTAAAAGAAGTGCATAAAGCGATTTCCTCTTTTAGTTTAACTTTTATTTATAAGAACAATCAAACAACATTTCATTTGATTAGATGAGATATGCAAACAAGAGACGAAAAGCACTCATCCTACTCCAAGGGAATTTTTTTTTGAAACAAGGTTAACCACGCCCGTCCCTAGGCTGGGCACCGAGAGACATCGAAGGAGTAATGTCATAGCAAAGGTACTCATCCTACTCCAAGGGAATTACAAAAGCTCTCCAAGCAAAGGTACTGTAAGAGCAAAAGTAATCATAATATAATAAAACCTGGCTTGGAAGAAAGATGACATTGATTTAGCCTCAATTGTAGCAGAAGAAATAATCAAGCGTAGATCTGATCGCCGCCGTTGAATCTGGATTACAAGCAATCAACACGTTAAAGAAGGCATAAGCTGCCAAGTTACTGAAAGTACATACTTGGTCCTGATTAATGATTTCCGTACCTTTTTCAACAAACCAAGTAACATGTCAGTTGAGATAGACCTTTCATGAGCTTCATCCACCATTATTACACTAAAATGATCAAAAGAAATTATTTTAATTTTTTAATTAACAATTTCACTAGCATAATATGATACGATTTGCTCGCACTAAAATACAGACCAACAACCTCTCGTTTGAAAACTTAAAAAATACATTTAATGACTAGCAGTAATATTTCAAAGACAGAGGAAAAGAGACCATCCAATTGTAATTAGAAGGTACAGAAACCAATAAAGTCATATGCTAGAAAACGAGATAATTAA
Source organism: Sicyos edulis (assembly GCA_036507275.1). Taxonomy (NCBI): domain Eukaryota; kingdom Viridiplantae; phylum Streptophyta; class Magnoliopsida; order Cucurbitales; family Cucurbitaceae; genus Sicyos; species Sicyos edulis. The sequence continues at coordinate 16,063,339 of CM071846.1, read as the reverse complement.
AAACTTCCAACAATGAGATCATACTTTAAAAAGTTTCAAAATACAATACCTATACTTGGTCAAAAGTGGATCGTCCATCATCTCTCTGAGTAATACACCATCTGTGAGAAATTTTACCCTCGTCACATCCTGTGCTGCCAAAATAGAAAAGCTATCAATATCCATGTCATAAGAACAACCCCTATACAAGAAAATAGAAGTACATCCGCAAATAATGATTTTGCATTGGGCATATAAGATTGAATAGATGGGTCTGTTAAGAAGAAAGAAAAAGAAAAGGACTCACTGGGTTTGTAAGATCTTCAAATCGAATGGTATAACCAACTTCTTCACCAAGCTTAACGCCCATCTCTTCAGCCACCCTAGAAGCAACGGTCTGAGCAATAGGGGAAAAAAATGGAAATTGTAATGGATGAGCTCTTCTCACAAAGTTATTACAAATTTAATACCGTATAGATCCTCATTAATAAGTAATAACAGTATAAATACTCATTAATAATAGTATTATAAGAAAGTATGTAACAATACTCATCAACATCGATGACTACATTTGCTAATTTGAGATTAAAGTGACCATATCTATAATTATTTTTTAGATTCAACATTTTGACTAGTCTTGTAAGTTTCCCACTAAAAAATGCTCAAGTATAATCTGTTTTCTTTTCTGTTTGTTATTGCCCCGTGGTGTGCGTAAACTCGACCGGACACTCATGAAAAGTAAAGCTAGTAATGCACCTGAACAGCCAGTCGTCTTGGTTGGGTGCAGGCAATTACTCGACCACCATCAGCCCAACCAGCTTCTCTAAGGTACTGCACTTCCCACAAAGCATTACATTACAACAAAATTAACAAACTAGCTAGCTACTGAAGATACCAAAGTTCAATTGAAACCACAGAAATTCAGCAAACTACACAGGGTCACCTGAGGAATTTGAGTGGTTTTGCCGCTACCGGTCTCGCCAACAATGATAGTAGTGGAATGCGTTTCAACTGAATAAAGAATGGCAGTGCGATACTTATAAACAGGAAGCCTCTGCCTCTGATTCTCAATGCTCGAGAACTTAAATCTATTCCACGGATTACGAAAATGACAAACAAAATTAAGAGAACTATGAGATGATGACGATGGTGATTAGGTATTGAAGCTTAAAGAGAAAGAAGAACATGGGCGTACCCTGATGAAGAAGATGAAAAGAAAAGAACGCCGCCCTCTCCATCGTCGAGCAGCTGAGGTTTCTCGGTGCCTGGTTTCCAGAATTGCGCCATTTTTTCTGTTTACAAGCTCTCCAAAACTATGAAAGTTGGAGCACACTAAAATGGGCAGTTCAATGTGAAGAAGAAAGGCCCATTAATAACCCAATTTTGAGCAACTCCAATTACTTTGCTTTTCTTTTGGGCTTTTGGATAATAGGCCCATCATTTTTATATGTTTTTTTAAGTATATCGAATTGGGTTCTTGAAGAATTTTTTTTTTTTTTAGCATATATTAGGGGAGAGGGATAAATATCGATTCTCGGTCTCACATCTGTGATCTTAGTATTGAACTGATTTACAATCAAATAATGAAACTATTCCGTCACTGACCTTAAATAATTAAATTTTATGAGCCATATAAAATAATAAATTATTTTTATATAACAGCACCATTATTTTAAGTGAATTTTTTGTTGATGGCGAATTATAGAATTTATATTTTTATTTTAATAACCTTTTAAAAATAATTTATACTTTTTTTTTAGAACAAAAATAATTTATACTTAATAGAATTTGTCTTCGACCAATTTCAGACTACTAATTTGTGAGTTTTTTTTTTTTAGTACATTAATCTGTGAGTTGGAATGTAAGTACATTGTTTATTTTCATTTTTTTTTGTTTTTGGTTTTGTTTTTTTTTTTTTTGGCATCTATATAATTTTTTCTTTTTTTATTATTCATAAAAAATATTCTTATTTTAAATTAATTGTTTGGTCTGGAAACATTTAAACTTGTCTTTATTTTTTATTTTCCAAAAAAAAATTATTAGACAATTGTTAAAAGTAACCAAATATACAAAGACTTGAAATGTTAATTGAGCTCAACTTTGATTGGCATACGAAAAGATTGAGAATGTGTTAGCTTGATTGATTGATTGTAATTTAATTCGACAACTTTTATGGATTCAATCATAAAAATCGACATGTAGCTATCATCTTATTTGAGAACGTATCATCTCTTTATGATTTGTGGTCTCCTCTCCAATTTTAACTATATATATAAATAAACTCGTTGGCCTATTCTATAACATTTTAATCAAGATTAAAGTATGAATGTTTTAATGTTGTGTCCATTCATTTAGTTAGACCAGACTAGACACATTTGTTAATTATTCTCCTCAATGACCTTTTAAAGAATAAAAGAAAAACCTACAAACTTTTTAACTTTTTAGCTTCTGACTTTGAAATAGATGAAGATATAAGTACTCTAACTTTGATGAAAATTATTTTAAATTGGGTGGGGAATCTCATTAACAGCTGAGCCACCCTTCACCATGTTATTCCACACTTTAATCTTTGAGACCAACCATTTCTGACTTTGAAGCATCAAAGTAAGCACGCAGTTTCATAATAAAAACATGAAACAAGACTGGAAAAAAAAAACAGCAAAATTTAATGTTGTTTAGCAAATAATCATAGTATATAATATAATGAAACCCTTTCGTGAAATATGCATTTATTGGATTTATCCCTTCTGAAACTGAAAGTACTAGATTCTCTGTTTCACATTTGTCTTCAATTCTTTTGCCACTGTGGAAATCTAATGCTGAAAGTGTCTGCCACTTAAATTACATTTCTTATTAATAAACTAGGTCCAATCTCATATTCTCTAATAATTTAAAAATGAATTTTATTTTTTATTATTATTTTTTTATATTCGTAACTGTCCAGGCTAGTTTGTACGTATCTCGATTAATATCACGAAGCATACTTTTGGAAGTATGTGAATCTTAATCAAAGTTCAAAAACAAAAACAAACTTTTTGAAGTTACTTTTTTTTGTTTCCAAAATTTTGTTTGGTTTCTACAAATATCAAATATAGATACAATGTAGATATCTATATAAAAGAAAGCATATGATATGGTAGTTGATGTAGGTTTAAATTTCAAAATCCAAAAACTAAAATACAAAATGGTTATCAAACGGGATCTATGGGATAATCCGACAAACATAACTTCTCTCTTAAACTACTTAATAAACTTTTGCTTTTAAATCTATGTTTTATTTTTATCATCAACTTTCAATTTAATGTTTAATGGATTCTTAAATTAACAAAAAAAAATGTCCAATAAATCTTTTCAAACTGTATCTTTTTTTGAAACTAATCTATTTGAAAATTGATTGAATCTTAGTCTAACAAGATTTTGAATTTTCAATGTTGTGTCCAGTTGACTTGTGATTTTCTTTTTAAAAATTGGATATGTTAAGAGTTTAAACACAAAATTTAAATTTTAAAACTTTAGATTAAGCATACACAAAAAAGGAGATTTTTTTAGAATAAAAGGTGACGTTTTTTGTTTTTGAGAATAAAAGGTGATTCCACTTCTAAAATATGAAAATGTTTAATATTGCATTGTACTTGTTTTTGTTTGTGATAAATGCAGTGACTCATTGTTAGGTGATGACTGAAGCCAAGTGATAGTGGCCCCTCATCCTTCCAATTAATAACCCAAAAGGTTATTCACTGCAATATAATAAAGAGAAATTGCATTAAAAAAAAAACAATAAAAAAAAAAAAACAGACCTTTTGTTGTGGGATGCTTTCGTTACTGCTTTTACAGATCCACGAATTTTGTGGTTCCAATTCAAAACGCCAAGAGGAATGTGGGAGTGAGAGAGACAAATGGTTCTTCACCTTTAAACTTTCAGCCTTTTCCACAAATGTAAAACACAACAAAAAATATTCTCCACTCACTAATTCATATTACTTTTATCCATGTCTATTCCTATGGACATGAGTGAATTCACGTTCTCATTTTTTAACCACTATAAATAACCAAATCGAATTAAAACATTTCTCCTTTTTAGTTACAAATAGGCAAGGATGAATATTTGAACTATAATACATAATACATGATTTAATGACTAGTAGATAGATATCGAAGGGTCAATGGCACAATGGTTTCATTCTTTAGTTGTAAACTAGTTCAACACTAGCATCATAGATTCAATCTCGAGAATCAATATTTGTCTTCCCTCCCCCGATATGTACTAAAACAAAAGACTAGTAGATAGATGAGTATTTCTTTAAAAGAAGACACAAACATAGTTTCACATCAGTTAACCAACCAAAGAAAATATGTTAAAGGTCATTTGAAACTCAAAAGTATACTTAGTTTCTTTCTTGTTCAGACCGCCAATAATTATGGTGTAACAAACATTAATCTAATCTCAATCTCAATCCTTCATTTATATATATTCGAAATAGTCTATACTAGTTTGCGGTTATCTTAACTAGCATCAGAAGACATATCATCGAACCTCTAAAAATTAATTTTTAGGTAAGTGGTCACCATAAATTAAACTTATTATTTCTTAGTACCTCAAGGCTCAAGGTCCTCTTGACCCTTAGACCACTTTATAATAATTGCAGTACCATAAATCTAAATACACACAATGACTATCTCTTTAATCAACCTCAAACACAGACAATAATTACTCACCAACAACGGTTATCATATCTTATCCCAAACGCTCCTTGAGTAAACACGAATGACCTCTTTACACATAAGCCAACACAATCATACCACTAGAGAAATACACTACCCGTTCTTAATTTAACTCGAAGTGGGGATAAATAATAGGGTGGGTGTGACATTGATATGAGTAGGAAAAATGGGGTAAAGTGTAGTGAGTGAGGCCCCTGTGCTAGCACATGCCTTGCATTTATGAACTTCATTACTCATGCTTGCATTGCCTTGCCTTGCCTTGGCTGGGCTTATTATTACAGGTCTTCTGTCCACACACTCTCTCTATCAGCTTTTATCAGCCTTCCATTCATTTAATTGTTTTCAGTGGCTGCCAAATATTTAACCAAGTTGCAAAGATAAGTGCAACCAATTAAAGTACATACATATTTTATTGAAAAAGCATAAAAATAAGGTTTGAATCTATGACCATCTTTGTTCTGTTCTGTTAGTTGCACGCCACAAACTTTCTGGATTGGGACAAGAATTATAGCCACACATCTATATCATATGGGCACCAAATATTCGAGTTAATTATCAAAATAAGATATGGTATTTTCAAGATTCGTGAAAATTAAGATTTTCAGAAAGTGTCAAGCCAGAGCAAATCTTTTAGCAGATAAAAAATTAAGAAGCTTATAGGATATGATCTATAGATGAAGCTGTAAAAGGTAAGTGGTTTTTTGCTGAGATAATTACAATTTGAAGTCAGAATATTAGGTATTTTTGAAGAGTAAACATCATTTGGATGACTAAATCTTCACATCATATAATTACATTAAAAACGAACAAGGCTATGTGACTTATTTTACACATATCGTGATGTTTATTCATTCCTTAGATAAACAAACTACTCTAATTAAAAAATAAGAATAATTGACAGAGACTAACTCAAGCGAGTAATATTAAAGTTGAGAGAGAAATGCAAAAAAGTAAAAATATGTGGTTCTAAGGGTGGATAAGTATTTCCAAAATACTTACCAACCCTTGGGTAAGTATTGCTCAACTCAAGCATAGTTCAACAACTAAGACTCTTTATTTTATTGAAAATGTCATTAATTCAAATCATCTCTAATCTCATAAGACGTGTACTCACAAAAGAAAATTTTAAAAGAATATGACTAGCAAAATTTAGCAACTTCCTACTATAAATTAGATAATAAGCCAAGCTTCTATTCATATTTCTATAATAGATTAATTGCTAAATATATTCTATACCTATAAAATGAGACATGAAAATGATATTTTGCCAAATTAGTGCCCGTAGATGCTACTGAATGGTCTTCATTAGACCCCCAGACCCACTTACTGAAACAATATCAAACACAAAATATAAATTTTGTGTAGCAGTACTACCCAGTACCCACAAACAATTATATATGTATATAATATTTCACTTTCTCTCTAGCTTTCTGTTGGCCTATTAGTATTGGGTTTCACGGGTCTTGATTTTTCCCCTTTTTTTTCTTCACAGCAATCTGTCCTCCAACAACAACTTCAACTCCTGGGGTCCTTCCCCCTTTTTTATATTCTTCTTTCCACTATTCCTTCTTTGTCCTAAGCTGCCTTTTCACTCTCACCACTCAGCCATGCCAGTCCCTTCTTCTTCTTCTTCCCCCCTCTCTCTCTGTTTTCTCACTCTGCTTCTCATTTTCATCACACCATCAAAATGTGGTGCAGCTACAGCAGCAGCAGCTCCTAAACAAGCCCCCGCCCGCCGCAACCGCCTCCTCACGGTCGACTACTACAACAAAACATGCCCTCACCTCGAGCAACTCGTCTTCTCAATCACAACCCAACAGTTCAGAGACGCACCAGTCTCAGCTCCCGCAACACTCCGCCTCTTCTTCCATGATTGCTTTGTTGAAGTAAGAAAAAATGGGAATCCCACTACCCCAATACCCCACATTTTGAAATAATAATAATATAGTTTATATTGCATGCATTGGTCTATCAATTTCAATTACCTGTTTTTGTTTTGAAGTTGAGAAACTTTTGAAAATGGCAGGGCTGTGATGGGTCGATTCTGATATCTACAAAGCCTGGCAGTAAAGTGGCAGCGGAGAAGGATGCGGCGGACAACAAGGGGCTGAGAGTGGAGGGGTTTGAAAGCATCAAGAAGGCCAAGGCGTTGGTTGAGAGCAAGTGTCCTGGCGTTGTGTCTTGTGCTGACATCCTCGCAATTGCAGCCAGAGATTTTGTCCATTTGGTGAGACCCTTTCCCTTGATTCTAAGAAATCTGGTCATTTTTTCTGCATACAAAGCACTACAAAAGAAAGAAAGATTAGAAAGAATAAAAAAACCCAATGAATTGCATTTGGTAAATTTAGTACAATGATTTGATATTGGATTGACATTGTTTGTTAATATTCTGCTTTAAAAGTTAGGTTAAATCAAGGGAAAAGAACACATGTAAATTCAACCAAGTATTATGAATTTCCGAAATCCAAGAAAACTTGCCTTTCATTTTGCCATTTTCTCTGTTGTTTGATTAGAAAACTTAGGCAATACAAGAAGCAAAATGACAAGAAGAAGATGCTTCGGTTTGTTATTGGTCTGTAAATGTTTACAAGGTCCACAACATCAAAATGTAGATTAAAATTTGTCTTTTCAACTTCACCATTTTCCATTTCTGTAAGGTCAGATCTGACACAGCCTCAAGTTTATGAAAATCATACATTAAATGGAAACATAATTATATTCAATAGAATAGAAATACAATTAACTGCTGTCATGGAAACAGCAACTAAGCCAACAACTAGATAGATCCAAATCCAAATCCAAAATCAAGCTAAACCCAAAGCAATGGATCAAATCTCCATGTGGTTAACTTATTTTTCTCATCGAATTGTTTTACTACTAATTTGTCCTATACTAATCTCCATTAATTAATCTAATATCCCTCTTTTCAATGATGTTTTAGTGAATATCAATGTGTAATCGTTATACATGGAAGAAAGCAAGAAATAATTGAAATTAGGTCAAGATAATTACTCTCTTCTCCAATCTATCTCAGGAATGATAATGTAATTTGAATGAAATTTCTGAGAATTACAGGCAGGAGGACCGTATTACCCGGTGAAGAAAGGGCGATGGGACGGGAAGATATCGACGGCGGCCAGAGTAGGTACGAATCTGCCGCGAGCAAACTCCACCGTCGATCAGCTCCTCAAGCTGTTCAACTCGAAAGGCCTAAGCGCCGACGACCTAGTCGTCCTCTCCGGCGCGCACACGATCGGGTTCGCGCACTGCGAGCATTTCACGAGCCGTCTGTACGACTACAGAGGCACGAAGCAGCCGGATCCGGCGATCGACGGGCGGCTGCTGAAGGAGCTTAGGATGTCGTGCCCTCGCTACGGCGGGAATGCGGACATTGTGGCGCCGTTCGACGTAACGACGCCGTTCGTGTTCGACCATGCGTACTACGGGAATCTGGAAGGGAGATTAGGGCTGTTGGCAACGGATCAAGCTCTGGTTTCTGATGCGAGGTTTAAGATGATGGTGCAGAGTTTGGCGAAGGATAAGCAGAAGTTTTTTCAAGCTTTTGCGGCGGCGATGGACAAAATGGGGTCGATTGGCGTCAAGAGGGGACGAAGACATGGAGAACGAAGGACGGATTGTAGTATTCATCAGACTTGATTCATGACAATATTTTTAAATAAATAATCCATTATTTTTTTTTTTTTAACATATGGGAGAAATTTCTTTTCTTGTTTTTGCAGCTCAACTTGCTAAAAATCTGATACTAAATTTAATAGTTATTAATTTTGTAATTTAGCGATTAATAAAATCATCCAACATTTTTTTCGAAATCATCACAAGATTAAGGAATTTTTGGGTACCAATGATAGTTACCGATAATGGTTGTTGGTCTAATTCAAGACCCAATAGTCCAATCAATCCCCATTCTATCTCAATCATTTTTAACAATAGTAACCGAATATATAAATTATCTATACTCCAAATATAAATAATTAAGCTTCGTTTGATTTGTCATTTATATTTTAGGAGTTTGGATTTAGAAATGTTATTTGATAAATTATAAAAGTGTTGATTTCATTTTGGGGTTTGAACGTCGCAAATTTGGAAGTTGAGAAATGATTTTGTATTATAATGGGTCTCACACAAACTTAAAAGATTGTGACTTTTTTTATAATTATTGCAAACTTATAAGAAATGATAGTTTACTAATAACGATTAGCAACTTGTGCCTCCAAATATACGATAAAGGAGTTGTGAAAGTAAAGGATAATAGCTAGGAAGGTATAAAAAGTTTGGTAAAGATAAAATTTCATATGAATAGAATATTTATAAGTGATCTTAGAAAAAATATTCATTCGAATAGATATGTTATATGAATGATTGCACTATAAAACTCTCATTTGAAAAAAGTATTAAGAGTGTTAAAAAGATATTATAACAAAAAAAGTTTAATGAAAGTTTTTAAACCTCACAAATCAAATAAGATAAATGGTCATCATGAATTAAATTCGATCACCTTTTAATTTTTCAAAACTCTCCTCTTTTTTTTGAAACAAGGGTAATCACGTCTTACGCCAGGCATCGAGAGATATTAAATAAATAATGTCACATGTAAGTTTTCAACTACAGTGTCACCTTTCTTTTGAAGGCTCAAAACTCTCTCCTAACTAGGAGTTCACTCCATAATAATTTACGATCATCATCTCACTTTAAATTTAAATAATATCGAAAGTTCTCATTTGTATATGAACATACAACCCAATGAAAAAAAAATCCTTCGGCTCCCGTTGTTATCTTGATTTCAACTTTTTTTGGTTTAAAGAACTCCATATTTTTTATCGTGCAATCAATTATTTTAAAAGAAAAATGGAGGAAAAACAATATTTTTAGCTTTTTTAATTTTGGACGGCTGGGCTGGTTCCAGCATTTAAGAAAAAGAAATGAATAGCGTAGCAAACCTGGCATTGTTCCCAGCAAGCAGCGTCGGTACCAAGCGAACCACAGTCTTCCGCAGCAGCAACAACAACAACGACAAAATACGATCCATGCGAGCTGTGGTTCAGAGAGTCGCCTCTGCAAGCGTCCAGGTCCGTCCCTTTTCTCTCTTTGCTTTGCTTTTTCTAAATCGCCAATGTGAAATGCTGCATTTCGCAGGTCGATGGGCGCACCGTTTCGGAAATCGGGCCCGGCCTCCTCGTGCTCCTCGGCCTTCACGACTCCGACTCCGATGCCGACGCCGAATACATGTACTGTTTTTATCCCCATCTCTCTCTCTCTTTCCTTAATTATAAAACTTGTTCTTATCACCAACCTACTTTTTCAAATTGGATTTCAGATGCCGTAAGGTTCTGAAGATGAGATTGTTCCCAAATGAAAGTACCGGAAAAGCTTGGGACTATAATGTAATAATACTTACTTTCTTTGCCCTCCCATTTCACTCCACTTAACAAAACCTCTTCCGGGTTTGGTTTGGTTTACAAGTTTCCTTCATATTTGCAGGTAATGCAGAAAAACTACGAGGTTCTCTTAGGTAAGTCATAGGGGTTTGTTTCAAACACCCTGTAATTAAAGACCAATGTTGATGGTTTCTCTTGTTATCTATCTTTTTTGCCTATGTTATTACAAATTAAGGCACATTTTGAAAACTAAAAAGAGAGAGATGAAAACTATGTTATAGAAATTCAGAGGACCTTGCAGATCCGAGAGGTGATGGATTCAATCCATGTGGTCACCTATTGAGACAATTTCCTATGAATTTACTTGGCATCCAAATGTTGTAAGGTTGAATAATATGTTAAGTGAAAATAGTCAAAATATACCTAAGTTGTCCAAAACACTCATGAATATTAAAAAAAAATGGAAAGAAAATAAGCTAACCAAATGGTTATCAAAAGTGGCCTAAATTATACGTAGTGAATTGCAATCAGTGAGTCAGTTTACACTCTATGGAGTGCTGAAGGGCAACAAGCCGGATTTTCATGTGGCAATGCCTCCCCAAAGAGCCAAACCCTTCTATGCTTCTGTGGTCGAGCGGTTCGGAAAATCCTACAACCCAGACGCGATTAAAGGTAACCTATGCATCTTTCTTCCCCTAATTTCAGTTTCTCAAATTGGAATGGTTCAACCAGTAGAAAGAGTATACTGAATCTTATCTTTGTTCCCTTTTCCTGTTGGCAGATGGAGTGTTTGGAGCAATGATGAAGGTAATCTCACTATGGCACTATGGTCAGTTTTGAAGTTTCAAGTAACTTTTATGCTTTATGTGATTAAGAAGTTCTAATATTTTGGTCACTGATTTTTGAGAAGGTCAATTTGGTGAATGATGGCCCAGTCACAATGCAGATTGACTCTCAGTCTAAGCAAGCAAATCAACCAACTTAGAGCTCTTCTGCCTGCTGGGTCTTCAGAAAATGGTGATTTAACAGTGATTTTTATCAACTTTCATTCCTGGAATACACTTGGAAGTTCCAGAAGCCTCATAATTTTTCTTTTCTAAGAAACAATTTTGTTGATGTATGAAACTACAAAAAGGAAAGACTCTGAGGTTATGCTATAGGGATGAAGAAGGAAACATTTACACCAGAGCATTTCTTATCTTGGAAAAATTCTTATATTCCCTTCTTGCCAAATACTTTATGGCCTTGCAACTTGAATCTTGTTTGTTTTGGATTCAACAATTTAGGATTTGGCTTTCAAATTCTTTATGGCCTTACAACTTGAAGATTAGCTTAATGGGATGGAAGACTTTCTGCATCGAGGTCGAGGTGCTTATATCCTCACATTATGCTTTATTCTAGTTTCTATTAGCATTGGCTCTGGGGTTGTATGGTGATTCACTCCTATGACACTATTGTTTGTTTCTTGTTTTATCATATTTTTATCTCTAAGATCAGAGCAATCCACTAAGGCTTTGCTAAGAATCCTGATGAGGACTTATAAAAAACTGTTCAGCTCCCTTTGTTAGCTTTATACCTAATCAATTCAAGCCCTCATACTTGAAGAAATATCTGCAGGCTCAATAACCAGTATGATCTAATTTACAAGATACAAATAAAGTACATTGTTGTCTATGTATTCTCTGTAAAGGCTTTTCAAGGGTAAGCTCATGGAGAGTAAACTCGTTATGAAGCAGGCCACAAATATTTTTAATGTAGAATACTGTATGTAATCTTGAATGTGCATAAGTTAGAATAAGTAATAGGATGAAGTATGAACACCGAAAATGCAAAAACTAGAGTATTGTCTACTCAAATTGGTTAAGTATCCTGAATTGGGTAATTTTCTTACCTGTACATGGCATCGTTCTTAATGCAATTGATAGCTCAACATGTTACTTTTTTCTTCATCAATTGTTAACTTCGATCATAAGCATATAATGAGATCTCCGAGAGTAAACGTCGCAAAAAGTGACTTTATTTAGGCCCTATAACTTTTTGGAGAGGATTGTTGCCGCTACAAAAATGGCCTCTTTTGCCAATGATGAAACTTCCAGCTGCCTGCATTATGAAATTAGAAATGATCTTAAAATTTGAAAGGGAAGTCGGGAAGTTGAAAATCTACTCCATAAAGTTGGTAGTATTTTTTATGCAACTAAGATCCAAATTACTGAAATTCGAATATTCAAAAAAAAAAATCCAAATTAGAAAAATCAACCTTCACGCTATAACTAAGATGACATCATGGCAGTGATTTGCTCTAAAAAAAACAAACAAACTTAAAAGGCAGCCTAAAAATATTTTTCAGACTTCTCTTGTCATAATGCAACTCCTACTTGTCCCTACCACTTTTGTTGTCTGGCCCTCCCTTCAGTTCCCAGATTGAAAGGTTCATGCAGCTCGTGACTCATGACATTTAAAGATTCCATTAAGTTGTTTTAGAATACTGATTGTAGCCATCGCCCTTATGGGTAGGGCGAACCAAATCTTTGTTATCAGAGCCCGTAGTAGTGTAGAAATCAGATATGTTTTCAAGTTTTCTTTCTTTAAATTCGTTAGTGAGTCAACTTATGCACATTTTGACTATTCTTACAAACCATTATTTGACCTTACAACATTTGAATGTCCAAAAACTTACAAGAAATTAATTCTTAAGCAAGTGACCATCATATATTGAACTCATAATCATTTTGTTTCCAAGGCTTCTCTACTTTTTTAAGGAAAGAAAAAACAACAGAACTAAACATGTTGAATCACTACGTAAATTCACTTAAATTTTCCAAGAAATGCAATCATTAATTGGGTGATACTAGAGACTTGCCAAGGACCGAAGGGGATACAACTTTTTAAGTTAAACTATAAGTTGACGTTCAGTTGACGCGCGTGCAAGGCGTAGGACATGGAGAGACATTGATATTGAACTTCCATTCACTTCCAGCCGCAATTTCAAAAGATCAGAGAGGTTTCCAAATTTGGCATAAAATATGAAGTGAAACGTAAAGCTTGCCCATGAGCGGGCAAACGTCTAAGTTTAGACATGTTGACTATACATACATATATATGATAAGGCCTGTTTAGAAGTAGAATAAGAAATGGCCAATCCTATTAAGAGTAGGATAAGGAATTACCAATCCTATAAGGAGTAGGATAAACATATTAGACTATAAATAAGAGAGGATAGGAAAGTAAGGAGATATAGAGAAGTATTGATATAGAGTGATCTCAAGATTGGGAGGGTCCGAGTACCTTTAACATTTGGGCTAATTAGTATCTTTATTATCATTTTATTTAATATATAATTAGCTCTTATCAATATATATATATAAATAAAGACAATGGAATCTGTAGAAGATATAAACTAGAAACTTACGCGTCCAATGTCAGGAGGCAATTAAAAACTGAAATCAAATTCTTGCAAGTCTCCATTACGGAACCACCAGCTACTTGTTCTTTGGAATCGGGGAGGCCTCCAACCGGTTGTTTAGTGGAGGACAGCAGAAAAGCCTGAAGGACAATGGACAAACTCAACAAGATTGAAATGTAAACCTTTAAAGAATAATCCAACAGATTTGTGTCATGATAAATTAAATTTTTTTAACTAAAAGTTTATTCAAGTACTTATGAACATGGATTATCCCGTTTCCCACAAAGGGCAACATGAGCTAGGATGAAAAAGATTTTCACGAAGTATTGATGAAACTTATCTCATCTTACAAGCAGCAGATGAGATAAATTTATGAGACAAGATGAAATTTATGAGATATATTGTATATGAGAAAAGAAGTGAATCACCTGAAAACCATGTGCTAACAAAAGAAGAATTGTATTTGCACCAATCTTCTTCGTAATACTTTTAATACTAGAGCTGTTTGAAATGCACTTCAATACTCCAGAGAATGTAGCATCTTCTACAGGACCATTTGACCTCCTAGTACGAACAGCAGACTGCAATTTGAAAAACTCATTCATGGTTGTTTTGCTTAATACTTGATTGCTCCTTTTTTAATGCATACGTACATATACACACACATGCATGTATATAAATATATATATATATATATATGTACATGTATGTATATATAAATGTACATGTATGTATATATAAATGTATGGATAACTGAGTTACAGAGCCCGTGTGATCAAAGATTATACTCGGTAATTACTGCTGATGCTTTAAAATATAAATTAGGCTAATAAGATCAAATACATTTAAAAGAAACCAAATAGGAACAGTATAGAGTAAACTATGGTGCTAATCCCATATGGACCTTGGGGATGTATTTCCAGAAAAAATGCACGATTATTTCCAGTTTCCATTTTGAGTCCTTGAAGACCTGCAGAAGAAATTTGCAATATCATAATGTGTAAACACGTTGAAGAACTTGAAGCATAGGACTACAATAATCTGAAAAGGCCTTGACAAACTTGTATGAAAACTGGCAAGGAAATTCATGCAAAAGAAAATAATCATGATGAAATCAGGGGAATCATGTAGTTATATATTTGAGTGCTGCTTTGAAAAATGAACTTAGAGTATACAAAACATATGTATGAATCAGGATATCATGAAAGGCCCACAAGCTGTATAACAATTCTCGTATCCTGCCATTGCCACTATATTGCCCACTATTACTGATTGCAGAATAAGAAAAGCATAAAGTTCCAAGCATGAGAAGAATAACGCTGTAAGATGCAACCTGAAGAAATGGCGAAAGAATCTTTTTATCATAAGTAAGTTCATCTTGTATAATCTCTGCCAGTGGCGTTCTGAAATTTCACCAAAGCATATTTTTAGAGAATAATCCCTATTCCAAGTAGAGAGAATATACAGCAGGAGAAATATAAAGGTAGAATAGAGTACCTCACACCATCAGCCCTTGTAGTATGACCTTGCATATCCGCATCCTTTTTTAAGGAATCAAGCTCCATTACCTATGCCAGTTCTCCATTAAGAGCAATAATAAAGAAAATCAAAACTTGGACGACCAAATTGCCAGAATACCTACCATGACCATAAGTTTCAGCGTGGCAGCACATGTTATCCCTCCAAAATGAAGTAAGGCAGTTGTCAAAGCAGTATCAGTAGCTTCAGGTTGTTTCACCACAGAAGTTTCAGAATCTGGAAGAACGTTGTCGTATTCAGCAAGAAATTGACCCAACCCACACAGGGTGGTCATACAATCCTTCATTAATCCTTTGTAGTTTATTTTCCTTGAGCACTAAAGAAGAAATAGAATTTTAAACACAAGCATAGTCAAGATTTCCAGTGCTTCCTAGATGCTAGTTGCTATACTGAAAGAAGCCTCCGTTTTAAATGCAATACAATATAGTGCCATGTGAACGATAACTAATACAGCTAAAACAGGATGAAAAATATATCATACCAGAATCATGTTAAGCAAAGATTCCCGTACAAAGATCCAATTCATGCTTTCTGCATGCCATAAAACTTCTTAATTACCATTATCAGAACTTTACGAGGGCAAGACTTGTGAATATAGTAGGGTACCTTTATACATATGATTTCGAGGTACAAAATCTCCTTCAAGAACGCTCGCAAGATAATGAAACAATAACATGTTGCTAAGGACCTGCAACAAATTTGAGCAAGGTTGACAACGAGACTAGACAAAGGGCTAAAGCTGCTAAAATTTCCATCCATCCCCTTCAAGTTTTTTTGCTTTTTGAAACCCCCCTTCAATTTGTATTATCACTTACACAGAAAAATCATGCATAGACTTAATATTATGATTTATATTACAGTCTCTTAGTGAAGTCACAACTGTGGTTTGCACTAGACTCTTTTCAAAGACAAAGAAAACATAAAAAAAGGAGAAAACCTTCGTATCTGATGCTTGGAAACTTTCAACATCAGAGACTTCTGCAAGGCCTTGCAAAAGTAGATGAAAATTCTGCAAGCAACAGAAACTTCATTGAAGGTTAGATAGTACAAGCACAAAGGAGGATTCTAGAAGCACGTCAATTCAATACTTCAAAGTTACATAATAAAGTGAACTAGCTCAAGCTAAACCTTCTTTCAAACTGAAACAAATGTAGCTGAAGAGTAATTATAAGTTATATCAGTAAACATGGTGTTGCCTTGAGATCATCCAATCAGGCAGAAAATAATATAAGGTAAGTTTGGAAGGTAAAAAAACTGACAGGGGGGTCAAGTAGTCCACCAGTGAGGTCATTAGCCATTAACCTCTCACTATCTGAAGTGTCAGCACCTAGAACAAATGGGGTCCAAGCCTATGCAAGAAACCTCACAATTACTAGAGAAGAAAAGCATAATGATAATACTACATTTACATGATTTAGAGATTGAAACTCAGAAATATAAAGTTAAAGATACCTCCTGAAGCACAATTAATTCATGGGACATACTGGATCCATCGGCATTGGTTACATACACCCTAGGGAATTGCTGTATAGTAAAATAAGAGAATCAAACTCACTCATGCCGGACGCATAGAGATATCGAGAAAGGGTTCGGTAATTATAAACTGACACAATAAATATATATAATAGTGAAGTAATAGCACTAAATACCCTGTCTAACTCGTTCAAAAGCTGGTAACTACTTGTAATCAGTTCAATAGACTTCCCAAACCTCAAGATATTGAAAATTGCTTCACACATTTTGCTTCAACAACAAATTCCATGTCATTACGAGTTCAACAAGTTAGTGAACATTATTCATCCAAATTCCAATACACGATTCGATATGCTCGACGGAGCTTTTAAGAATCGATAGAGAGAGAGAGAGAGAGAAGAGGTTTACAACGTTGGCGGCGATTTAATTTCTGGCAAAAGTGAACCCGCACGAACGGCTTCGAGAAAAGCAATTCCTGATTACGAA
This sequence comes from Sicyos edulis, assembly GCA_036507275.1. Lineage (NCBI taxonomy): Eukaryota > Viridiplantae > Streptophyta > Magnoliopsida > Cucurbitales > Cucurbitaceae > Sicyos > Sicyos edulis. Next base: position 16,046,341 of record CM071846.1, on the reverse strand, counting down.
CCTCTAGATCAATACAATACGAACGAAAACACGAAAGAATCCAAGGCATTAAAAGAAAATCGGTTCGTATTTTCACAATTTCCAGTAGTTATGAGAATCAAAACAGTAAAGAACCAAACTCGAAATTAAAGTAAAGATCGTACTGTCATCGTCGGCGTCTCGAGTGTGGTTGGTAGCTTCGGATGCGTCGAGAATGGCTAAAGTATTCTCCTCGATTGCCCCTCGAATGCCGCTGCTAGGTTTTTCCATTCGTACTTGCCTGCCTCTGATGGAGCCCTAACCCAAACAAAAAATGGATTGTTCTTTGTTTCCCGCCAAATTTATAAGTGGGTAAGTCGATAAATGTGCGCAATACAAATGGAATGGAGTCTAAAATCTAGTAAACTGTTTCAATCTCCTTACTTTAAATCTTGTTTAGTAATAATTATAAAAATTTAAAAAAAAAAAAGAGAGAAGGATATGGGCGAGAAAATACTTTTCGCTGCTCAGAGTTTCTTTGGGAAATTTGGCTGAAAAAAAATTGAATGTAAATGGTAGTTAACATGGGTTTACAAAATAGAGATTTCTTAACCTTTTAAAATTATATTTTAGGTTAAATTACAAGTTCATGAACTAAGACATGTAAGATTGTGTTTAATTACAAATTTGTGTTTATTGATTTTTCAATTCATATTTAATACGTACTTGACTTGGTTAATACTTCAAAGAAAAAGCATGAATAAACAAAACACAAATTTAGTTTAATAGTTTTTTTTGTTTTTTTTAAGTACTCCGGATTGTATGTGATAGGCTAATTATGGTCACAACACCAACAATATATAATCAATCTTGTTGGGAAAAATGGAATATGAAGTGAATATTGCGGAAGCAAAAGTCAAATCAAAGTCTCAATGTTTTTTTAACAAAGAGAGAAAATGTGAGAGTGAAACAAATAAGAATATGTTTCTATTAGAAATGGGGAAATTGGTGATACAAACTTCTCACGGAAAGTTCACCCTTTTATAGGTAAAAAATATCGAGCCTATTTAATTTCTATAACTTAAAAATTAAAAATAGAAACTTAAAACATAAAACTTACATGGAGTTAAGTTATCTTGTAAAATGAAACTTAAAACAATTAATAAAAAAAAACATAAGCCATAAATAAAATTGAAAATAATTAAAAAGAAAAAACTCATAAACTTTAACACTCCTCCTTGAGGTTTTTCTTTGTGACACCCAGCTTTTAGCGTAGAAACACAAATTTCCTATGCGGTAGAGCTTTCGTTAGAATATCGGCAAGTTGTTCTTCAGAACTGCAAAAAATAAGTTTAATGTCGCCTTCTTTCTCTGCTTCCCTCAATAAATGGAATTTAACTTTGATGTGTTTCGTTCTACCATGTTGTACTGGATTTGATGCAATAGCAATAGCTGACTTGTTATCACAAAATAAATTTGTAGGCTTGTCAGGTTCAAATCCCAAATCACTAAGCAGTTTGCGAAGCCATATTGTTTGATTTGCAATCGATGCACTGAAATATATTCAAACCTGCGATGGAGATTGAGCTACAACTTCTTGGTTTCTTGAATTCCAAGAAAAAATTCCGGTACTAAGAGAAAAAACATAACTAGAAGTACTTTTGGAATCATCATCACAACTAGCCCAATCACTATCAGAATATCCAATCAATTCCAAATCACCGGTAAATTTGAACCAAATTCCAAAATCAAGAATGCCTTTTAAATATCTAAGGACTCTTTTGGCAATACCAAAATGAGTTTCACTAGGTGAATTCATATATCTTGAGAGTAAACTTGCAGCAAACATCAAGTCTAGCCTAGATGCTGTCAAATATAAGAGACTTCCTACTAAACTTCTATAGTTTGTTGGATTAGAAAGTTTGTCACTATCATTTTTTTAGACTTTCAAGTTTATATCTAAAGGAGTTGAGACAACCTTACATTTTTCCATCTTAAATTTCTTCAAAATTCCTTGAGCATACTTTCTTTGAGCAATAAAAATTTCATCATCTTCTTGATGAATTTCTATACCAAGAAAATAATGCATATAACCAAGATCTGACATCTCAAACATTTTTTCCATCTCAACTTTAAAATCTTGTAGCATTTGATAATCATTTCCGGTCACTAGCATATCATCAACATAAAGAGAAAGTATGAGTTGTTTAGAGTTGTCACCAACCTTAACATAGAGTGTAGTTTCACTCATACTCCTTTGGAAACCTTGAAGAAGCAAGTAAGAATCAATCTTACTATACCAAGCACGAGGTGCCTGTTTCAGTCCATAGAGAGCTTTCTTCAGATGGTATACTTTGTTTTCTTGGCCTTTATCCACGAACTTTTTTGGTTGGTTCACATAAATCTCCTCCTCAAGATCGCCATTCAAAAAAGCTGACTTGACATCTAGATGAAATATTTTCCATCCCAAGTGTGCAACTAAAGCAATAATCAATCGTATTGTGTCATGTCGTGCAACTGGAGCAAATGTATCTCCATAATCAACTCCAGGTTGTTGTGCATAACCTTTAACCACTAACCTTGCTTTATATTTGTTGATTGAACCATCAGAATTATACTTCACTCTGAATACCCATTTCACACCCAAGACGTTCTTTCCTTGAGGTTGATCTACAAGCTCCCATGTATTATTTTTATGGATCATCTCCAATTCTTCTTTCATAGCAACAATCCATTCAGCAGATTGTGAAGCTTCATAATAAGTATTTGGTTCAACAATAACAAGATTACAACTTTCATAAACATCAGCAAGTGATCTCACCTTATAATTTGGATCATCACCTGTGTGCATCAACACGGTCATCATCATTTGAGAGAGGATTTTGATCATTAGAATCAATTGAATAAAAAAAAGATTCATTTTGTTCTAAGACTTCAAAATTGGTGGATAAGTCTCTCACAATAGTTTGCTTCTCAAAATTCCAATAAGAATCTTCATCAACGATGACATCACGACTCAAGATTATCTTTTCACCATCCAAATAAAAAATTCTATACCCTTTTGAATAAGTGGCATAGCCAACAAATACTCCTTTAGTTGCCTTCTCATCAAGTTTTGATCTCTTAATAGAAGGAACAAAAGAGTAACATATAGATCCAAAAATCTTCAAGTTTTTAACGGAAGCTTTTTTACCTGACCAAGCTTCATAAGGAGTCTTGCCCTCAACTGCCCTTGTAGGTAGTCTGTTGAGTAAGTAAATAACAGTGTTTATAGCTTCTGCCCAAAATATCTTTGGTAATTTTTTTCCAAAAAGAAGACATCTTGCCATCTCCATCACGGTTCTGTTTTTCCTTTCTGATACACCATTCTGTTGTGGTGTATAGGTAATAGATAATTGATGTTTGATTCCCAAATCTTCACAAAACCTATCAAATTGCTTGGAAGTATATTCCTTCCAGTTATCGGTTCTCAATGTTTTAAGCTTACAACCACTTTGAGTTTGAACCAAATTTACAAACTTTTTGAAAATCTCAAAAACCTGAGTTTTTTCAATAAAAAAATATACCCATGTCATCCTGGTAAAATCATCAATAAATAAAATAAAATATTTATTGTTCCTAATAGATGTATTGCGCATGGGACCGCAAACATCACTGTGCACCAATTCAAGTTTGTCTTTGGCTCTAAAACTACCATCTGTTGGAAAAGGTAGTCTGTGCATCTTCCCTTCTTGACAACTTTCACAAATTTGGTCAAATGATGTAAAATTTGAAAAGTCATCAACCATTTTAGAAGAATGCAAAATTTTCAAGGCCTTGTTGTTGTCGTGGCCAAAACGATGATGCCACTTTTTTCTTTCTTCTACTTTGGCATTTAGTGCATGGTGACATAAAGATTCACCATTTAAAAGGAAAGCATTTCCAACCATTGCGACCCTTGCAATTTCTACTCCTTGCTGGTCATAAATAACACAAACTTGGTCCTTGAAAACCACAGAAAACTTGTTATGCAACAATTGAGCAATACTAAACAAGTTTTGACATAATCTCGAAACATATAAAACATTGGATATTTTCTTTTCACCTTGCTTAGTATGCATAATGACAGTACCTTTACCTTCAGATATTACCGTCTCGCCATGTCCAAGAATGATCTTAGACTTTATAGATCTATCAACTTGGCTAAAAAATTGATATCTTTAGCCATGTGCATGGTGCATCCACTGTCAATAAGCCAAGAGGTTGACTCTTTGTCATCAATATGGGAAGCCATAAACAAAAAATTTGTTTCTGGTTTATTGTCGGCACAATTTTCTTGTTCATGAGGATCTTGAGTTTGATTTTTCTTGGCATAACAAAATTTATCTGTATGACCCTTCTTGTTGCAGTAATCACAATGATAGGTTTGCTTGTTTTTATATCAACATTTTTTCTCATCATGATTGGTTTTTTTGCAATAACGACAAGAATGAAATTTACCTTTATTTGAAACTCCTCCTTTTCCCTTGCTCTCTTGTACTTTGGTTGTTTGTCTATCATTTTCTGCAAAAGATTTCTTGTCTTTAGTCTTAGCATGAAATGCACCCTCAACATGCTCCTCATTACGAATTGTGTCCCTTTGCTCTTGAGCTTGCAATTTGCTAATTAACTCAGCTATGGTAAGAGTAGTCAAATCTGAAGACTCCTCTATAGCTGAGATCTTTGACTCAAATTTGTTCGGAACACTGACCATTATTTTTTCCACAACTCTTTGATCATCAAAAGGTTCACCAGCAAGTCTTATCTGGTTTACAATAGTCATAACTTTTGTTGTGTAGTCTCTTACAGAATTTGAATCCTTCATTTTTAGCATTTCAAACTCTCTTTTGAGAGTCAATAATTTGACAGCCTTCACCCTTGCACTGTCTTCAAATTCCCCTTGCAATTTATCCCAAGCTTCTTTTGCTGTTTTACAATCAATAATCCTAGCAAATATAGGATCTGATAAAGCAGCATGAATCACAGATAGAGTTTTGAGCTTCTTCAATTTCTCCTCTTCATGTAATCTGATATGATTCAACGTTGGATTTTCTCCTAATGGTTGAGGATCAGCATATGTAGAAACTCATTCCCAAAGGCTGAGGGCATTGAGATAGGATTGCATTTTAACAACCTAAAATTGGTAATTTTCACCATTAAAATGTGGAAGAGAGGTGACACCAAAATTTGAAGACATATTCAAATACAAAAAATAAAATTTTCACTCTCAAATACAATCACAGGCCTTTAAATCTAAGGCTCTGATACCATTGTTGGGAAAAATGGAATATGAAGTGAATATTGCGGAAGCAAAAGTCAAATCAAAGTTTCAATGTTTGTTGAACAAATAGAGAAAATGTGAGAGTGAAACAAATAAGAATATGTTTCTATTAGAAATGGGAAAATTGGTGATACAAACTTCTCATGGAAGTTCACCCTTTTATAGGTACAAAATATGGAGCCTATTTAATTTCTATAACTTAAAAATTAAAAATAGAAACTTAAAACAACTTAAAACATAAAACTTACATGGAGTTAAGTTATCTTGTAAAATGAAACTTAAAACAATTAATAAAAAAAAAACATAAGCCATAAATAAAATTGAAAATAATTAAAAAGAAAAAACTCATAAACTTTAACAAATCTAAATTTCCAGCAGATAAAAATATATTCAAGCATTTTCCGAGATCTAATTCGTTCTCCAAATTAAAATACGGAATCAACAATTTGGAAACGATATTCTTAAAAATATAGATAAAGGAATCTAAATTAATAAGCAACAAGAACGATCACAAAAGTTTATGGAAGAGAAATTGACACCAATTTATACTGGTTCACTCAATTATGGCTACTTCCAGTTCTCTGCTACCAATTGCAGGTTCTACAACACTCTTTAATGGAGAAAAAATGTCCAAGAAGAAATCTCAAAAGAAAGCTCTCAAATCTCTCTTTTTTCTTCTCTGTACAAAACTCTTTGTAAAACACACTAAAGGCTACTGCCCTCTTTTTTTTTACCCTTTTTTTAATTTTCTCTCTCACACCCACATTGCACCAACAAATTGCCTCACAATTATTTTTTTTTTCAAATTTAAAAAATACGAACGTGATTTTTATAACTAATAAAAAAACACAAATTGGCATTTTATTGTTTGGGCTCCACTAACTCAACAGTATGTACTCTTAAGTTGTAGGTTTTTTTTTTTTAAGTGTAAGTGATCTTGAGTCTTGAACTTCATATTGAAGAAATAAAGACAAATATCGAAGAGAGCACACCTTCAAAAACCAAACTATCAACCCTTACACAATATTTAGAGGATGTGGTAGTTTATAATTAACTATACTGACAAGATAATTCTCTAATGAGAAAAACTTACCTCTTTAGCTAAGGAGGCAAGTTTTTTTTCTCTTCTCTAATTCTACCGTATTATATTTTGTTACTAACGTAACTAATATATATATATATATATATATATATTTTAAAAATATGTGATCACTGTCATTTGAATTATATTATCTAAATAATTATGACATAAGATTTTAATTTGCTTGTGAGGCAATTTTAGAAACTTGAAGTTGTAGGTTTGAACCAAATGAATAATGTAGAGTCGAATAATATTTGATGCAAAATTACTCAAGAAGCTTGCAAATTAATTCAACACAAAAATATTTCCTTAAAATACCTTAGGGCTTTTGCATGTATATTACAAAATGGATAAAATATTACATGAATAGCACAATAATGAAAATATTTGCACATATAGCAAAAATTGTAAATTGATAGACTTCATATTGATAGATTCTATCGATAAAGGGTGATAGAATCAATTACTAATAAATAAAGTAAATTGATAGACTTCCATAAGATTCTATCAAGAGTCTATCAGTAAGAACTAATAGAATCAATCACTGATAAAATTGATAGACTTCCTTCACTAGAGAATGATAGATTCTATCAAAGTCTTCTATAAAAAAGGTAAATAATTTTTTTTTTAAATGGCAGAATTTGCTATAAAAGAATTATTTTTAAAAATGTGCTATAATTGTAAACTGTGGTAAAAAAGTTGTTATACAGTGCAAATTCCCAATACCTTAACAGTAATAGTTAGAGAATAATTATCTTAACTACTAAATTATAATAAATACAATAAATCATGGTTGTAAATTTTTTTTTTTTTTTGAAAAATAGTAACTATGTTCGTACCTATGTCAAGCACCAGAGCAATGGTGGTAGAAAATTATATTGAAGCTATTGTGATTTTAATTCAAAAACAATATTAGAGAATGACACAAACTTTGATTGAGGTCTACATGTTACTGAGCAGCTACTCTCTAATTGCCAAATTACACATCACTTAGTTGAATTATACATACATAATAAAATAAAATAGGCACCACTCTCTCACACTCAACATACTATCTTACACTCAACATGGATTTAGTTACTATTATTAAATTTTTTTAAAAAAAATCTAGTCCATATAATTTAAAAAATAGTCCTTACAGATTAAATATTTGGAAATTAATTAATTTTGAATCAATGATAAAAATTATGAGTTAAGTGATTGATATAAAAAAAATATCATTTATGCATAAATAATAAACTTTCTTATATTTAATAAGCTAGTGATTAATTATGATAAAAACTATATTTTCAAGCTTTATAAAACAATTGAGACTAAATTTTAAATGAACTTTCTTATATTTAATAAGCTAGTGATTAATTATGATAAAAACTATATTTTCAAGCTTTATAAAACAATTGAGACTAAATTTTAATTATTTAAATCATTGGGGCTGCTTGTTTGACATATTTAAGTAGGATTTAGTTTTAGGATTTACGAACTCTTCCGCAAAAATTTACATTCGAACGAATTTTTACTAGCTTCTCCTCCCTCGTTGTTACTTTTAAAATAACTCTTATTTATAACAATTTATTTTGAATTATTCATTTATAACTACTCAATCATTTCTAACAACTTATTTTTAATCATTCATTTTAAATCAATCGAAATAATTCATTTTTAACCACTTATTTTTAATCATTTTTTTAATTATTAAAAATAACTATTCATTTTAAATCAAGGTTTTGACTTTAACTCCTCTGCACAAAAATTACATTCAAACGAATTTTTGTTTACAACTTTCAATTTTTAACTATTCAATATAACTTCTGAAACTAAATCCTAACCAAATATGTCAAACAAACACCCATAGAGACTAAATTTTAACTTTATTCTAATTATAAATATTAAAAATGACAAGAACTAAACTTTACCTTTCTATAAGCAGTTGCTCAACGACATTAGTGTATGTCCAATGACCAGAGGTTTTAGATTCGAGTCCTCCACCTCCAATTATTGTAATCTCAAAAAAAAAAAAAATTATATTTTGCACCACCCATTCACGCCTAACATTCATTTAATTTTGCCAACTAGAGATCCAGTTGCATCATTGATAACCAATGCTCTCAATAATTCGAACTAAAGAAATATATATTCACTTAATTTTATATTATCTATCTGTAATATAATAAGTTTTATCTTAAAAAAAAAAATGGTAAATACAGCAACAAAATCAGCGCAAATCTGCGGAAACATAATCAAGCGCGGGGATGCCGGCCTGGAAGAGTTTGAAATACGCCTTCTCCGTCGGATGGATCGCATCAAAAAACAAATACTTACCGGCGTCGACACACACCGGCGATTTGTGGTTACAAAACATCGACATCTCCATCAATCCGCTTCCACAGCACCCAACGTCCACTTTCTCGAACCCTAAAAGCCAAATCAGAACAAACAAACATCAATTTCGCCCAATTCCCCGATCGGTTCCATTCGAAGAAAAACTGACCTAATTTGCCGACGTTGTGGACGATATCGGCGACGCTGTCGTAGGTGTTGATGTAGCCGATGAGAGTGGGGGATTGCTGGGAGAGACGAGCCTGTAGAGAGCGGAGCTCGGCCTGGAGGAGCGCGTTGAAGTCTCTGGCGGCGGCGGAGAAGCGCTCGATGCAGCCGCGATCGAGCAAGGCGTTGCGGGAGTATAGCGTTATCACCACGGGTACGCACCCCATCGGCGCTAACCCTGGCATCACCAATCGCCTCGCTCCTTCGGCCCATAGGGCCTGCCAAAATGTACGACAAAGCCCCATTACTTGTGTTTCTCATATTTTAGAATTGAGTTCTCCAAAAGTTGAATAAATAAAAGGTGAATTTTTTTTCTATCTTGAGACTCAAGTTAAGCTACAATATATATATATTTTGAGAATAGTTAAGCTACAAATTTAGCCAGATAGACTTAAGTTAAGTTTTATAAAGGAATTTAGCCTCAACCATACCTTCTATGTATTATATTTGGGAGCACAATTTTTAAAATAATGCTAGAATGAGTCTAGCGGTGATAAAATTCTATTATTAATGAATTCTATTCTTAAATTTTTAGTTTTTTGTTATAAATGAAAATATTTTACTATACATGCAAAATCTCCTTTATATATATAATGGTAAAGAGGTTAAATTTTTATATGACAAGAGAAGTAAAGAGGTTTAATATTTAAAGGAAAACTTTAAAAAATAATTACAAATAAACTTACTTGAAAATAAAATAGCAAATTTAATATTAGTATTAATGAATATTTATAATGCGTGATTAAAATGATAATATTTGTTATTTATTTGTGAGAGTAACAGCTCATCCAGTGCAACTTCTCATATTTAAATTCCATATGCCCTCAATCATTATAGTGTATAAGATGGAGTATTTAAACATGTGACTCTTTCTTTAGAATACAAACTTTAGACTAGGTGAACTGTGGGTCATGTTGATAAACTGATTTCATATTGTTGAACAAAAAAAAAAGAGTTAAAATAGTAATGACAGTTAAACTAGAGAGACAATTTGTAAATTTCAATTAAACCATTTAATTTCTAAAAATCATATTGAAACAAGCCCTAGAGATTATGAAATTGAAAATATTAATTTAAAGCTATGCCTAAACTATATGAATCAAACATATGAATTAACTTGAAACAAAGTTAAACATTGTTTTGACACACCAATAAAACACCTAAAATTGAGGAGAAATAAATAATTAAAGCCTACCGTCCGTGTAAATGCTTGAACAAAACATAGAACAACATCAAAAACAAGATGTATTAACCTTAAACTAATCATCATATTTTAAAGAATCAATATCCACAGAAAATAACATTGCATGAATAAATAAAATTCACACCCTTATCAAACTAATAAAAAGTAATAATTCTACATTTTAAAGTGCTTTTTTCAATCCAATAAACTTAAAAAAAAAGGAAGTTCTGAGCATTCATTAATCAAGATATCAACAAACTCTTTTATAGTTCATAGATTAAAAATCTACCTTTGGTTTGCATGGTCAATAATAATGCTTAAAAATCCTAGACAAAGGTAAAAGAAAATTTACATAGTTGTCTATTTACAGAAATACCCTTGTATTGAATATATAAAGCCTTGATCACCTGACCCTACAACTTAATGACATCAATAAATGGATCTAAATGAGAGAGATGAGAATGATTTATTGTGGTTGGAACCAACAGGTGGAACTGAAAGCCTAATGCATTGGTATTGGGTGGCCAATCATATTAAATTTTGTATCCATTCTAGATATTTACATAATTGATATATACCTACTCAAGCTACCTCATAATACACTCCTAAAAGAAAAATAAATTAGCATACAAATCCAAGCTACCCTTCTTTATTATATAGTTTTAATATGAATATCCTCACCTCCTATGCTGTTGCATTTATATATTCAGGTACATTGCAGCTTAATTTACCATGTGATTTTAATAGACATATTCGTCATTTAAGAGATATTTATAACTAGTTACAATAATATTATGATTGTTGTACTACTTTCAGACGTTCAATTTCAGTCAACACCCATAACTTTTAAAAGAAAACTAATATAAACTTTTTTTAACAATGAACTAACATTCTAAAATTTGAAAACTAGATGATGATTAAATTGAAAATTCTGAAAGTTCTTTAGTTTATTAAATTAAAATTTGAGACTACATTATTATTTTAAGAAACTAGGATCAAGAAATTTGTAAGATATAAAAATGTGCATTACAAAGGTATGGGGCCTAGAATCGCCAGCTTTTACATGCCTTATCTTTCATTTTCAATTATCATCCCTGGCTATGGCATGGTCGATGGGATTCCAACTTCCATACATTATTTCAACCAACTTTCTTTTTTCTTTTTTCTTTTTTCCTTTTTCCTTTCATTATTTTGTACTCTCTCTCACTTCAATTATAATTATAAAAGTAAGAGTAATGCTGAGGATTCCACATTGATAAGGCGAAGATATGTTCTGGTATTAATAGGATAAGTTTGACTACTCTCATCATCAATTGGTTTTGAGACGAGCTTCAACCTTATCTAATATGACAGCATAGTACATGAATCCTAATAGGTATTCAATTTAATAAAAAATAAAAATAAAATTGAAATTTGATTCAAGATTGATGAACTCAAAAGTGACATTATCCCACATTGATAAGATGATGATATCTCTTAGTGCGTGTTTGGGCCCCCGTTTATGTAAACGGCCGGGTTGGTTATAATAACTCAACTGATTTTGTCCCACCGTTTATTATAAACGGTGGTTACCTAAATCTGCGTGTCTGTTTATCTAAACCTTATATATATATATATATATATATATATATATTACTTTTTGTTACATAACTAGTCCATCAAACACCGTCTATCATAATATTTGTTATAATAGATTTCCCTTCAAACACCATTTATAATTATAACCATCCGTCTATCATAGTCAAACCGGTGCTCCAAACACACTCTTAGTGTTTATTTTTTTGAAACAAATTAAAGGTAATCATGCCCGTCCCTAGGCCAGACACCCTTAGTGTTTATAAACTAAGTAGAGTACTCTTATCATCACCAATTGATTGTAAGATGAATGTTCACACTATCTAATGAGTTAATAGTGCATATGTATTAAGGTTACCAACCCCCAATGATTTATGGTGCATTTTATTCTACAAGACTAATGTTCTAGCTAACAAGAGCACTAACTCTTAATTCAACCGATAAAAGTGTATTCTTATAATTAAGAGATCATACGTTCATTTCTTTCCACTCCTCAAGGCTTGAACTACAAAAATGAAAGGAAACAGAGCCCAATTATTAAAAACCACAATGGAACAAACTTTGAATTAAGTTGACAAAACTACAATAGTCTTTATTAATTCAATATCGTTGTAGATACTCACCTTGTGATAATTGTTATATATTGAAAAGTGAGGATTCTACGACACATTTATAAGAGATATGAGTTACTCATCTCATTGTCAATTGACTTTGAGGTGGAACCCTATATTCTCTAATAAATAGGTTGAACTCAGCTTTTATTTAACACGATAACGGTGATTCTAAAAGTTCGTAGATGAAAATGAAATAAATCTAAAATTGTATAAACTAAAATGAAATTGAAAACCAAATGTTAATGAGTATAATAATAAGAAGAAGAAGAATATAGTTGAAGTAGAACCTGGAAAAATAGGGAGATTTGTTGAATGATGAAGTGTTGGTAAGCTGAGAGAGAGAACGTCTTTCTTCGAAGAGGTAAATTGAAGTAAGTGATGACAAAATCGTTGGTTCCTGCACTGATAAAAAATACTGTATTTTTTATGTGTTCTATTGTTCTTTGCTTTCCAATTTCAGACTCCAATCTTTGTTTATATTCTTTGAAATACTCCACTTGTGCTGCAATTGACACAACGTTCTGCACAAACAACACAAAAACAAAATATAAATAATGATGATTTGAAATTCAGCGCCATCCAAATCGTCAATTTTTGTTTTATACTTATCTTGTTCATTGATTCTCACTCAATATTCAACGTAATTCGCCTTAGTTGATGCTAAATTTTTGTTTCCATTAAATTCCTTGAGCGTGCTATTATGCAAAATAGCATTTTATGTTTTTTTTTTTTGTATCTATGAGTATATTGATATCGATTATTCTTATGAAACATTAGAATGATTCTAACATATTTGATTGTCAAGAAAATAAATGAGCATCAATTCTGACTTCCTCATGTCTTTTTTACTGGATTTTTTAAAAAAAATAATATAATAATTTATAAGACTTAGTAGCATTTTTGTTCCAGAATATTTTGTCCATGCACCAATTGGTTTTCAGATTCACATTGGGAATTTTTATTTATAAAATAATTATTAAATTTTTTTGGACCTACATCATTAATAGAAGTAGTTCACATGCTATCTTTCTTTTGTAGGTGAATTTTTTCTAACAAATTTCTGTCAAAAATTAATTTTTGTGCCAACCAAAAAAGAGAGAACATACATCAAAAGAAAACTACATTAAAAAAAACAAGAATACTTAAGAGTTACCTTAAATTAAAGGTTAGCTTAATCTAGGGTTAGCTTATAAAAATCTTACATTTGGTGAACAAGCAAAATCTTGAGGTTTAACTTAATCCAAGGTAAACTTGACCTGATTTATATAACTTTTATTCATAACAATCTCTGTTATACAAATTTGAATATTGTTGGATCATCATTAAAATTTAACATTAAAGAGTAAAAAAAAAATAAAAAAAAAATTAATTTCCAGTTTTAGGTTTGAAACAAAAATTCAACTAATTTTTTAACATCCTTTCTCATTGTTGATTTTTTTAAAATAAATAATGTAGTGTTAAGAAAATGCCTACCCAAGAGTAGTTGGGTTGTTTTTTAGGTCGTAATATGGGAGGAATAAAGTTTAGGTTTGTACTAAATTTTTATGTGTCCACTTATTTGTCAACATTTTATTTTATTTTAAATTTTAAAAATAGAAAAATAAAATATGATAAAAAATTTAGTCCCTATTACTTGAAAAAAAAAGTTTTAGTTCTCATATTAAAAAAAAGTAGACTTTAATCTCTATGGTTGGAATAAATATAGAATTTAATCCTAATAATTTTAAAAATTAAAATTTAGTTTCTATGATTTAATAATATCTAAAAAAAATAGTCATTATCATTTTTAATTGTTAGTCAAGCCTTTGAAAATTTATTCATGTATCAGAAATTATGAATTGAAAGATTGATATAACAAAAGAATCATATTTTTTCTCAAAAAAAAAAAACAAAAGAATCATATCATGTATACATAATAATAAATTTCCATCTATTTAATAATGTCAATAATTCCATACCATAAAAATTATATTTTAAATTTTATAAAACTAAAAGGATTAAATTCTAATTTTTAAAATAAAAAATAAAAATTTTTAGTTTTTTTTAAACTATAAAGACTATTTTTTGTTTTTTAAATAAAATAAGAATGACCAAAAAACTTTTTATCAAGAATTTTAATTTGCACTATTAAATATTTGTGAGGAGTCTGGTGGTCTGACAGTCCCATCCATTAATAACTCCTTTTTTTACCCCATCCATTAGTTTTTTTTTAGTAAGTCCCACCTTTTTACCGCATCCATTAATAACTCATGCAGTTACACACACAAAAATAATATATATATATATATATATATATATATATATATTAAAAAAAACTCCACTAAAATGCAGTAGTAGAAGAAATGGAGAATTAAAAGAGGCAAATATTCTTGTTGGTTGAGTGACAAAAACAAAAAAAAAGTTAGAAATTGGAAAATGAGAGAAAAAAAGAAAAGAAATAATGTTTGTATAATTAAAAGGGAATTTTGCATGTATAGCAAAAAATAGTAAAATATTTCTATGTATAGTACAAAATAAAAAATAATTCATTTATAGCAAAAAATTCAAATTGACTTCTATTACTTGTTGAGTTCTATTAGTGATAGAATTCAATCAATGATAAATTTATTATTACTGCTTGAGTTTTCTATGGGTGATAGAAATTCAAATTGAATTCTATCACTACTACTTGAGTGATAGAAATAAATATGTTATAGATGAATTATTTTAAAAATTCTAATATAAATATAATAGAAGAGGTAGAATATGTTGGTGATAGTAAATTCTCTAATTTAAAAAGCAACAGAGAGTAGTAGTACCCCAACTGTGGGAGTAAGCGGGTCAAACCCGGAACCGGCGGAGGCAAAGCTAACGCCGCTCATCAATTCCTCAATGCTCAGCGTCGGGTCCAAATACGGCGGAACATAATCCTTCACTCCCAAGTAAGAACCTGCCCATCAAATTCCCAAATTCAACTCTTCAAACGTACACCAATCAATATTCTTTTTTACATGTATCATTAACCATTTCATGATTACCATCTACTACTCTTATGAACAATTGATTTTAACATCATGATATTTACATTGATATAAAAACCCATTAGTTCAAACGACAATCTTTTTTTCCTTTTTTTTAAAAAACAGTTCATTTAAAGTACAACCACACCAATACAATCTTCCTCCAAAGCAGAGCCAATGTTATGTTCCCTCATTCTTCACTAAGAATCTTCCAACAAAAATAATCTAAAACGTCCTTTTTAGCTAACAAATCAACAATCCTATTACAAAGTCTATTACCATGAACAATTTTTGTAATGCCAAGGGAAGTAATCAAATGCTTAATAGTGTTGAATTCAGAACAAATTCAAACGATATTCTTTTTAATAAAATAAAATTTAGATGCGAATCAAGTTGAGTGAAGCCCAAAAATAAACACTATCACGAGGGGCATGTTAGCATTCCATAATTGTCCTCTCATGACCAATACTTGGTCGAAATTTGAAAGAAAAAAAAAACACAGAGACGAAGATTTGAATTTGAAATTGGGAAGAAGAGTACGTACCTATAAAGTCGGTGCTGAGGCGGCCATTGGAGAATCTTCCGGTGGGGGTTTGCAAGGGGAAATCTCTGCCGTAAGGAGGAAAGTTGCTTCGAAAGATGGTGGGAACGAAGTTGTTGTTGCCGGGATCCACGGTGGAGTCGCCGAACACCAAAAGCGCCGCCACCGACGAGTTGGCCGGAGATTTATTCCGGCGAGCTTGGGTCTTGGAGAAGAACAGGAAGATGAGGAAGATGAGGACAAAACGAGTGTGCTGATTCATGACAGTTCAGAATCGGCGGATCGTGATTGGGGGAATCAGAGGCACCACGGAAACGGCGGAATGATTCCGGTACTGGTGTCTGCCAGTTTTTATTGCGGTGATATTTTTGCATGACCAAAATGCCCTCGTGAGCCTTTTTTTTTCTTCTATTGATTGAATATTAGTTAGCCTGAGAATCTTGTTCGTTGTATTAATGGTGGAGAGCAAATGTAAAATCACATTTCCCTCCCGGTTGGGTTTTTACTTTTCACTAACAAAATAGTTAATGTACGGAGGATCAATGACAGTGATTATCTTGCTTGGTATTAATCTATTTCAATCACGAGTTTGAATTCGAAAATTGAGTCCCCCTCAAAAAACAAAATAGTTAATGTAGCATGTCATGAACCGAATAGTAAATCATATGTAATATATCCTTGTTCACGCTAGATTTACTCTAAAATATAGATATAAGACACGTGTGTATGTAAAGTTTTGAATTTAATTCATTTGTCAAATATTAACTTAGCACATTGAGTTCGAATCTTCTAACTTGTAGAAATCAAAAGAAAAAAATGATTTAAATTGTGCATACAAGTTGTGGTTTGGGCTTCATTTCCCTTTGGGCTTAATCTTAATAAGCCTTTGAGCCCAATACATACACTTCCAAATAGATTTGTTTTTTTTAAAAAAATAATAATAATTGAAAGGACAATTGGACTAGTTTTAAATCGTAGAAATGATAAGAAAATTCACTAACTCAAACTAAACTTAATCCTAAGTGTCATTTTTTTTAAATAAAAAAAGATGTATTCATTCTGGTCGGTTAAATTAATCAACAGTTTTGACATAAAATATCAATAAAATAGAGTAACATTGTAGTTTTTCAGAACTATAATTAAAGAATTTAAATCTCCAATTTCAAATTAACACATGACGAACTATCAATGAGGGGTCATTTGATTGGCATGTTTAAGTAGGAGTTAGTATTATGATTTATCAACTTCTCCTCGAAAACCTACATCCAAACAAGTTTTTATTAACTTCTCCTCTTTTTTACTTTTAGAAATAATTCTCATTTTTAACTATTTATTTTTAATCATTCATTTATAACTGCTCAATTATTTCTAACCATTTATTTTGAATCATTCCTTTCAAATCAATCATAAAAATTCATTTTTAATCATTTTTTTAACTACTAAAAATAACTGCTCATTTTTAAATCTACATCTAGTCAAAATCACACAAAAACTACATCCAAACGAATTTTGATACAACTCTCAATTTTTAACTACTCAATATAACTCTTTAACCCAAAAACTACTTAAATATGTCAAATAAACAGCCCCGGAATCGTTTTTATTTTTTAATGTGTTTCCCTCCAAACTTTTGTAGGACGACAAAATTACTAATATAAAAAGCTTTACTCCGTAAGAATTTTTGGTAGCACATTCACTATGTACTATACAATATCATACGTACATATGAAAATTAGTGTAAGAGATTGAAAAATAACAAAAAATCAATACAAAAAAAATAACACAAAATACAACAAACGAAAAGCACGTCAGTAATGAAAAACAATATTTATTAGAGAAGTCGATAATCAAAAGATTTACAAATTAGTAATGCATGTAAGAAGCTTATAATGGCATTAGCAGTCTATGTACATATGTGTATACATATACCGATTCTTCATCTTATTCTCAATCTCTTATCCTATTATTTTTTTTTCCTACCATGTACCTAATAATTTATTGAAGTGTTGCAACAGTAGAAAAAAAAAACAATTCAAAAAGGAAAATAAACAAATCATCAAATCTTGCAGCTCAGAAATGATCTGTTATGTGAATTTGTTGCCGAGTAAAACTCCCCTCATCAACGTCTTCACATTTTGGTGAGGCAACATAATTAGATGTCACAAAATAATTGTATACATAAATTTTTGTAGCATCCAATAATGTCGCATCACCGAAAAGGGATTCGGAGTTTTACTCGCATTTTTACGAGGGAACATGTCAGAGTTTCTTATCGAGCTTTCGTTTGGTCGGGTCGGCCGGGGGGAACCGAATGAAGGAAGACGCGTCGCCGCTGAGAACTAAATTGGGCAACAACTCATGAGATGGGTTGTTGTTGGAATTATGGTCGAAGCTAATGAAATTAGCAGAAGAGTTGTAATAATCGACAAGGCCGGAGGCGGCGGCGGAGGGGGAATCGGCAGCATTCCTGAACTTGATTTGTGAATGGAGAAGAGCGGCAGCGGCGGTGGCGGTGGAGGTACACTGACGAGGCTGGGTTTGGTAAAAGACTTTAGAGACAACTAATTCGCCGTCTTTCTCTTCCTCGCTGGTTCCGAGGTGGTACTGATGCATGACCCAGTTGGTTTTTTCGGGCTTTCTTTGGCGGCCGTAGTTTGTGTAAAGGACGAGGATTTTCTTGAAACCTTTGACGGCGCCGCCGACCATTACGGGTCGGGTCTTGCCGGTTTTGTGCCAGCGGGTTTCGTTGCCTTCCTCGTCCGTATGGACTTTGCGCCGTTTTCTTGTTCCGGTGGTGTACGCCTTGGATGGTCGGTGGAAAAAATGCCGGATTTGCCCGTCTTTGCTCACTCCTGTTCATTTTAACCCACTCTTTCTATTATTTTGTGACTTCAAATTCAACTACTAAAAAATAAAAACAGGCATGCAAATTATGTGCATGTATTTTTTTAGGGCTCCTACATTCCACCTATGGTGCCATAAAAAATATTGTAGCCCAAAATGAAAAAAACATATTTAAAAGGGAAAATGCCTTCCATACTCCAATTACACAAAATTATTATACATCTACGCAAATTTGATTTTTGTTTTACATCCATGATCAAATATACATGTATGGTATAATTTGTATTATTAATATAGTATTATATATTAATAATACCGTATAATTTACATACATTGATTATGATTGTTTTTTTTTTGTCTAGTATTGTAAATATTTTTCTAATTTAGACTATCCTTAAAAGAAAACCCCTACTTAAAAAGTGTAAATTTTTCTCTTCGTTTATCCAAAAAGAATAAGAAGATGTTTTTTTTTGTTTACATTAATTTATCTAAATCGCTATACTAAAAAATTATGTTAGTTTCTTCATTTTTCATAAATGTTTTAAATCCACTACTAAAGAAGAAATCTCTTAGAATGAAAGATGATGAGGTAGAAGTTTAAAAATACAACAATTAAAATAGACAATTCACTTGTACTAAGAAAAAAAAAAGATAATTTACTTTTTTTTTTTTTTAACTTTGATGACTTTTGATATTCTAAAAATAATTTTGTAAAACCATTTAAAAGAATAATGGAAATCAACCTATATATGTACTTTTTTAACTCTATATACCAACTTGAATACATGTCTTGGCTCATAATCAAAGTCAAAATTCTCCATTTTGATTGGAGAATAATAATAATGATATAGACTAAAATAATATATTTTTTTTAGAGTTAAACAAGAAAATTATTATTTCGAATATACCTAATATTTCCAAACTATTTTTTTGTTTAAATATTTAATTTTCATTTCAGACCAATAAAATTTAAATCTAATTTTTAAAACAAGAAAAATGAAATATAGAGGTAAAATAATAATGTTTACCGAATCAACAAGAACCATAACTAAACAATATCCGTATATACTTAATGATCGAAGGATTTGATCCTCCACTTCAATTGTTGAACTCAAAATAATAATATAGATAATAATTAATAACATTTATGATATGTAGTCATTGTTTACTTTGTTGAGTTTACCTCCCGAGAATAAGAATACAGATGAAAATATATAATTAAAAGAAGAAGAAAAACACTTCATGACTCATGAGGAATGAATGTGTGTAACGGGCCTTTAATGAATAAGGACACATTCTCATACTTTTTTTTTATTTATAAATAATTTTAGGTATCTTTTTTAAATATATATATATATATATAATTGTTTTATAATAGTGAGAATTGAAACAAGAACTTGAGCAAAGAGTTCGCAAGAAACTGAAAACATTTACAAGTCAAAATAATAAAAGATGGTTATGTGTTACTTTCAAAATGATATTCTATTTATAAATAGAGACATAACTTCTTGACAAGAAATAGAGATAGTAACTTCTAACAAGCCTAATGGTCTTATTCTCTCTCTTTTTTTCTGACTATTTTATTTATTTATCATTTTTTTAAAATATAAGTTGTAGGAGGAGATCAACAAACTCTATATAGGAGGTATTACTTTTTTTAAATAATATTATAATTAAATACCGATTTCTAAAATCGAACTCATAACTGTTGTATTGATCAAAATATGTCAAACATTAAAGATTATGAATTTAATTTATAAGAATCATTTTTCTAAAAATTAATTTTTTATGTTATAGAATCTCATTATACATATATATAAACATGTGTACGTATAAATGTATGTATAAATGTTTTTCACTTTCAAAATCAAATTTAATTTAACCTCGAATAAAGCAATCAAACAATAAGGGCATGTTTGGGTAGGGTGAGTTGGGAAGGGAAGTGAGAGTAAATTTATGTTTGGTAGAAAGGGATAAAAAGATAAGGGATAATAAACGAGTGTTTGGTGGGATGAAATGGGAAGGGAAGGGAAGAGACGTAATTATTTTATTTTATTTATTTATAAAAGTAGATATTTAGTAGTTTTTTAATATAATAATAATTAAATATATTTTAAAATTTATTCATTTAATTTTCTATTTAAAATTTAGTAGATCATAAAAACTATCAAATAAATAATTTAAATAGTCAGACTTCATATTTAAAAAAATAATAATCAAAATAATTTGATGTAAATAAATTATATATATAAAAAAATCAAAACTTAATTACTATTTAATAT
The DNA here is from genome assembly GCA_036507275.1 of Sicyos edulis. Lineage (NCBI taxonomy): Eukaryota > Viridiplantae > Streptophyta > Magnoliopsida > Cucurbitales > Cucurbitaceae > Sicyos > Sicyos edulis. The sequence goes on along the minus strand of CM071846.1, from coordinate 16,025,421 downwards.
AATAATTGAATATATAATTTATTTATTGATTAAATATTATTTTAAAGTTTATTCATTTATATTACTATTTAAATAGTATTTAAAATTTAGTAAATCATACAAATTATCAAATAAAAAGTAAAATGATTCAAATAATTAGGTTTTATATTAATAATCAAAATATATGTTTATAAATTAATACTATAATAAAATTATTGATATAAAAATATATGTTTATTAAAATTATTTTAAACTCGTGTTGAATTTTGACAAATTTATTTTAAACTAATACTATAATAAAAATCTAATTATTAAAATTATTGATATAAAAATATATGTTTAGAAAGTAACGAAGAATAAAAAAATTAAGGAAAATTAATAAAGAAAAACGTTTATTTAGTAACTTAACAAAAAGTACTAAAAAAAGGAAATTTGAGAAAAACAATTAAGGAGATTACATAAGAAAATTAATAAAGGTTTGAAATTAAAAACAAAATTGAATCAATACGTTAGGAAAGCTTTTGAAAATGAGTTAATAAATCCTAAAACTAAATCCTACCTAAATATGTCAAACAAACATCCCCCAACAAAAGTCCCCGAGATGATTTTATTTTGGAGCCTAAGAGATGAGAGGAGAGGAAGTGAAAGAGGAAGGTAAGTGATTTAGAGATATGAAGAAGTTGTTTGGAAATTGGTGTTTTGAGAGGAAATGTTGTAAAAAGTATTTTGTATTATTTTTTAAATGTAATAATTGCATATTTATATTAATTAATAAATAAATTTTATATTATGTAATTGAAAATTAGAGAAAGTTTGATGTGATTTTTTATAAGATTAGATAAAAGATATATTATATGGTTAAAAATTAGAAAAAAGTTTGATGTGAAATTAAATAAAAGATTTAATGTGACGTTGGAGGAGAGGTTGAAGAGAAATTGATGAGAGATTGATGTCCTAAAACAAACATGGAGTCAGAAAATCTCAACTTCTTCCCCTTCTCCTTCTCTCCTCAACACCAAATCTCAAACACCCCTTTGAAGGTGATTGAAATTTGGAGTTCGGGAGAGAAGAGAAAGAGAAAATTGTGTGATTTGGAATGATAAAAGATTTGTTTGAATATTAATATTTTGAAGAAGAGATTTTAGAAATTATTTTTTTGGGAATTTGTGTTTTGAAAACAAATGTTGGATTTTTTATTTTATACTAATTTTTTTGGGAATTTTTTTTGGAAATTGATGTTTAAGAGTGAAGTATATTTTTTTTTTATGCTAATTTTTATTGTAATAAAGTTTAATTTAAAATTTGATAGAATTAACCGAGGGTCAGTGGCGCAGTTGGTTATCTTGTCCGGTGTTAATCCATTTCAACTCCACGGTCACGAGTTCGAGCCTGAAAATCGGTATTTGGCTCTCATATTATTCGAGAGCAATTGTGCCCTATATGTAGAGTTTGTTGGTCCTCCGAGAAGTTAAAAGAGGTTTTCATATAAAAAAAACAAACATGAGTTTGGGATAATTTTCTCTACTCTCGTCTTCCAATCGCCCCATAAACAACATTCCCCTAAACATATTATCCATTAATACACTAGTTAAATTTATATTTATTAAAAAAAAAACTATACTTCAAATCTATTTCATAAAACTTTCATATTTTTCTCTAATAACTCCCTAAGTTTTTAAAAATTTATATAAAAAAAACAAACATGAGTTTGGGATAATTTTCTCTACTCTCGTCTTCCAATCGCCCCATAAACAACATTCCCCTAAACATATTATCCATTAATACACTAGTTAAATTTATATTTATTAAAAAAAAAACTATACTTCAAATCTATTTCATAAAACTTTCATATTTTTCTCTAATAACTCCCTAAGTTTTTAAAAATTTATGATAATTATTTAAACTTTCAAGCCACTAATTTTACAAAAAATAAATGTCAAATAACTAAGGTAAACTTCAAACATGGTATCTGATTGGCCATTGAACTATTATACATTATTATTTTTAATTAACAAAGGTATTGAACATTAAATTAAATTTTGTTCCAAACACACATTAAATTTTCAATTTTGGGTCCAATAAATAATAGAATCAAAAGGTTTTAGAAAAATGGTTTAAAAAAATAACGAGGATATATATATATATATATATATATATATATATATATATATATATATATATATATATATATATATATATATATATATATATATATATATATATATATATATATATATATATATATATATATATATATATATATATGAATTGTTTAAACAACAAAGTATTTATTTTTCTTTAGAAAGAAACAAAGACCTATTGATTTGTTATAAACTTGAAAATTTAAGGATTAAATTGGTAATTTGTCACATTTTATATAAAATGATATAGGATATGAAATTAATTAAAGATGATTGGAAATTAAAGCAAAATAAAATGATAATAAATATATAAAAAAAGGGTACCTGGAAGCTTCTGAGGGTGAGTATAGCAAATTCCATTCTCCCCTCGAAGAGTAGGAATAAACTCATCAATTAGAGGATGAAGCTTGGAAGCATCGGACGACAATGCTTTACCCTCTAAATGCTCCAGAATTTCCTGATCCGTTGGATCAAATTTCACCCCCGCTGGTAGCCCAGGCAGATCATGAATCCCACCCTTCAATTAATTATATTCCAAAACCAATTATTCATAATATTCAAAACTACAACAAATTAAATAATAATAATTGCAATATTTTACCTTGTCCTGAAACTGAATCTGATGGCCGCAGGATGGGCATCGGACGGTGGAGAAAGCGCTGTTGTTGGAATTGGTTGATTGATCAATTGGAGCAGACGACTCGTCGTCCGAGCCACTGCACCAAGTCATCATCTTTCAGCTGAACCCACCCCAACATAAGAACAAAAAGGACCATATAATTGCCGGACACACACACTATTTATCTTTTTCTTTTTCTTTTTTGAGAAATTAGGTTGGATGTAAAAAAGAGAAAAAAAAAAAAAGAAAAAAAGGAAGATTTTTCTAGAAATAGGAAAAAAGGTTACTTCGACGCCAAGTTTCCTAATGCTTGCGTATCTACACATACATATGACACCATCATATATAAGGGTGTGTTTGGGAAAAAAAATAATAATGATCATGGTAAAGTGAGAATTAATACGGAGAACAATCATCATGAGATGACTCAATTGGTTAAAGAGAGTCTTTAAGTGTATAAAATGATGGATTCAATCACTATAGTGACCACCTACTTAAGGATGGTATATACCGTAACAATAGTTGAATTGCATGCAAGCTAGTCTAGACCGTTAATAGAAAAGAAAGTGAATGTGATTATAAAAAATGTTGTGAGAAGAATGAAAAGTAAGCCAAAGGAGAATGAAAAATATGATTTTTAGAAACTGCATTTATGGGAGATTGAATCTCGATACTAGGATTCGAACTCATAATCTCCTACTCTGATACCAAGCAGTTTCGATACCAAATTAAATTATGTTAAATCATGAACCAATTCAAAAAATTAAGCTAATGAATTAGAGTAAATTTAATTATTTTAACAATATGATTGCGAAAATAAATGAGAATTAAAATAAAAGAATATAAAAGAAAGTATGTCTTTTGCACGAAAAAATTATTCTAGAGAGAATTATTAATTTTCATGGGGTAATAAAAAAAATTATGATAAAAATTAAAAGAGTGAATATGAATGATATAAGTGAAAATAGGTTTCTTCTACAAAAGAATCATCGTGGTTTCGATTTTTAAAGAGGTCAACAAACTTACGAGAGGGGACAACTACTTTCAAATAATATAAAAATTAAATATCGAACTCGTGATGGTGGAATTGAAATGGATTAACACTAGATAAGATAACCACTAACCCTCGGTCATAATTTATTTATTAAAATATATCTATTAATGTATATATATATAATTATATTTACCTCAATTCAATTTAAATTTATGGATCGATTGATGATTAATATATAAAAAATAATTTATAGGTACATAACAACAATAGATTGAAAAATAACTTTTTTTTTCTTTGATCAAGATCAGTTTCACCACTATACAAATTTATGATGGTTAGTTTTATGTTTGACATAGGTAATATTTGGGTTAATGAGTTATATTGAGTAGTTAAAAATTGAGAATTGTATCAAAAACTTGTTTTAATGTAGTTTTTTTGTAGAAAAGTTAGAGTCAAAACTTTTTTTGGATGTAGATTAAAAATAAGTAGTTATTTTTAGTAGTTAAAAAAATGATTAAAAATAAATTGTTAAAAATGAGTTATTTTGATTGATTTGAAAGTAACGATTAATAATAAGTTGTTAGAAATGATTGAGTATTCATAAATGAATGATTAAAAATGAATAGTTAGAAATGAGAGTTATTTTTAAAAATAAAAATGAGGAGAAATTAATAAAAACTCGTTTGGACTTAGATTTCGAAGAAGAGTTAATAAATGTTAAAACTAATTCGTACCTAAATATGTGAAACAAACAGCCCCTCAAAGTTAGATAATCTCAAAATATAAAAAATAAATAAATTTTAAACTTAAATGATTACATGAAAAAAAGAAAAAAGAAAAAAAAAGAGGAAGATGCATGGGCAAGAGTAGAGATGGGGCAAAATTGGATTCTTCAGTTTCACCATCTTTTAGGCCCTTAAAAAATGGTGGGTTTGTTTGGTTTGATGGATAAAAGGCAGCTGCAGTGTCAAACTTGGAGTCAGATGAAAGCTTTGTAAGATTGAATTTCAATATACAAAAAAAGAAAAATACGTGTCAACGCACACCAAAAAATAATAATAATTAAAATTCATATATATATATGATCTTACTTACCTGTCTGTATATTCCGATTTAATATCTTCCTTTACGTACACTTCAAAGCTCAAGCAAGGTATCGATTTTTTTTTTTTTTTTGGGCTGATGAGGTAAAGGCCGAAAAGGGGAAAACAGATACAGTTTCTCTGTCTTTGAGGTTTCGTTTTTGGGACAAAAATAAAAAAATGCAAAATTGAAACTAAAATGGGATTAACAATAAGAATATTGGGATTTCTTGAAAGTGTACTTATGGTGTTTGCGAGTTGCAGAAGGAGAGGGCTAATTGTCATTAATAATTATTAAGATGCCTAAACTTAATATCGTAGCTTCAATTACACGCAGGCAGGGATTTTGCTCTCTGTGGTTGAGTACATATTTCGGCTACCTGTCGTTCTGTTGGGAATCTTTAATACATGAACAATTTGTATTAGTTTTTTCGTAAAGAAAAATAATATAATTATGAGTGATTTGGATTCGGTTTTGATTAGTTTTGTGTCAAATTGACAATCGAATCAATATTTTTTATTTTTCAACCATGAGTCTGAATGGATATCTAGTAAAGAGAAAACTTTGGTTTACTTTTATTGCTTCCATTCGATTTTGATCTCAATCATAATTGTATTCATTTCTTCAAATTTTTATCTTGTTATCAATTTAATTTTTAATTCTAATTTTTAAAATACTAAAAAAATAGCATTTATCATAAATAACATAATATTTACCGTACTTTCTATTCATATTTCACATTTTAATAGTTTCTTTCTTCCATCCAATTTTAATAATATACTTTGATTCTTTTAGTATTTATATATTCCTTTATGTTCAATTTTTATAGTGATTCTTACATTAAAAATAAAAAATAAAAAAAACTCCGGTTTGAACTAGGGGTGCAACAAAAAACCGAAAAACCGAAAAACCGAACCGAATCGAACCAATGGATCGGATCGGTTTTTTACCTCAAAATTGGACATATCGGTTTGTAATTTGAAAAAATCGAAAATATTGGATCGGTTCCGATTTTCATTTTAAAAAACCGATCCAAACCGATATATATATATAGTCAATAATTCATATAGAGTAATCTTCTTTCCATTAATATTTCTTTAATTCACCCCTATTTCAAGTAAAAAATATCCTTAAATAATTTCAAATAAGTTAAAAATACTTCTAACCTTTAAAAAAATAGTTGTTTACGAGAATGTTGTTTTTATATGAGAAATATTATTTTTGATATATTAAAAAAAATTGGACATTGGATCGGATCGGATCCATTTTTGGACATTGAAAAACCGAACCAATGGTTCTATACTTTATTAGACATTGGATCGGATCCATTTTTTGAAAACCGAAGATATTGGTTCGGTTGTCGGTTTGGTACAAAACCGACAAAAACCGAACCGAAATCACCCCTAGTTTGAACTAACATATTTATTGTTTTAAAAATTTCAAACCCGTCAATCCTATATTATTTTAAAAATTGAATCGATCCATTAAATCAATTTAGTTGGGTTTGTCTCATCCGTTCTGTTTCTTTTACCTGCAATGTGGAACTATAAAATTATATTAAAAAATTAAAATTTTATCATTCTAAATTTAGCGAGTGTCTATTTGTTGAATTAATGGAAGGGTTTAAATATTTACTTACTAGTCCTCAAAAAGACCATATTTAAACGACTCATTGTAACTCCTCAATATAACTTCTCATTTTTACTACTTAAAATAATTTATTATTTATAATCATTCATTTCTAACTATTAAAAATAGCATCGAATGAGTTAGTGACGTAATAGTTGCATTGTTTAACGCTATAAGTTCGATCTGATAATCGGTATTTGTCTCCCTCATCCGATATGTACTTTAAAAAAATCTATTAAAAATAACTTCTCATATATAATAATTTATTTTTAACTATACAAAATAATTCATTTTTAATTATTAAAAATAAATTTTTATTTCAAATTCACATTTAAATAAGGTATTGTATTTAATTTTACTTTAAAAAAAATATATCCAACCAAATTTTTGTTTCCAACCATCGAAAAAAACTTCTTAAACGAACTCATGATTCAAACTCATCTCGATCCGCTCTTATCAATAAATATTGTCGTTAAAATTTGAAGGAAAAAAAAAAGAAAAAAAGAAGAAGATAGAATTGTGAGGCTGGGTCAAAATTCAAACGTAGAATTTGGCTACAGTCAACTGAGTGGAAGGAGGAGATGAAATAATACTATGGGCTTGGCCGTACGTGAAAATTTTTCTGCATACGTGTCACATCCTTATGAATGCCGTCAACGTCTGTAATCTTCTCCCACAAGCTGAAGCAACAAGAAGCTTAGGCATCAAGCTACGAAATTTACAAAACATTATTGCTATAATTTTTTAATACATTAAATTTGATTCTAGTCAATATTGAAAATAATTATTTGATTTATTTTGATTTCAATTATTTGATCATTTTTAGTTCAATTAACAACCTTATTATTTTTATTTCAAAAAAAAAAAAAAAAAAAAACAACCTTATTATTTTAGTTGGATTATTTCTGTACTCAAAATATATTAAATCTGACAATTTCATTAAATATTAAATGAACGAAATTATATAAATAAATAAAGCATTTGAAAAAAATAGATCACATGTCATATTACTACCCTTTTCAACAATTTAGGGGATGTTTGTTTGTCATATTTAACTAAGATTTAGTTGGAGGATTTATTAATACCTTCTCGAACGGCTATATTCAAACAAATTTTTATTAACTACTCATTTTTATTTTTAAAAATAATTCTCATTTATAACCATTTATTTTTAATCATTCATTTATAATTATTCAATTATTTCTAAACTACCAATTATTAATAATTTATTTCAAATCAATCAAAATGATTCAATTTTAACCACTCATTTTTAATCACTACTTTTTTAACTATTCATTTTAAATCTACATCAAAATAAGATTTTGATAGCGTACTTAGAATTAACTCTTAACTATTTTTAATCACTACTTGTTTATGTAGTTTTTGTATAGAGTAGTTAGAATTAAAATCTATTCTAACTATTCTCAACTCTTAACTATTCATAATAATTCTTTAATATAACTCTATAAGCTAAATCCTCACCAATAGTCCATGAATCATGTCTCAATGTGAGTGATCTTATTATGTTTGTATATGTAGTTCAATTTAGACATTTTTTTATTCTCCAAAAAAAAGGTTCAATTTAGATTATATATTTCTTTTAACCAAAATATATATATATATATATATATATATATATATATTGGTTTTTGTTATTTTTAGTAAAATAATATTTCTATCTTTTTAATTATATTTTCCTTTTATAATTAGATTAAATCTTATTTTATTCTTTTAGTATTAGATATTACCAATTCCTTTTATGTTAGGTCATATTTCCTTTTATGGTTAGATTTTATCTTTTCCTTTTATAATTAGGTCAATCCCTTGTACTCTATTTAAGTTCATTGTTGGATTCATTATTAAAATGAAGAATTTAGAAAATTTGAATTTTCATCTTTCAACATGGTATCAGAGCCTCAAATTTTTCCTTTCCATCTCGATATAATTTTTCTCTAGTCTTTCATCACCTTCTTTCTCTTTTTGTAAAAAACCTTTTCTTCTTCCTCTTTTTCCTCTTTTAGAAAAAAAAAGGTTTCTCCTCAAAGCTCTATTTTTTTTTCTCACCTCAAAACCTATAAAATACAAACTATCATATTTATTCTTCATCCTTCCTTTTTTCTGATTCATTAAAAAAACAAAAAACAAAATTTTCTCTCTTCAAAAGCGTCAATGAACAGCCCGCAACCAGAAAAATTATCAATATTCTCAAATTGGTCATGTCCAACATTCCCAAATTGGTCATGTCCAGCATTCCCAAATTGTTCATGACAACATTTCCAATTGTTCCTGACAATCAGCATTCTCAATTGGTCTTGTCAATCGGCATACCCAATTGGTCATGACAATCAACATTCTCAATTGGTCCTGACAATCAATATTCCCAATTGGCTCCCGCATAAGCATTAGTATCATGATCACAATTGGCACATCATCATCTAAAGATCAACTCTTATTAATTTAACTCCAAGCTTGACTTTTATTCCATATACAATCGAGTTTGACGGGAGTGTTGGTTTATGTTATTTTCAATAAAATAATATTTCTATCTTTTTAATTATATTTTCCTTTTAGAATTAGATTAAATCTTATTTTATTCTTTTAGTAGTAGGTATTATCAATTCCTTTTATGTTAGGTCAAATTTCCTTTTATGGTTAGATTTTATCTTTTCTTTTTATAATTAGGTCATCACTTGTATTTTATCTCATCGTTAGGTTCATTATTAAAATGAAGAATTTAGAGAATTTGAATTTCCATCTTTCAACGATATATATATGAAAAGATAAGTCATGATAAATTTTGACCTAAATTTTTCTTATTTCCAAATATTGATTTCCTTTTCTTTATTGTCAAACACTCTTTTATAAGAAAATATTATTAAATTGTATGAAGAGAAAAACTTGTCTTGCCATAAATGAAGAGATAGTCCATCTTTAAGAGGTGTGTGACAATATCTCTGCCATACATTTTTTTTACCATCATTTTGTTTATGAAAAAAATAAATGCTAAGAAACATGTGATCTCTATTAATTTTAAGTAGAGAGTGCCTCCTCATAGATGAGGATGCAATTTTTTCTCTTTTATAAAAACTTAAAAATATAATACTTAACTTTTTTTAATTTTTGACTAAGGGCTTGTTTGGTTAGGACGGGAAGGGAAGGGAAGGGAAGGGAAGGGAAAGGAAGGGAAAGGAAGATAAGTGAGAGTAAATTGGTGTTTGGTGGGAAAGAAAGATAAAATAAGTGATAGTAAATTGGTGTTTGGTAGGATGAGAAAAGTAGTGAAGTGATCTTTTTTTGTTAAAAAAATAGATATTTAATATTTTTAATATAATGTTTATAATATATCATTTTATATTTATTTTATTTATTATTTAAATAAAATTTAAAAATTTAATAACTTTCATTATCAAAATATATAAATTTCATAATTGTTAAAAAAAAATAGATAAATATAATTTTTTATAATGAAATTAAGTTTAGAAATTCAAATCAAGATAGATGTAATAAAAAGATAACTATTTTAATTATTTTGAGTAATTATTTTAGGATTATTTAAATATATATTTCTATTTATTTTATAAAATGTATAAATTTAAAAAAAATTGATAAATAATAAAATTAATATATATTTGTATATAAAAATTTTTAAATGCATACATTGTCCATAAAAAGTCAAATATATAAACAATTACAAATATTGTTTAAAGAACTTGATATATCTATAAATAATAATAATAATAATTGTTGCATTTTAAAATAAAAAATATATATAAATAGCATATAGTATAAATTTAATCAATTAAGTCGTTCTAAAAAAAAATCCATTAACTTAAATGAATGAATTAATAAAAGTTAACAAGCTTATTATTTTATTTAAAATAAAGTTTATGATCAAATCAAATGCATCAAATTATAATTATAAAAACATCAAACTACAAATATGTTTTAAAAAATAGGATGTATTTAGAAGAAAAAAATAGATAAATATTGTATTTTGAAAAAACTTGATACTAATAAATAAATAAAGAAATAAAGGAAAGTTTGTATTAAGAAGAAAAAAAAATTAAGAAAGAAGGAAAGTTTGTTAAAAGAAATAAAGTAAAAAAAAAAAAAAAACAAGCAGCCCAGCGGAAAAAAAAAAGTGAACAGCACGCGCCGGATTGGGCCAAAGAAGCCCTAAGTGTGACACCAAGCCCAATAAAAATAAAAGTGAGAATCAAATTTTTTTTGAATAAATTATGTCAATTTTATGGTGGTGGTCAACTAAAAAATTAATTGAATTAAAAGTTGCCAATTTCGAAAGAATGTATATTAAATGACTAGTTTTCCATCCATTTTTATCTAATACCATTATTCATATGTTAAACAATCACATGAAATATTTGTAGACAACTAAATTATATTTTTTAAATACATAGATATTAAATTATAACTTTTTCTACATCATATAAGTTAAATTGGAAATTTTAACTAGTTTTTTATAGGGATTTTTGCATGTATATTACAAAATGGATAAAATATTACATGAATAGCACAATAATGAAAATATTTGCACATATAGCAAATATTGTAAATTGATAGACTTCATATTGATAGATTCTATCGATAAATGGTGATAGAATCAATTACTAATAAATAAAGTAAATTGATAGACTTCCATCAGATTCTATCAAGAGTCTATCAATAAGAATCGATAGAATCAATCACTGATAAAATTGATAGACTTCCATCACTAGAGAATGATATATTCTATCAAAGTCTTCTATAAAAAAGGTAAATAATTTTTTTTTTTAAATGACATAATTTGCTATAAAAGAATTATTTTTAAAAATGTGCTATAATGGTAAACTGTGGTAAAAAGGTTGTTATACAACGCAAATTTCCTTTTTTATATGGATAACTTAGATTCGTTTTCTTTTTGTTTGAGTTTAGATTTAAATTCAACATTTCTTATTCTAAAAAAAAAAAAAACATTTCTCATTTAGCTGAATTTTTTCGATATTAATTTTGATTATAAACCAAAAACTTACTTCCGTCCTATCCTTAATAATAAGCGGTTGGTGTAAATGATGTTTTGACTAAATAATTTAAAAGCATTATATATTGAGGGTTTAAATGTCTCCCGGATTTTTATCATAAAATGTAAAAGTCTCCCGGATTAATTATGCATTGAAGTTGAGTTTTATTACGACCATTCTATTATTTAACATAGTAGTTAATATCTTTTAAAAAAACATACTAATTAATGTATATTGACATGTATTAGCACATCCCAAACTACTATTTGGAATTATGATTGTATGTATAACGTAACTTATAACTAATTAACATGATTTTTTTTTGTAACAAATAAATTTTAAAATGACGAAACAATTTCAAGTTAAAACAATGAACATAAAGATGTAAAATGTTACAAAACTTGGCTAATATTGTTAATAGTTTTAAGTTTTATTGATTATATTACATACCAAAATATAAGAGGATATCTTGAAACTGGAAAATGAGTTGTAAAACAATTATCCCACTAATTCAAAAGAAACTAAATTATTTGTATGATTAGCCTACAACAACTACCTTACTATACATTTTTTCTTATTTGGATATCTTACCTATATTTTAATAAACAAAACTAAAATTTGTAAAAAAAAAAAAAAACTTCCAAAAACTTGTTTATGTTTTTTAAATTTGGTTAGTATTCTCCTACTTTCTTAAGGAAAGATTAATACCATGTAGAAAAGATGGAGCACATGCTAGTAAATTTGAAAGGAAATAGACTTAAATTTCATAAACAAACAACAAAAAACAAAATGGTTATCAAACGGACCTTAAGGGCTCGTTTGATAACGTTCATGTTTCTTGTTTCTGTTTCCTATTTTTTGAGAAACAGACTTATTTGATAACCGTTTCCGTTGGAAAAATGAGAAACTGTTAAAAACAGTTTGTGGTGTTCCGTTCTTTTTTTTTTTGCCTTCTAAAGCCTGGCTTTTATTGATATTATATTATAGCGTTTATATGCTTTAAATGTAAGTGATTGTGGCGTGATGATTTTAAATTTAACCTTTTTTTCAATTTTGGTCCATGGGGAACGGTTCAAATCCTATGTTTGCACTTTTTTTTTAATTCTTCTAATATGTTTATTAACTGTTTTAATTTATAGGTTTTTAATTTTTGTAATTTTTTATTGTATAAATTTTTAAGTTTTTAGTGGCTCGTACAATTTGTAATTTTTTTATTTATGATTTGTGATTTGATTTTAAAATTTTGTAATATGTCTATTTATTTATTAATTCAGTTTTTAATATATTTGGAACGTGAAAAAAATTTAGTATTATGAAGAAAAAAAATCACTAAAATATACATTTCACTCCTCTTATATTTTTACTATTCAAAATAACTCCTCATTTCTAACCACTATTTTCTAATAATTCATTTATAATTACTCAAAATAACTTACAAATACTAACAACTCATTTCTAATCATTTATTTCTATTTTTTTTTAAATAACTTATTTTTAACTACTCATTTCAAATTTTATCTTTTTAACTACTCATAATAATTATTTATTTTAAACCACATCCACATAAGCAATTGTCTCTAACTTCTCTACAAAAAAACTACATTCAAACGAGTTTTTTGTTACAACTCTCAATTTTTAACTCCTCAATCTAACTCTTCATCCAAACACATCGTTGAGTTATTTTGAGTAATTTTTTTTTTAATTTTTGTAATAACTCGTTTCGATGTAGTTTTAGAGGAAGTGCAACCAAAACTTCGTTTAAATGTATTTTTTTGTAGAGGAGTAAGAGACTATAAATTATTTGGATGTGCATTTGAAATGAAAAGTTATTTTGAGTAGTTAACAATGAATTATTAGTTTATGAGTGGTTAAAAATGAGTTCTTTCGAATTGTTAGAAATAAATGATTAGAAATTAGTTGTTATAAATTGAAGAGTTATTTTGAATAGTTAGAAATGATGAGTTATTTTGAATAGTTAGAAATGAGGAATTATTTTGAATAGTTATAATAGCTCGTTTGAATGTGTTTTTTTAAGAGTAGTTAGTAAATACTCAATCTAAGCCATCCTTAAATTTGACAAAAAAACACCCCTTAAAAATATTTAAAAAATAATAAAAAACAAGAAACAATAAATGATTATCAAACATAAACGTTTTTGTTTCTTTTTTTTTTTAAGAAACAATAAACAGAAACAGTTATCAAACACATTTTCGTTTCTTATTTTCAAAAAATAAGAAACAAAAAACAAAAAACAATAACTGAGAAACAAAAAACAGCAAACAGTAACGTTATCAAACGAGTCCTAAATATCTATTTAATAGAGTTTAATTGGCGGTTGAGGTTAATTGTTTAAATCTCAGATTGTTAGAACCATGAACAAAATAAATAAAATCTAAACTGAATTTGTATTAATAAATGAATATCCAGGCTACGTATATTTTATCTTAAGAATGGAAGACTTTTTCCTCCACCTCCTTTATTTTATAACTTTTATGAAAAAAGGGAGGAAATTTGTGTTAAAATTGTAGCAAAACTTTATTGATTGTGACTATAGGGGTTGACTTAAGTCAGCACATGTATGACTTTATTTCACTTTCATATATTATAGAAAATTAGTGGTAAATAAAAAATTATAAAGTACGTATTTTAATTATATCAACTTTTTAAAAAATATTTCATATATAATAAAAATATAAAATATTTAATTTAATTAAATTCTACCAGTTTCAAATTTGATTAATTAAAAATTATCGATTTCATTTAATTGAAATATTAATTTTATAACTATAAATTTAATATAATTGAATTTTGGTGTATTTGATTTTTTTTTTATATATAAAATTTTGATATTTATAGATTGTTTTTCCAAAAAAAAATGTATAAGTAGATGTAATATAAAATATTGGAATCTCCAAAATATGAAGCCTCTTGCGATCAAACATATTTTATCTTATAAAACATCAAATCAAACCTTATTATAATAATTATAATAATAATAATAAATAAAAATAAAAAACTCACTTAAACACTAATTCCCAAACAAAAAATTCAAACATTTCTTTTCAAAACACAAATAACATCTTCTCTCTTAAACATCAATTCTCAAACAAATACTTAATCTTTCCAAATCACTCTACTTCCACTTCTCTCTTCTTCCAAACTCCAAAATCTAATCACCCCGGGATCATACTCTAATAAGAACCCTATGCTAGCTCAATTTTTGTTATATGAAATTACATATTTCCACTCCCATGAACTTTCCACGCCTTTTCTCGAATAGATATTTAAATATAACCCCCTAGTCCAATTGTTATAATTTAAAAAAGAAAAGGATGAATTATGCAATGTAGCATTGGAGAAAAAAATGTCATATTAGGTTTGTAAGTACAAAACATTAGTCTTTTTTCTCTTTTTTTTTTTTTTTTTTGAGAGAAGTCACAACCTTTTTTTCTACCCTATACAAGCCCACTTGAGTTTTACTTGGGCCATGGTCCAAATGGCCCATATACAAGCCCACTACAACATACCAGTGGTGTAGTTTTTTTTTTGGCAAACTAGGTAAATATCTATATTTAAGAAACTATTTAAGAAAATGTCTAAATTAAAAATTATTAAAATGCATGTCTACTTTTAGTTTATTTAAATATAAAATTAATTCCTGCGTAAATGTAAAAGTCTAAAATACCCATCTTATTTTGTTACTCATTTTTTTCCAACTTTTTTCAAATAATATTATGTTCTAACTAACATGAGAGATATATTTGTTTTTAAACAACCTACTAAATATAAAAATAACTAAAGACCTTGATTTCAAAATTTGAAAATTTAAACAACAATTACATTGGATTTTTTTAAAAGATATTAGATTTTGAATTATTTATAAAAATATATTAAATTTTGAAAAAAAAAATTCTTCCACAGAGCTGAACATGGATACATACCATGTCCATGTCAGTACATCCATCTATGGCCCCAGGTTTCCCAAAATATAATGTAAATGACAAAAGAGTAAAACATGTACCTGTCGCTGCTGCAATACTTAATTTTTTTTTTCATCAATTTCACTATTGGAGCCGAACGGTCGAAACGCATACCCATGGGAAGCTTGGTCTTCCCATCATTTTCATTTCCATCCATCTGAAAAAGTTTTGTCCTACCAAAGAAAATTCACCTCCACTTCTCCCTCTTCCGTCGAGCTTCCAATCGACAAACTTCCTAATTACCCAATCGGTTGTCATTCATGTACACCGATGCGTGAATATACCAATTACATGTCTTGTGAATGCAACATATTGTAAATTTTTTGGGACTAGACTTCACCGTCTTGTATTGAAAACTCTCCTTCTTCAATTCATCTTTATTCAGGAACATTGCACATGTCATCAACATAGTGGTACCCCCAGTTAAGTCTAAGATGTTCATCTCCGTACGTGTTTGGACGATGTCCGCCAAGAGGCAGCAGTCGTTGTACATGCCACCAACAATTCTGTTATACATCCATTGGACGTCCATGTCATTATTCATATCTTTGACGTTTTCTTGTGTGCCCCGTCTTTATGTAGTGAGATGCTTATGATTTTTCAATTTTCGTCCAAAACCAACTTTTCCTCGATAGCCGATATTAGTAGAGATAGGGCAGTGTTGTGTGTGATACCAACCACAACTGTTGTGTAGTTCGAGTAAATATTTCCCTCATCCCATTTTCCATTAAAGACGACCGTGACCAATGTAACATCCATTCGAAATTGAAAAAATAGAAGCTTACTTACCCCCTGAAAATTGATAGAGAAAATAGAGATCAGGAATTGTTAATGGGAATATGAACAAATATAGTGACAGGATAAGATGGGAAAAAATGGTGGATGAAAAATTTGGAAAACGGTGAAAAATGGACTTGTGAATTCGTTAGTCTATCGAAGATGGAGGTGGAAGCAATTGGTTGATCTGAGATTTGATATAGACAAAAATGAAGAAATGTGGTTGCACGATTGGTGGGAGAAAAACTACACCCTACAAATGGGGCTCAATTTTGTTTATTCAATTTTGTATCGATCCTAAAATGGTGGGTAGGATGTTGATTTTAATTTTTATAAATCGTATTAAATTGGGAAGGGTACAAATGGAATAAAGTTAAAGTTTTATCTCTCCTACCATAAAATAGAAAATAGATATGCATTTTAATATTTTATAATTTAGACATTTTCCCAAATAATTTGTGAGAATTAGACATTTTATATGATTTCCCTATTTTTCCTTTTTTGGGAATTTGCCCTGTATAGCAACTTTTTTACTACAGTTTATAATTATAGCACATTTTTAAAAATAATTCTTTTATAGCAAATTCTTGCCATTTAAAAAAAAATTATTTACCTTTTTTATAGAAGACTTTGATAGAATCTATCATTCTCTAGTGATGGAAGTCTATCAATTTTTATCAGTGATTGATTCTATCGGTTCTTATTGAAAGACTCTTGATAAAATCTGATAGAAGTCTATCAATTTACTTTATTTATTAGTAATTGATTCTATCATCTTTTATTGATAGAATCTATCAATATGAAGCCTATCAATTTACAATTTTTGATATATGTGCAAATATTTTCATTATTGTGCTATTCATGTAATATTTTATCCATTCGGTAATATACATGCAAAATTCCCTTTTTTTTTCTTTTTTTTTCAATAAACGGTGCATGGTGAATTTTCAATCTAGTCCACAGACAGAAGATATGTATCTTTTTTCTTAATTTAATAATATAAAGGACTCGGACGGTAATCAACTTGAACTAAAAAAAAAATTGAACTAAATAATACACGATAGATTATCAAATTAATATGAATATTAATAAATGAATACAAATATCAATAAATAAGTAAAATTGTAAACATAGTTATTTAAAGGTTTTTGTTTCTTTTCTCAAATATAAAAGGTTTTTGTTTCTTTTTTCTCCAGGATCATTTATTAAAAATGAAAAATAAAAATCATAAGACATTACTCAAGGAATTCTAGGGTAAGAGAGTCACACTTATTAGCATCCCTCCCCCAAAAAAAGGTCACGCTTATATAGCAATAAATTCCTTACCTTTTCTACGGTGACATACAAATTAAATTTACTTCTGTATTCTTATTTCATTAAAAAAGAAAAAGAAAAAAAGAAAAAAAGAAATAGTATGACATGAGAAGATGACAAGGGAATTCAAAACTTGAAATTTGCAAAATAAATAAATAAACGCTTAACATCCCACATTGGATAGAATTAATTTTGTCCAGACAATAGTACAGTATAGAAATAAGGCATTGGTCCCATATTTAATTTTAAAATAATAACATATAATTCCCTTCCCAGTACGTAACAGAACTGAACCATTAATTATTATCTACATTAACTGAGGAAAGTTGAACTCGGATATTTTTCTTTTACAATATCTTAAAAAAATAATAAATAATAAAAATCTTTTACAACATTAGGTGAAATATTTGAAAGACTAACCTTGTAGTTATTATGTTCTATATCAGGCTACTAAATCTGCACTCTGGTGGGCATTCTTGTTTATATTTTCCCCTCAGAATAATACATATTAAGCTACTCTATTTGGCCTCTAAAACAAAAGTTATGGTACTCTATATGAAAAAAATATTGACAATAATTAAACAACATTCTCAAATAGTTTAATTGGTTGGAAAATCTATTAGAAAAAATATAAAAATAAATGAGAGCAATATTTGAGTTTTTAATAGTACGGACTCAAGTTTTCCTTACTCATAATGATACAAATTAAAAAAATTCTTACCTACCCTTTTCTAAATTTAAGAGAAAAAAAATTATGACTATCAATATATTTTAAATCACTTGGGTGCTTACTAATAAGAACTCGCTTATTGCTCATAAAGATAACTATATAAGTTTACATTGAAGTTTGATAAATTACAAGATTAGTTGCTAAATGTTTAAGTTTGTATAAGTTATATTTTTTAGCATGCAACATTTAAGAGTGATAAATTTAAATTTGTAATCTCTTGACCAGTAGTTAGTTGTATGATAATATCCTTTGTTGTATTAGATGAGTGGTTGAACCAGTTTCTTTTTTTTTTAGAATTATAAGTAACAAAATAGTCATTGGAGATTGAGATGGATTTTAATTGCTATTCAAAATCTAGAGATTAATTATTGGTGGCCAAATAAGGGGATAGATGATTTATTTTGTGATATTTGTTCAGTTTTCCTGAATGTTAGGTAAAATTGAAAATCGAAATAATCCTATCAGTTTGATAAAAAGAAAAGTCGAACTAATGTCCAATAAAAGATAATTCCATTCATTCGATTTTTAGGCCAAACTGAGAATCAATATGATCCAATTGATTTGGCAAAAATAAGAACCGAATTAATGTTCAATAAAAGACAAATTTATTTATTTTATGGTAATCTAATTCAACACCATGGTCACGGGTTCTTCTTGAAAACCAGTAACTCTCGTTTATTCGAGAGTAATAATATTTTATTTTTTGAAAAAATAACAGTACCCTCTATTTAGAATTTTATAGTGTCCTTCTCAATTTATGCTAAAAAAAAACACAATTTACAAAAGTGTAATAAATTATCTAAAGTTTTGTTTTTGTATCTAAAAGTTCACTAATCTCTAAGAACGTTTAAAAAGTTTCTTAACTATAAATTTTACGCCAAATAAATCTTCTAACTTGTTCGAAAATTTAAGAAACAAACTAACATATTAAGTTTAAGTTTGAATTTAATTTGATGCATGACGAGATCCAATTCTTTAAATTCCGTATCTTTTAGATATGCAAATTTTCTAAAATGTTAGAATGATTTAATGATCTATAAAAATAGACAAATATAAATTTAAAGACCTATTACACAAAAAACTGGAATTTTAAACACTATCTTCTTTTGATTTTTTTTTAGTACAAGTTGGGAAAAGGGGATTTCAAATACCGATTTGAGAGATCAAACGTGGAGTGCAAATGAACTAACATCAAACCAAATAATTAATCGCATCACCGACCCATTCAATTTTAAAATTTCATTAACCTACTTGATATAAAATTGAAAGTTCAAAGTACTGTAACAAACTTTTAATGGGTTAAATTAGAAGTCTAGTGTCAAAAATTTCAAATGTTCATCTATTTGGTTTCTAACTTTCAAATTAGAGTAAATTTGACTTGTGAATTGAGAAATTAGCATAATAAATAATGATATAATCTTTTATACTTTTAATACCTTACTGTTTTTGGGTTTGGTGAAAATTAGCATATAAAAGATATAACAAATTAGAGTACATAAATTCCAATCAATTTAATTGATAGTATTTAATCAATTTGTTGACAGACTATTATCAAAGGTAAAATTGGAAGAAAAAAAACCACCTAAATTTGATATAGGTGTGATTTTTATTTTTAAAATGTTATAACTATAAATGGCAAAAATAAAATGCTATATAGATCACTTTCTCTAAACTTTAGTCCAAGTTATTAAGAAAAAGAGTTTTCAGCATTTGTTTTATTCTTCAACTTTAAAATGTACCAAAATATATCTTTAGAGAGTTATGTTTCACTAATAGACGAGATGGCTAAATGAGTACAAATTTAAGTATATGTGACATAATTTATAATATTATTCACTTAAGTTGAAGTGGCAATTTTATTAGTAAAAGTTTATTGTACGAGTTATTTTAAGGTCATTTAAATCTGGTTATACAGTTGTAAATAACTATTTTAAGGTATTTGAAATAGTACATTAGAGTTTATAATACTGTTTTGTCTATATATCTATAACCCACTTTAGTCTTAGAGTAATTAAAACAACCTAAGTTATATTAACAACAAAAATAATTCTTGAAATTATGTCTTGAACGCATTAATATCGTGAGATTAGTAGTTGGGGGTCTCGCTGCCCGGTGAACAAGAAATGGATTTCCGCTTCTCGCATTCTATAGCGAATGCATTTTGCATTTGTAACCGCACCCTCTAAAGTATTTTGTTTTCGCAGTGCATCTATGCATCCGCATTCTATTTTACGTTTATGTCTTTGTAATAGGGTTTAATGAGAGTGCATATATAAAGTCGAATTAAACCCTAACCGTATTATGACATTCATTCACTAACTCTGAAATTCGCTTTTTCTTAATAAAATTATTCTCTCTCTACCCATGGACTAGTTAACACTACGTTAGTGAACCAAGTAAATTTTTAGGTGTCTTTGCATTTATCATTATTTATTTTTATATTTTCGCACCAATTTTTTATTGTCATTTTCATAACAATTATATATTGAAAATGTGACAGTATTTTATAACTGACAAAAATCACTCAATTGACATTATTTATGAAGAAATACAATTTTTAAAACCTCAAATATTCTTGACTAAAAAAAATACTGCCTTCCAAGCACACCTACCAATTGTTTTTAAAAAATCCACGACTTTCGTCTCATTTGATAATTATTTGATTTTTTATTTTTTAATTTTGAGATTTAAGTCTGTTTTTACTCAAATTTCATAAAATATGTTTCATCTTTTTTACAATTTATTCATATTTTCTTAAAGAAAATATGTGAATAGTAACTAGTTTTAAAAAATAAAAACAAGCTTTTGAAAGCTACTTTTTTTTAAAAAAAAATTTGGTTTGATTTTAAAATGTAAATATGCAAGTTACAAAAAACATGTGGTAAAATAATTGTTGTAGTCTTAAATATCAAAAACCAAAAGCAAAATATTAAGACTTCATTTGATAACTATTTCATCTTTGTTTTTGGTTTTTTAAATTAAAGTCTATTTTACTCAAATTTTTAAAATATGTTACATCTTTCTTACAATGTATTCATCTTTCTTTAAAGAAAATATATAAATGTTAACTAACTTTAAAAAACAAATACAAATTTTTAGAAGTCTACTTTTTTTTTTTGTATCTAAATTTTGGTTTAATTTTTATAAATAATAGGTAAGATGTAGATATAAATAACAAAAAAAATATGATAAAATAGTTGTTGTAGACATAAAAAATAAAATGATAATCATACGGATAATTATCGGAGTCTTAGTAACACGACCACATCGACAAACTCTACTTGAATGACCGTGAATACATAAATTAAGAAATAAATAATCATGTCGCCATTGGCAAACTTAACCTGAAAAACTGTAAAAAAAAAATTCCAGTTCAACTGTGATAAAATAAATTATCTTATCTACTTTTGTCGGAAATAGAAAACAGGCCCACGAGAAAACGCAGCACATGGAATTAATTGCCAAAAGATTCTCTTCTCATTTTTCACAAAATACTTCAAAAAAATTGGAATTTTTCTACTGCAAAATTGCAATTTCCAAATTAGAAAAAAGCAACCATTTTCTTACCAGCATAAAGTTTCACTAAAATCATGTTAGATTCAGCAAAGCAAACAAATTTACATCCAAATCGTTCTAGAACAATGCTGCTTTTTCAGGCCATCTGAATTTCATTTCCCCATTAAAAAAAACCAAACCAGCAGAAACATGGGAAGTGGAAAAAACTTGTGAAACTTTAGTATGAACTGGAAGATTTTTAAGGAACCAAATCAAACTGTGTTTGTTCTATGCTACACTTCCCTGATCTGAAGCTTCTTCATAGTAGTAAGGGGTTAATTTTCCATCTTTGTTGCTGGTTAAGATTTGGTTCTCAACCCCAACTTCTTGCAACATTTTCACCACTTTTCTCATTGATGGCCTGTTTATGGGCAGTGGATTGGTGCAGAGAAGGCCGATGTTGAGGACTCTGCATATTTCTTCCTCGAAACAACTGTCCAGTTTCGGGTCGATGACTTGGTCGAACCCGTCTTGATCCAATGTGAAACACACCCATTTCACTAAATCCTTCTCCCCGAACTCTGGATCGATTGGGAGCCTCCCGGTTATGAGCTCGAGGATTACCACGCCGAAGCTGTATATGTCGCTTTTCTCGTTTACTCGGAGGGTATAAGCATACTCTGCAATATGATCAAGTGAGGACTATTAAGATATGATGCTCAAGAATGGGAATGAACAAAATGACACTTACAACTATTATATAATCAGTACATGTTCAATAACTAGTTTGATTAGATTAACTAACCAGGAGCAATGTAACCACAAGATCCCGCGATGACTGACATGGATTTCGGGCCCTTTGGAGTTGAATCGATGACCTTAGCAACACCGAAATCGGCCAACCGTGCTCCAAAATCACCATCCAACAAGATATTGTTAGACTTAACGTCTCGGTGTACGATCGGAGGGACGCAATCGTGATGAAGATATGAAAGCCCTTCTGCAGCATCTAGAGCTATCTTAAACCTTGTAGGCCAATCCAACAGTCCTTTTTTACTACTATGAAGCAAATCTCCCAAGCTTCCATTAGGCATATATTCATAAACAAGAAGTTTGAAGTCTCTTGTAACACAGCAGCACCACAACTTCACAATGTTCTTGTGCCTAATCTTTCCCAGAGTATCGATTTCAGCTTCAAAACCATTGTCTTCTACTTGACCCTTCTCGACATCGCCTTTTTCGACCTCTTTCCTCATCCCTCCGAACAGCTTCTTAACTGCAACAGCCTCGCCATTGTTGAGCACAACCTTGTAAACTTTACCGGAAGATCCACTGCCAATGATGTTATCTTCATCAAGACAGTCCAAGATCTCATATTCACTGAAATCCAACCTGTGAAAGGACATCAATGTCCATTTTCCCTTCTCCATTTCTCTCTTTGCGATCTTGAACTTCCTGTATCTAAGGTAAAACCAGACGACGCCGACGATCAATACGATGCCGGTGAGAAAGAAGACGAAACGCAGCAACCAGAGATAGCCTTCCCTCTTGCCTTCATCTTTGCTGTTTTTGCACAATCTGTCCAAATGTCCACACAAATCTGGATTCCCCAAAAAACTATTTCCATAATTTCCCTTGGCTAAAAATGGAGGAAGCTCTCCTGACAAGTAATTGTTCGATAAGTTAAGCAGATTCAGATTCAAATTCTGTAACCCAATTGGGATTTTCCCAGAAATCCGATTTCCAGACAGATCAAGGTAATTAAGAACAGGCAAATCCCCAATTTCTTCAGGAATTTCTCCAGATAATTCGTTGTTTGCTAAGTTCAGTTCGTTGAGATTCTTCCATGATTTGAGTCCAATGGGAAGCTTACCAGAGATTTCATTATTTTGAAGATCCAAACTCGAAAGCTGCTTGAGATTCACAAGACTTGCAGGTAACGATCCATTGAGTTTGTTATCAGTCGCTAAAAACTTCACAAGATTCTCCAGCCGACCCAATTCCGCCGGAATCTCGCCGGTGAAGTTGTTCTTCGAGATCATGAAAATAGAAAGGTTCTTCGCAGTGACAATGGCGTTTGAAATCTTTCCAGAAAACGAATTACTCACCAGCTCAAACAGATACACATGTGGGAGCCCCCAAAATCCCGCCGGAACCTCGCCGGAAAACTGATTGTAACCCAATCGCACCCTTGTCAAACTCTCACACCCACCTAAACTCGCCGGAATCTGGCCGGAAAACTGGTTGTTGATCATTAGAAGCTCCTCCAACTCGCGCTTCTCACACAAATGCCGAGGGAGTTCGCCGGAAAACTGGTTGTTAGAAACATCAATCCATCGCAACGGCGAGTTCTTGCCGAGATTTTCCGGCAAGTCGCCGGTGAGCCGGTTACTGAACAATCTGAGCTCGTACAAACCCGGCGAGTTCGCAATGCTTTCCGGTAACTTCCCCACAAACTTGTTTTCATAGAGATTGAGACTCTCAAGCGGCAATTTACACAACTCATCAGGGATTGTCCCAGTCAAACCATTCATCGAAGCATCAAACAGCCGCAATTTACTCAGATTTGAAAACCCATAAGGCAAATCCCCTGTTAACGAGTTATTATACAACTCAATCTGAACCACACTACTCAACTCCGTCAACGAATTAGGAATCGGTCCATTAAGATTATTCAACGCCAAGTCCAAATCGGTCAGCCGTTTCAACCCACCAAGAGACTCCGGAATTTCTCCAACCAAATTACACCGAGTCAACCAAAGCACTTCAAGATTCGTCAAATTCCCAAACTCCACCGGAATCCGGCTCGGCAAAAACGGGTTATAAGACAGATTTAACATCTTCAACGACGTAATGTTACCCAAAAACGCCGGGACCGGCCCATCGAGAAGATTGGAAACCAGAGACAGAACCTCCAAGTTCGGAAACAGAGCAAAACTCGCCGGAATGTGGCCGGAGAAGTTGTTCCCAGTCAAATCCAGGTAGCGGAGGCTCGTTAGGTCAGAAATCGAAGTGGGTATTTCGCCGGTGAGGAGATTTTGAGAGAGATCGAGATGTTTGAGGCCGGAGCAGTCGGAAATGGCAGAGGGGAGTGTGGAATTAATGGAATTATTGAAAAGGGTCAGAGAAGAGAGATTGTGGAGGCGGCAGAGGAGAAGGGGAAAAGGGCCGGCGAGATTAGTGCCGACGAGGTCGAGGGAGTGGACGGAGTGGGTGGACGGGTCGCAGGCGACGCCGAACCAGGAGCAGGGAGTGTCGTCGCGGTCGTTCCATGACTGGAGAACGGAATCTGGGTCGTCGAGGGCGAGTTTGACTGCGTGGAGATAGAGACCTTCTTGGGTTAGGGAAAGGGAAAGGAGATTAGGGTTTGAGAAGAAGAGGATTAGTAATGGGAGAAGAAGAAGCATTGTTGAAGGTTTTCTGGTCGGTGAAAATGGTGGAGTTTAGAATAGTTTTGTTGCAGAGCCCTTCACTCACAGACAGCTGCCATGAGAGAGAGCTTGAAGAAGGACATTAAAGAAAAGATAGAAATTATGAATTTCAATTATTATTTAATTGATTCAAATTTAAAAGTTGCAATGTTATCTATAATTATTTTTTATCTCAGTATAAGAACATTTTTTGAACGTAGTTATTCGAATATGATACCATGTAGATACCTGCTAGGTTAAATAATTTTCGATAATTATATCTTAGATTTGAATCACAATCTTTCTTCTTTTTTTTTAAAAAAAAAGATCAAAATCTTTCTTTCTTTTTGTAGAGTATAATCTTTCAAAACTCCTTTCATAAATTTTCAAAAAACATTGTCCTATTGGTGTTTTTGTATGGACGAATGAATTACACAAGCATAAGGGAAATCAATATTAATTGTTTACTTACCACAAAATATTCGAGAAAATGTTTAAATTGGAAATAATTCAAATGCATGTCTATTTTGAATTTTAAGATAGAAGAGATAAAACATTACTACCATTTATATCAATTTCACTTAATTAACATTTTAGAAATTAAAATAATCAAATTTTTCCACACCACCATTTTAGGAATAACGAACAATTTTCACCCCACTGTTTCATTTTCAAATCTAATAAACTAATTTATCCACCATCTTATGATTAAGATTTGTTTCCCACGACTCGAGAAACATTTCCACTATTTTTCATTTCGATCGAAATAGAAACCTCACATGATCGATTCTCACTCTCATTTTCTTTGTGTCATATTCACCATTTTTTTCTTGTTTCCAACAACGAATTCCCATGCTTGCAGCGAATCTCCAAATCAAGCTATTGTTTCTTATTCCTATCGCTGATTCTCATCTTATCGGCTTCTTAGAATTCCCATGTTTGCAGCGAATCTCCAAATCACGCTATTATTTCTTATTCCTATCACCAATTCCCATTTTATTGTCTTCTCTGCCACTTTTCGAGTGTAGGGATCAACCGATTAAAATTGCAGATGAATGTTACTAACGGTTACGGCCCTCTTTAATAGAAATTGAGATGATAGAGATTTACTCGAACTACAATATCGTCATGGTTGATATCACATATAACACCCAACATCACCCGTTTGGACTATTGTATTAAAACTAATTAATTATGTATTTAAAAAAATTAATTGTAGACATGTATTTTAAATATTTGTGATTTAGACAATTTTTCTTACATTTACATTTAGACATTTATCTAGTTTGTCCAAAGTATAAATCATAATTATGAGGTAAAATTGATTGTTTAGTTTTCGATAATTTTTGTTGGAATCGATAATTTTTGTTGGAAATTTACTTTTAATACAATTATTTAATGATCCTAACTTAATTACATAATATAGTAAGTTTAGGAAGATTTTTACATTTTTATGTTAAAATTAGTAGGAGTGGACATGGTCTGGGTTGGGTAGGATTGAATGATTTTTTTTAACGGACCTAACTTTTCAGGTTGGTCAATTCGGCAACTAGTCCAACCTTATGCATAAGTACAATCCAACCTTGGGTTGGGTTATCGAATTATGTTACCCTCATTTTTTTCTATTTAAGATTCAATCCATAGGTTCACAAATGTGTTTAAAGAAAATGTATGATACTATATTTTAACTTATTACCTATCTTATTAATGTACATTCTTTTTTTTAGAAGGCTTACAAAGTATGGTAAGAATATATCTTATTAATTTATCTTATATTCATACACATATTATATATAATATCCTTAGTTCGGGTTGGGTTGGGATAAACGAGCAAAAAATTTGTCAACCCAAAAACCAATCCAACCCAACAAAAACTACAAAATCATAACCCAACCCAAGTTGCTCAGATTACCGATTTTTTTGTACACCCCTAAAAATTAGTGAATGGTTTACTGTAATTCATTATTTAAATTTTATTAATAAAAAAATAGATAATAATCTCGAACAAATTGGTTTGCTTTTGCTATCTTCTCGACCACTCACTTTTCTCGTTTTTTTTAGTACATAATGGGAAAAAGGGACCAACAAACTCTACATAGAGGACACAACTACTCTCAAATAATATGAGAGACAAATGTCAAGATAATCACGTGCATCAACGACCCGTTGAAAATTTGATTTTGTGTTCTTCCATTTAAATTATTTTTTTATTATGTTTGATAAGATGTTACTAGAGCTATGAAATTCATTTGAATCCATTTTTTCATTTTTCTTTTGTTCATTGATTGTTTTTATTGTTGGTTTTTTTTTTTTTTTGAAAAGTGTTTTTATTGTTGGTTGCTCATGTTGAGAGGTCAAAATTTGAGGGGCTAAATATTAATAAAATTTTGTTTGAACCCATAGGAAAATCTTGATATTTTGAACCAACATTAAGATTATTATTTTATTTTTTTTTTGAAAAAGACCAACAATAAGATTTGGATTGTGAATGATGTAATAATATATAATTTTTTTTTTAAAGGTGACACAATAATTTAACTTATGGGTCTAAAAAAGGTGCTCTTCTTAAAATCGCAATTTTTTTTTTGAGATTGTAATAATTGGGGACGGGAAGACTTGAACCCAAAACTTATAATTATTGAACATATACTAGTGCCACTAAGCAAATGCTCATGTTGGCTTAAAATTGCAAAATTAAAATGCTTATGGAGATTAATTGTTTAGACAATTCTAATTTTACTTTTGATCCTAAGATACCGATTGGTATCCCATGTTAGAGAAGTGGACCTCGAATTCGGTCATAAAAATAATAATAATTATTATTTTTTGGTTCAATTATAACTTTATTTATCAATTATATCATACTACTTTAAAGTGTGGCTTAAGGGGAAAATAAATTTTAGACGATTTTACCCTTTAAGTCATACCCTAAATTACAAAAATGCTATTTATTGAAATATAAAAAAAAATCAAATAAACTAGAAGATATTTGCAATATCATTTAGATTTTCATCCGTAGAAGATAAAATATTTTTATCAAATCTCAAAGATTTTATGACTAAGTTAGAAGATAAGAGATTTTAACAATCAAATGAAGATATTTACAATATCATTTAAATTTTCATGTAGAAAATAAGATCTTTTTATCAAATCTCATAGATTTTATATGACATTTTATACTCTATTTAAAATAATAAATTGAATTTTCCACAAAATTCAAATACCATAGAAGATATTTACAATATCATTTAGATTTTCATCCGTAGAAGATAACATATTTTTAGAGAATTTACCATCAACAACACATTTTATCTTTTGTATTATATTTGTAGCACAGTTTCTAAAATAATTTCATTTATAGCATATTAATTTCTATCAGCGATAAAATTCAACTAATGATATAACACAATTTGAAATTCTATCACTAGTAGAAAATTCAAGCGGTGATAGAAGAAGTCTTTCATAGATTGAATTCTATCACTAATAGAACTCAGCTAGTGATAGAATTCAATTTGAATTTTTTGCTACAAATGAATTAGTTTTGATTTTATGCTATAGATGAAAATATTTTGTCTTTTTTTGTTATACATGCAAAATCCCCATATTTTTATCAAATCTCATAGATTGTATGACTAAATTAGAAGATAAGAGATTTTAACAATCAAATGAAGATATTTACAATATCATTTAAATTTTCATGTAGAAAATAAGATATTTTTATCAAATCTTATAGATTTTATTTTACTTTTATATTATAAATAAAAATTTTTATTTGAAATTTTTTATTATAATTAAAATAATAAATTAAATTTTCCAATCCTATAAATAGGTGCCTACATTTTGTTTACAAAAACATATTTTTCTTTTTCTTTTTTTGTTTTATAATAAGTTATGTTTAATTATTTACCTTAACTTTCATCTAATTTTTCTTTTTGTGCAATAATTTTTGTAGGGATTTTTTTTTTGCATAATTGTTGCCTTTCAAATAAATACTTGGAGATCTGAAGAAAAAAAGTTTGAAGAATTATAAGATCATCATCTGAGGTTAGTGCATAAATTCTTCAATTTCAAAAGTTTGGTAACAATAACTTTATTTTTTAAACTTTCTCTACACTTATCTAAATTTTGTTTACGAACACTTTTGAAACTTTCTTTTTGCTCGGGGTTACTTTCTTGGTTTTTTTTTTAATAAAAAATTTAGTTATCTTATTTTTACTGGATTATTTACCTTAACTTTCATCTAACTTTTCTTTTGATGCAATAATTTTTGTAAGGATCTTTTGTTGCTTAATTGTTGACTTGGAGATGTGAGAATTTAAAAAAAAAAAACGATAAAATTATCATTTGAGGCTAAATGTAAGTTTATAGATGTATACTAATAAATATATTTAACTTATTTATATTTATATTTATAATAATGATATAACTCTTATAAATTTTATAATTCAAAAGTAATTGGTCTATTAATAGATAAATTGTGAAAAAATTAAAGAGCATCGACTTTTAAAAATCAGAGATAAAGTTTCATTTTAATTCAATAAATTTTATTAAGTTTTTTTTTAATAATAACACCTATTATTTTTTAAGCTCAAAATAAATAATTAACTACTTTTTAACATAAATGTGGATTTTAATAAATTTAACTAACATGAAAAAATAGTTATAAAATTCAATATTATATTGAAATTATTATCTGATGATTTAAATTTAGCCTAAAAATATAAGAAACAATTTATAATTATATATATATAATTTATTATTTAAGAAATTATCAAGTGCAACACCATGCTAAAATTCTAATCATGTTACCTTAAAGTGTGGTTTAAGGAAAAAATCATTTTTGACGATTTTACCCCTTAAGTCATACTCTAACTTACAAACATGTCATTTATTGGAACATAAAAAAAAAATTAAATGTAAATAATGTAGAAAATATTTACAATATCATTTAGATTTTCATCCATAGAACATAAAATATTTTTATCAAATCTCATAGATTTTATGTGCTAGAAGATAAGAGATTTCAACAATCAAATGAAAATATTTTCAATATCATTTAAATTTTCGATATATTTACCAAATCTCATAGATTTTATTTGACATTTATATTATAATTAAAATAATAAATTGAATTTTCCAATCCTATAAACAATTCTCTACCTTTTGTTTACAATAACAGTTTTTGTTTGCTTGGATTTACTTTTCTTTGTTTTTATTTTTTTTATAATAATTTTATCTTATTTTTGTTGGATTATATAGCTTAACTTTCATCTAATTTTTTTTTTTGTTTTTTTTTTTTGTTGCCTTTCAAAAAAAGACTTGTGGATCTTGAAAAAAATATTTGAAGGTTGAGGCTAAAATGCATGAATTCCTCAGTTTCAAAAGTTTGGTAACAATGATTTCCTATTATTACTATATATATATATATAGTTCTCTCTATTTTGTTTACAGACACGTTTAAAACTTCTCTTTCCTTGCGGTTACCTTTCTTAATTTATTTTTATTTTATATTAAAAAAAAATTAGTTATCTTTTTTTTGTTGGATTATTTACCTTAACTTCCATCTAACTTTTTTTTGCTGTAATAAAATTTGAAAATTTACCATCAGCAGCACATTTTACCTTTTGTATTACATTTGCAGCACAATTTCTAAAAAAAATTCATCTATAGTATATTAATTTCTATCAGTGATAAAACTCAATTTTGAAATTCTATCACTAATAGAAAATTCAAGCGGTGATAGAAGAAGTCTTTCATTGATTGAATTCTATCACTAATAGAATTCAACTAATGATAGAATTCAATTTGATTTTTTTGCTACAAATGAATTAGTTTTGATTTTATGTTATAGATGAAAATATTTTGTCTTTTTTTGTTAAACATGCAAAATCCGCTAATAATTTTTGTAGGATCTTTTGTTAATTAATTGTTCAGACTTGGAGATGTGGAATTTTTTTTTTAAAAAATGATAAAATTGTCATTTGAGTTAAATGTAAGTTCATTGATTTATACTAATAAATATACTTAGCTTATTTATATTTATAATTATAATAATGATATAACACTTATAAATTTTATATAATTCAATAGTAATTGATCTATTAACAGATAAATTGAAAAAAAAATTAAAATCACTAATAAAATTTAATTTTAATAATATATATTAAAATTATTAATATATATATATACTATTTAATACACTCAAATAAAATATTTTATTAAAATATTTATTTAATTTATTATTTAAAAAATTATCACGTAAAACGCTACTAAAATTTTTAGTTATATTAAAAGGTTGTAATTAATGAAAATATAATGGTTGGATTAAAAGGGTGAGAGCAAACGTAGGATTTGGACAGGAAAGCAGAGGGGCGGGATTGGGTGTCAATCACATCAGCAAATACTGACAAGTGACCATAGGATCTTGGGGGGCCGGATACGATCGGACGGCTGATGTCGCCTTGAATTGATGCATTCCTGCATAGTTGACCGACTTGAACTCCCTCTCTTTCTCTCTCCGACTAGACTTTCATATGTCCTTTTCTTTTCTTTGTTTTTTCTTTTTTAGCTAACACTCTTAATTTAGATTTTGTTTAAAAAGATTAGTGCACACATGGGAAAAATTATAATTGAATTGACAATTTTTTTTACCCATTGGTTTAACTTCATGCGAGGGAGACGCTTTGTATTTTATTTTTTTTATTTTATTTGTAGAGGGCATAACTACTCTCAAATAATATGATAGCCAAATACTGATTTTCGGGCTCGAACTCGTGACGGTGAAGTTGAAATTGATTAACACCAGACAAGATAACCAACTGCGTCACTGACCCTCGGTGCACTTGGCATAAAGTTTATATCTTAAGATATACATTGAACGATTAAATGTCATGTGATTAGTTAGTTGAGGATCTCGATGTCTAGTAGAATGAGGATGTAGGAGCAATGATTGCTCCAATGTATTCCACATTCATTTTAGTGTATCTTGCTTTTGCACTCCACAACGTAAGACATCTCATTCCTATTGCGTGTTCTGCATGTGTTTACGCACCTTGTTTGTTGCGCATTCTATTTTTTTACGATCACACATTTTGTAATAAGGTTTCATGAGAGCGTATATATAAACACGAATTAAATCATAGCCGATTATAATGCTAATTATGTATTTTGCTCTCCTTAATAAAATTGTGTCCCCTCTCTACTCGTGGACTAACTAACTCAATATTAATGAATCGTGTAAATTTATCTATTGTTTCTTTTTCTTCTACATCTTCTTTTATATTCAATTTGGTTGTTGATTTCCGTTTACATAACATTATGATTAGAATTTGATTACTTAAAAAAAGAAGAAGATATTTTGAATATAACTTGGCTTTTGTCTCAAAACTTTTTTTTAGACTTCTTAGAAACAAAATTACAAAGGATAAGAATATACACATTTTAAATAATAAGAGAATTATTAAGTTTTGAAAGGGAGTACTGAAAATTTATCCATACAAATAAATGCATTATTATTTTTTTATACTGAAATGAGAAAGATTTGGGGGCTGCACCCTAAAAATGCAGCCGCAAGTGAAGCACTACAAAGGTTACAAGTTTTCTTTTTTAAAATCTGCTTTTTTTACTTAAGAGATTTATTTTTTCTTGTAACCTAAAAAGAGTTGCATTTAAAGGAGTGCAGCCTAGGGTGCATGCACCCAAATCATTCTCTGTGCTTACGTCCAATTTTTTATTCATGTTTGGCTTATAATTTTTAAATATTTTCCATTCATTAACACAAAATTAGACTCAAATTATTCATTGCTTTTCTTTACGAGTAGATACTACTTATTAGACTCCTTAGTAAAATTCCCATCGTTAGGGTGAGAGACAATTGCTCCTATTTCCATTGATGACCATATTGCAAAAAGATTAAAAGAAAGGATTTCTTTATGACATAACGTGCTTTTTAAAAAAAAATTATGACATAACTTGCTTGGAGTAGAAGAATTGTGAAAAGCAATTTTGACGAAAATAAAGAAAAAAACACAAATAACATAATTACACATGATGTGTGGTAAAATTATGATGCCGGTAAGGAGTAATTATACATTTTTCTTTACTCATCCGTAAAATATTTTTCATAATCATTGTTTTAAATAGTCATAATTACTTTATAATTTTAAAAAATATATTAACAATAATTAAAAGTGGACAAACCTATATCCACTTAAAGTTTATATACATATGTATAGCAACAATATTAGAGATAGGAAGATTCGAATATGCAATTTCAATATTATTAGATTGTATAATATATCGGTAAAGTCCTATTTTTATTGGTATAACCACTTGATTAGTGGTCAACAAAAATAGAGTTCTACCAACATTTTGTACGACATAGTAACCATGAAGTTACAAATTCAAATCCCTACACTCTAAGAAAAACTCAAGATTTAGTTTTAGGATTTATTAACTCCTCCTTGAAAACCTATATTCAAACGAGTTTTTATTTAATTCTTCATCATTTTTACTTTTAAAACGAACTCTCATTTTTAACAATTCATTTTTAATTAGTCAATTATTTCTAACAACTTATTTTTAGTCATTTATTTCAAATCAATTAAAATAACTCATTTTTAACTATTCATTTTTAATTATTTTTTTAACTACTAAAAATAACTACTCATTTTTAAATCTACATTCAAACAAGATTTTTTAACTCCTCTACATAAAATTGCATCTTTTTAACATAACTCTTAAATTTTAACTACTAATTATAACTCTTTAATATAACTTCTTAACCCAAATACTACTTAAATATGACAAACAAACAACTCCTATGTTCATTATCGACAAATTTAGAAATTAGCAAAACAATATATCAAACTAATTATTAGATAGTTCACAATATGTACTAAAAGAAAAAAAAGTATGTTCACAATATTTATCTACCCGAAAAGGTAAAGATTGCAATAATTTTCAAATTTAAGAGTAGGATTGCCAAATTTCAAAAACCAAATGTAGAAAAATGTCAAAATTGCAAAATGTAGTCTTCAACCTTAAAATGTAATTGAGGTTTAAAGTAAAAAAAAGATAAGTGCTTGATAAAATTATTAGTAAAGATGTATTTTAGGGCAATTTAGTTATAGATGGAGAGGGTATTTCTTTCGGGAAATAATAATAATAATAATAAAAGAAGATAAAAATGTTACCTATTTGGGATAAATAAATCCGAAAAGAATCTGACAAAAGATTTGGGGAAGCTACGAAAAAGTAAGATGGAGGAAAAGATTTAATATTTTGGACACATTTTCCAAAGAGAGAAATTTTAATTCAAAAGGGGCCCTATATCATTTCCTAATTTTTGCAATTTGTAACAATTTTGTTATAATAATTAAGAAAAATATTCCCTAACGAAACAACGAAATAATTGTACGTTATTCGATATCCACTGAAAATTTGACTGCTTTCTTTCTTGCGTTTTGACCGTCTGCCACGCTTTTACCTGCCACCCTAACCATCCTTTGAACCACTTGTTTTCATTAGGAATATATATATATATATATATATATATATATATATATATATATATATATATATATATATATATATAATAAACTTTAACTAAACTCGATACACCAACATAAATCAATATGGAAAAATGTATTTAATAAGTCACGGCAAGAATAATTATTTTATTTTATGTTAATCTATTTTAAAATTTGAATTTGATAATCGATATTTAACTCGATCTCGCTTTACTAAATAGAAAGATGTGTATATATTGTTTGTAATGTCATTGTAAAGTGAAAAATAAAAGCATGAAATCCAATAATTGTAAGGCTGAGATGTGCACAGGGAAGAACAAGTAGTATATATGTCATGATGATTTGATTTCCATATTTATTTTAATATGTTTGCGTTTAATGGATATGTAAAGCATCTGCTGGGGTTGTTTGTTTGACATATTTTTGTAGGATTTAGTTTACTATTAATTAAGTCTTAAAAAATCTGTCACTAAATGAGTTTTTACTAATTTTTTTTCATTTTTTACTTTTTAAAAATAGTTCTCACTCTTAATCATTCATTTATAATTATTCAATAATTTTTTAATCACTCATTTTTAATTATTTCTTTCAAATCAATAAAAATAACTCATTTTTAATCATTTTTTAACTTCTAAAAATAACTACTCATTTTAAATATACATCTAAACAAAGCTTTGACTCTAATTTATCTAAACAAAAGCTACATTAAAACGAGTTTTTTGCTACAACTCTTAATTCTTAACTTCTCAACATAATTCATTAAGCTAAATCCTACTTAAATATGTCAAACAAACACCCCCCAGTGAAGATTGGAGCGGATTAGATTTGAAAAATGATAAATTATAAATTTGGTCTTTATGCTTTGGAAAAAGTTAGAGTTTATTCCTATACTTTAAAATATTATAATTTAGTCCATATGATTTGAAAATAGTACCCCGTAGTGAAGATTGAAGCTGATTATATTTGAAAAATGATAAATTACAAATTTGTCTTCATGCTTTGAAAAAAATTAGAGTTTAACCTTATACTTCCAAAAACTATAATTTAGTCCATATTATTTAAAAATAGTTAAAATTTAGTCCATATTGTTTTTAGAATTAGAATTTAGTTTTTATGGTTTGATAAAATCTAGAAATTAGTTATTTTCATTTGTAATCATGGTAAATTATGTACGTGAAAATAGCTATTTATGGTGAATTTGTTATTCAATTCTTTCATATACTCAAATCATCATAATTAGAATCAAAAGAACTATATTTTAGATTTTATGAAAACATACAAACTAAATTCTAATTTTTAAAATTATATAGTTATCCAATTTAAAAAAATTTCAAATTACATGGACTAACTTTTTTTTTAGGATAGGACCAAACTTATAAAAAAAAATTATTGTGACCACAAAAAAGGAAAATAGCTATGTCTAACAAATTTGGAAATTTTTTTAAGAGTATTTTATTTTCTTATTCTATACGCAAAAAAGAAAAAAAAGAGTTTGATATTGATCTATTTATTTTAAGATTAAAAATCTATTTCGAGTCTAGATTTTTCAAATGTTAAAATTCAGTGTATGCACATTTAACTAAGTCTTTAAGTTAATATTTGTATTTGCTAGTTTGAAGTTAATTTCATTGTTGACATTGATTTCTATAATGTGGTTAAAGTGAACTCAGTTTAACAGTAATTAACACTGTGTTGTGCTTTTCAGTTTGAGTAGTGATGATTCTCATGCCAATGCAATGCCAAAAGGGCATTTGCCTTTGCCTTATTCTTCTAACTTTTACACACAATTATGTCCTTTGCTTTGCCTCATACAAAGTCCTTTTGGGCTTTTTCCCCTAAACACCCCCCAACTACTAATCATTTTTGTCACTTTTCTTAATTACACATTAATTTCTGAATAGTTCATGCTTTCCTAAGCCATTTATTTCCATGGCTTCAATTTTTACTATTATTGTCTCTCTATCAATCACTGTACGGTTTATTTTGAGTTATGTTTGGTGTGTGAGTTTGTTGATTTGAAAATATAATAATACTATGAGAAAAAACTTGACTACTATCTTTATAAGTTATAAGTATGTAACACCTACATTTTAATTATGTGCCACATCATACCATTCTTTTTATGGTTTGTATTGGGTTTGGTGTGTGAGTTTGTTGATTTGAAAATATAATAATACTACGAGATTTTTTGTTTTGAGTACACTATAAGAAAAACTTGACTACTTGTTCATAAGTGACACCTACATTTTATTCATGTGTCACATTTGGTACTACACAATTCTTTTTTTTCTTTATCTTTAATATTTTTTTTTATAAACAATAATTTATGTGATGCCAAATATGTCAAATAGATAAAGTGTAGGTGTCATCTGTTGGAAATAATTTTCTATTTATTAATTAATTAATTTTTTTTTTTTGGTGGTCCATGATTTTAGGAACCACCCACCTTACTTATTTTGTAACCGCACACATTTATTCATTTTTATTGTTATTTTTTAATGGTTAAAAACTAGTACAGAGAATTCCAGAGAGTTTTTACAGTGAACTCTACTAGATTTCTACTTTAGTTGTTGGTCCCCTATGCCTACTATTCCATTAAGAAAACCACACCATTTGAGTTAGGAAGAGTGAAGGGGTGTAGAAGAACCAAGAACTTCATGTTCGTGTCGATGTGTTTGTCTTGCAGATGCACATTAGATCTTCATCTCTCGGTTACCAAAAACAATGGCGGGAGGTATACCCTTTATTTTTATTACATTTCCGCTGCACGTGATTTTTAATCACGTTTATATATTTCTGGTGTTAGAAAATATTTAACATCATCTACACATAAACAAGTAACAAGTTTTACTCTAATACTATTTAGGGGGTGTTTGGGCCACCAAGAATAAAGGAGAGAATGAGAATGAGAATAGGAATGATTCACCGTGTTTGAGCCACCGGAAATCATTCCTCTCATAATCATGCTTTCCAAAAATCTTTTTTTTTTTTTTATTATTCTTTTCCTATCTACTTTTTATTCTCCATCCAATAACTTTTCATACATCACATCACTATTTTGCACTCACATCATTTTCATCATTTTATATTTTTCATAATCATTACCTTTATGTCAAAAAAAAAAAAATCATTTTCTCCATAATCATTACATTCGCCCCAAACACAAATAACTATTATCTCTATAATCATTCTCCTCCTCAATATCATTATTCCCTTAACCATCACCATTCTCCTTGCTCCAAACACACTATTTATTAATCCCCACTCTAAATCATGATCAGTACCGTGTTTATGTTGTTGTTGTTTTTTTAATTTTTTAATAAATCTTTTTTGTGAAAATTAATGAAAATTTAGACAAAAATGTGGAGTAAATAATGAGATATTGATTTTGATGGGCTACCAGACATGAGACAGAGACATTGACTTTATATGTATGGAGCAGCAAACACAAAGCTCCACAGTTTTAGACCAAATGATGTCTGAATAATGTTGTTTACTGCACTCTCAACACTCCTCAAAATCCCATGTCTTATTTTTCTCAAAACATATTACATAATTAATTCACTCCCTTTCTTGAATTTTCAATTCAATTAGACAGTCATCTTTGTTTTTTATTTTTTATTTTTTTATTTTTATATCAAACAAATAAATCACTTCTATTAATGAAACCACCGTAACCTTTCCATCCAAAATTGCTACTACAATCTCGAAAATTTCTATTTAAATGAAACCTTTTAAATTAACAGCAATACTTGAAGATGAGAAGATTTGAATCCGTAACTCTAATATGTAACTTTGAAATCATTAGTACAAAATGTCAATTGATCTATGCTAATTTTAGCTTGGTAATAGTTAAGAACTTATATTAAATTGTAAGAGAGCTATAATTTGACTCTTTTTAAGTTCAACCATAATCGAGAGTGTTAGATTTGAGTCTATCTTTTCTTAATCATGAAAATTGTGCTTTTTGTTCTTGAAAAAAATGGCTTATATATTTTTCAATAAGGACTAGATTATATATATATATATATATATATTTGGAGAAAAATTATAAAATTTCTAAGTGTGAAGTAAATTGAAAGTTTGAAAGCGTGATTGCATATATCAAAAGCTCATTTCATTTAAAAATCCTCACATTTTTTGCTTCTTCTAATTGTAATATGCTTTAAAAAAGTAAACTTTTTGCACATCAACACAAATAGAAGACTAAAAAGTTGAAAGGATTAAAATATGATACTTTGAGGCAAAGTAAAATTTAGATATAATATTAAAAGTTTGTAACTTTAAATTTCTCATATGTAATGTAACCAAACAAAAACATTGACTGATCCATTAATCATCTTTGATTATAAAAAACAAAACACTTAAGATATGCATAAAATAAGAATGATGATTTGAGCTTCACATTTTATTGTGATAGAGATGTGACTAACAGTGGTCCAAAGAGAAAGAAAGAACTACACCCATAATGATGATCAAAGTACTTTGTATACTTAAATATGTGACAAAAAAAGATAAATATTTTTAGATCATAGAGGCATAGAGCCCAAGATGTGTGGGAGTTTTATTTTCAAACTTTGATGCAGAAAAATGGGCCAAATTTCATCATAGTAAGTTTGATTAATCTGATAAAGAAAATGGAACTGTAAAGGCAATGGTGGCTCCAACCCATTTGAGTTTGTTCTTTCCCACAATCATAATTGTCCTCTTGCTCCTTTACACATTTTTTTTCTTTCTTTTTTCTTCCATTTCCCACTTCAGTTCCCAACCATTTTCTTTTTCTCTCTGTTTTCACTTTACTTTTATAAACAGAGCATTTTTCAGGTAGAGGCTACCAATTTGTCTTTGATTTAGACTCAGCGTTTTGGTTTAGCAGTATGAATGTACACTTAGTTTCAAATCTTCTCAATCCTATTTGTTCTAATATAAAATTTATTATTATTATTATTATTATTATTATTTTGAATTTTACAACATTTAAGAGATGGCGACTAATTAGTTACTAAGGCTCCGTTTGATAACCATTTTATTTTTTGTTTATAAAATTTAAGCCTACAACAACTACCTTATTATACCTTTTTACTTATTTGGATATTTACATCTGACCTATATTTTAATAAACAAAACCAAAATTTGGAAACAAAAAAAGTACACTTCAAAAGCTTGTTTTTGTTTTTAAAATTTGGTTAGTATTCACTTACTTTCGTAAGAAAATATGAATACGGAAAGATGGAGCACATGGTAAGAAATTTGAGTAGAAATAAGCTTAAATTTTATAAACTAAAAAAAAAAATCAAATGATTATCAACTGGGGGCCTAAATGATACATAGTGTTATTGAAATATATTCATTTTGACAATTTTTTTTATTATTATTATATGTGAGGATGAAGATTTAAACATTTTAGTTTATTGATTGTTAAGATAATATCTTAATTAGTTGAGTTAGGTCTAAGATGAAAAATGCTAATTTTAATCTATGACTTTAGAAAAATCAATTTTTGTTTTTGTTGCTATTTTTCCATCTAATATCTACTAATATCATAATATGATACACACTCAGCCCAATTATATTTGTGCCTCCAACACGTGCCTACACAAGACGAACAAAGACATCGTCCAATCCACAATACCTATTTGCTTACACAATTGATGATAAACTATTAAGAAAAATACATTTTTAGTCGCAAAGTTTACATGAGTTTCTATTTGATTTATATAATTTAAAATTAAATACTTTTATTCATGTCATTTTAATATTATTTAGTTTTGGTATCTATGAGATATATAAATGTAATTGTTTAGGAAGAAATTTGGAGCACAGTTATATTTCTACTTATTTTTTTAAAAAATTAAAATATTATTGAAATGTCAAAATATAAAAATTCAATTTTAAGGTATAGAAACGAAATAAAAATTTCTAACTGGATCAATCAAACTAGATAACCAATTGTACTGACCATTTTGCTAACTTTTTTTTCTCTTTCAATTCATGTTGAAAGCTAGGTAAAATTATTAGTTTAGTGAATGAACTTTAAAAAACTTGTACTATCCTTTTCAATGTTGTTAATAGGTTTTTTAATTTAAAAAAAAATTATGGTAAATTGACGTTTTTTTAATACATTATTGGAGGAGGGAGACAAATACCAATTCTTAGGATCAAAGATGCTTGTGTTGAACTAGTTCACAACCATACAATAAAACCATTGCGCCATTGACATTGCACTTTTAATTTTGTGTCTTTTTTTTAAATAGATTTTTTGTCTAATTATTATGAACCTATTTCATATTTGTAACAATTCATTAATTTATTAGATACAAAATTAAAAATTTAATATCCTATTGATGTAAAAAAAAAATCCTATTAAACATATAATTAAAATTTGATGTTTAATAGTTCCTTTAATTTTGAGGATTTTCATGTATAATAAAACAACAAAAAAATGTATAATAAGAAATTTGTGAATGAAAGAAAATTAGGACGAACCTAATAAAAAGATAAAGAAATTCATGTACATGAGTGCTTTAATCAATCCAACCGATAGTTTTCCATCAAAGCATATAGTCTTTAATTAATATCACAAACAATTTTCAATTAGTATAAGAAATAGTTTTCAATAAAAGACCGTGAAAGAAAAAATTAAAATATTAAAAAAAAAAAAAAAGAGTTGTCACTCAGAATTAATTTTATTTAACTTTGACTATAATTACATGATTAAATTTGTAAACTTTAACTTAAAAAAAATTTCAACTAAAATTTTGGTCCAACTTGGCTTTCTATTCTCTACCCTACTTCCCTAAATTATTATTGGGGATAAGAGCATGGAGATTCCAAAAAGATTTGTGCTTCCTTTTAATACAAAAAAAAAGGTGAGTGAGGATTCTCTTCTATTTTATTTCTTTATTTTTTTATTGTTGTTTAATAATTTTTTTCAACTTTCCAAAAGCACTCTTTCCAAAAGCACTAGTGAATTTTGTTCATTTATTTCATATATATATATATATATATATATATATATATATACATTTTAATAAAATGATCATGTATAGGATATTGACCTATCTTAATATCATTTTTTTCTTGACCTATCTTATTATTAAACATGTGAAGTGTTGTTGAACAATTTTTATTCCTCGAGTTATATGGGTATTTATTTTTATTTTTTTTAAACAAGTTATATGGTTAATTTGATTAACTGTTCAATATCTAATACTAAAATGATTTTTACATTAGAGAATAAACATAATTTTTATTACAAACAAAACAGAAGTTCAACTAATCAAACATATAATATACTACTTGATTAGAGGTTACTCGTTTAATAACCTAACATTCTTAGGGGTGTTTGAGATTTGATGTTAAGGAGAGGAGAGGAAGAAAAAATCCCAACTCCATGTCTTGTTTTAGGGGGTGATTGGATTTTAGAGTTGAAAAGAGGAGAGAAAGTGAAAGAGAAAGAGGAAATTGAGTAATTTAGGCTCCGTTTGATAACCATTTTGTTTTTCCTTTTTTGTTTATGAAATTTAAGCCTACAAAACTACCTTACTATACATTTTTCTTATTTGGATATCTACATCTTACCTATATTTTAATAAAAAAAAACCAAAATTAGTAAACAAAAAAAAGTATCTTCCAAAAACTTGTTTATGTTTTTGAAATTTGGTTAGTATTCTCCTAATTTCTTAAGGAAAGATGAATACATTATAGGATAGATTTAGTGCTTAGTTAAGTGTATAGCTAGTTAGATTGAATTTGTATGTTTATGCTTTTAGGTTGTGAGACACTGCAGCTCAAGGAGCACTTTTCTGTTTATATTTCTGCATGTTTCAGGTAAGGATCTCTTACCAGGGTTGTGTGGACCCTGCGATATGTTTTGATTGCATATTTTATATATATGTTGTTTGTT
Organism: Sicyos edulis; assembly: GCA_036507275.1. Classification (NCBI taxonomy): domain Eukaryota; kingdom Viridiplantae; phylum Streptophyta; class Magnoliopsida; order Cucurbitales; family Cucurbitaceae; genus Sicyos; species Sicyos edulis. Next base: position 15,982,816 of record CM071846.1, on the reverse strand, counting down.
ATGAACATGTAGTGGTTAAGACTGTTTCGATGTTTATCTCTGCTAGCATGTTTGCCATGTTTCTACATGTTAGTGTCATGCTAGGTTTGTCCTTCCAGCATGTTCTGAGTTCCCTGTTTACATTTGTAGTATCATGCTAGGTTGTACTTGTATTCTTGTTAAGCATGTTCAGTTGTTAGGGAAGTATATCATGTGACATTAGATAGTTAGCTAGACTTGTCTTTCATAGGCTGAGAGTGGACATAATGTATCTTGTCCCCACAGGTCGGGATCAGTGAAAGGCATATCGTACTTTGTCTCTGCCCCCAGTAGCAGGTGCGGATTGGCTCCCGCATCGGTACAAGCCTAGTTTGTAACCTGCTAGAGCGGAACCCGTCACGGGTGCAAGCCTGCCCGGAGACAGTTCTTAGCTTCATGTTCGTGGTACATGCTGCTACAGCTGAGTGCCGAGGGCTCTGCACTACTGTAGATCAGTGACACCATTCCTATTCTTGTTTAGAGCCAGGCCTCGGGTACATTCCTGTTGTCTTAGGGTTTAGCTTGGTCGGAGGTAAGAGGCCCCTGAGGACACCTATTCGGGATCAGCTTTTGAGTTGGTCAATTGGTTGAGGGAGAAAGACCCTCGAGGGTGCCTGACATCTATTTGGGATCAGCTTTTGAGTTGATCATTTGGCTGAGGGAGAAAGACCCTCGAGGATGTCTTTGAGATTGGTTAGGAGAACCAATCATTAGGCCGGATGTATACTAGGATGCTAGATGATGGATGTATCGTATTGTACCCCGGTTGGGGATTAGGATGCTAGATGATGGATGTATCGTATTGTACCCGGTTGGGGATTCTTGGGACAGCACCGGGATGGCTAGTGGAGGGAGCTGTGTGATAATGGGAGCTGCCAGCGAACTCTGTGTCTTTATTTTTTTGGAGTCTTTTATTATGTAGTAGCATGTTGGGAACTTTGTTTACTGTTGAGACTTGTAAACTGTTTTGTTTGAAATAGTGGCTGTAACGGCCCAGAAATTTCATCCCGGTCTTCCCGGGAGGCCCAGGGGCATTTTGGTAATTTTAGGCCTAGGGGCATTTTGGTAATTTTGGGTCTGGCCGACATGGCCGGTTTTGAAATTGTTAATTGCAGGAATATTTATGAGTCGATTTGAATGAGATCGGGAATTTTGGTGAAGGCATTTGGGCTTGGGAAAGAGTAAAATTAAATAAGGAATTAAATAGCGCGTCGAGTGAGATTCGAGCAGGGGACGTGTCGCGTGCTAGGCAGGGGGCGCTGCCAGTCGAGCCACTGGGCGTCTTTGTGATTCTAAACGCGCGATCTTCTATATATGCGTGTTTGATGCGTGTTTTGGTTTAAAGCAGGGCCGCCCGAGAAGCTCATCTTCCTCGCGATTTTTTCTTCTCTTTTCTTCCTCGACCGACCTAAGTTCCTTCGCGATTTTCTCCATCACCGACCAGCCAATTCCGAGCTTCTCCTCTCCAATTCAAAGCCCATTCTCCCTCCGAGCAGCTGGTAAGTTCTTCCTCTTCTTCCTTTCCTTCGAAAAATCCGATTTCTTTCCCCTTGGTTCCGATTTCGTTCTGCCGGCCGTGGGAGTGAGGAGATTCATGTGGTTTTTGTGCAGCTAATGTAGGGGATGTGATCCAGCAACAAATCGCGCGTCGAATCCTCTCCTATCGCCTGGAATCGAGCTCGTTCTCTCCGATGCTCTGTTCGCCCCTGTTCGTCGAGCTCGCCAGATCGCTTCGCCCGTCGCCGCGCGCAGAAGCAGAGCCTCCGCCGAGCCACGCCGCGCATCGCTCTCGCGTCCTCGCCCAACGCCCGCGTCCTCGCGCCTCTGCATCGCTCGCGCGCCCGCGTCCTCGCGCCCCTAAAGATCCCGGCATCGTCGCGCGCGTCGCGCCAGCGTCACGCACCAGCGCTCGGCTACGCCCATTCCTGCGCCCAGCGCGCCCGGCCAACCGTTCTTTGCCTGTTCGTGCGTTAAATGTGTGCCTCGTGAGTTGCTCTCGAGCTGAGCCTCGTTTATTTTATTATATTTAGGCTTATTGTGTGATTTTTATTGTGATTGATAGGTTCTCGGTAGCTAGTTCGGGTTCGTTCGCCGCTTAGGTTTTCGTGTCAAACGTCCCCGACCAAGGTAAGGATTTCTTACCGGAGTTGTGTGGACCCTGCGATATATTATGCGATTGCTGATTGATTGCTTGTTTGTGTTTATTGACATGTGTAGCTAGGTATTCTATTCTGAATTCCCGATTAGCATGATTTTCCTGGTTTAATTCTCATGTTAATCCATGCTAGGTTGTTCCTCTCTAGCATGCTCGTATCTGTTCCTTGCTTCGTAGTATCATGCTAGGCTCGTTGTATTCTTATTGAGCACGTATTGGATTTTATGGAATTGTTTGCTGTTTGCTAGGGCGGGTTAGAATTGCGGTAGATAGCATCATCCGGGCTGATGCATAAAGAACCTTGCATCCATGGCAGGGACGTCGAGCAAGTCATTCCGTCCCTGGACCCGTGAGGATTAGCTAACCCAAGCGGTAGGCCCCGCAATCTTGGGTGAGGTGGCGATTGTTAATGCCCCAACGGCCGGGATGATGACTTGGCATTGCCTCGTCCCCGGCAGCCGGCATGTCCTCAGCATGTTTGGCAGTAGCCCCTAATTGCCACCTGTTAAGGCAAGGACGGCTTCCTGGTGTAAGCCTACCACGACCGTTCCTTAGCCCCAGGTACGGTGGTTCAGGCTGACATAGTTTACGTGTCCAGGTCTCACACCCCTATGTCAGTGACACCGATCCAAAGATTTAGTTAGGCGTGGTGACTGGATATGTACAGCTTGCCTCCGGACTCGGCAACCCCCATAGTCTGCGCAGAGCACGCGGTGCATGCTTACGCTCATTACTGTACCGTGGAGAGCTCCTCGGGATTGTGAGCCGGTGTACCTTTTCGTCGACGATGAGCAGTGGGCCGGGACTTGTTTCTCGTATAGGGCGACTCATGTGTTGGACTGTGTGATGATACTATTCCGGACTAAGACCCTAAACTGGCATCCGAGGCCCAAGTGTGGGCTAAGCTATGTGCTCTATTCGGTGTTTATATTCATAGCTTGCATAAGCTCATCGAGATGACCATGTATATCGTATTGTACCCCGGTTGGGGATTCTTACTGAGTAATTCGTTACTCACCCTTACTTTGTGGTTTTCCACAGGTAATCGTGGTGCGCGACAGGATGCCTGAATGAGGAGCTATGATCATGGGGCCCAGTCTTCCAACTCTGATTTTTGTATTATGACTCTCGTGTGTTTTGTTTTCCCCTGAATGCATGTAGCCGGGCACGGAGCCCTAGGATGTTTTGTAAATATTTGTGGATTCCAACATTTTGTATCTGAACAAGTTTTGAATGGCTTTTGGTAAATCTCTGATCAGAGTAAACTTTGGAAATATATTTATCTTGGAACAGGTGCTTGGAAACAGGGACAGGTTCCAGGGAAATTGTCTAGTTTTTAAAGGGGTTATTTTGAATGTTTTTGTTTTAATTGGAATCCGAAATCATGTCTGTTTAAATATCCTTTACTTTGAATGCATGCATTGGGATAAGGGCCCATTTAGTGCCCCATTCGAGTCGGTCCCTTACAGTGGCCATGATTGTTTTAAGGATGTTAATGAAGTGATTGTTTCTATTATGAAGTCTAAATGCGTTTTATCTTTTAATTGTTTCCGTAATGTTTTAAAAGTTTTAAATTGTAAGCATGCTAGTAAGAACCGGGTTTAGGACCATTTTGGGTCATGTTCTTACACCTTTTAAAGGGTGTGGACACCTTTCCCTAGAAGACGCGTTCTCCCCTATAGGGGGAGAAACAAATCCATGAGGCCAGTGGGTCGAAGCGGAGAATATCTTGGCTAGCGATGGGTTGAGCCATTACTGATGGTATCGGAGCCAGGCATCGGACCAGTGTGTCGCGTCCATTGGGATGCTGGACCTCTAAGGGGAGGTGGAAACCCATAGGGGAACCCCACATCGGTTGGGAAGGGGAACGAAGCACTCCTTATAAAGGGTGTGGACACCTTTCCCTAGCAGACGCGTTTTTCCCATAGGGGAAAAACAAATCCGTGAGGGTGGGTCGAAGCGGACAATATCTTGGCTAGCGATGAGTTGAAAAAATCTCAAACTTGAGAAGATGTTGATGTCCTAAAAACAAACTTGGAGTTAGGATTTCCCTTTCCTCTCCTCAACACCAAATCCCAAACACCCCTTTAAGATATCAACATCTCCTCAACTTCTCATCAGCCTATCTTTCAACATCACATCATATATTTTATTTAATCTTTTAAATGTCATATCAAACATTTTTTTAGTGGATTTCGCATGTATAACAAAAAAAGACTAAAATATTTTCATATGTAGCATAAAATCAAAACTAATTCATTTGTAGCAAAAATTCAAATTGAATTCTATCACTAGCTGAGTTCTATTAGTGATAGAATTCAATCAATGAAAGACTTCTTCTATCACCGCTTGAATTTTCTATTAGTAATAGAATTTCAAATTGAGTTATATCACTAGTTGAGTTTTATCACGGATAGAAATGGTAAAATGTGTTGTTGATAGTAAATTCTTTTTTTTTTTAATTCTCAACAATATAGTATAATATAAAATATATTTTATTTAATCTTATCGACTATCACATCAAACTTTCTCTAATTTTCAATCACATAATATAAATTAAAATTTATTAATTAATATAAATATGTAATGATTACATTAAAAAAATAATATAAAATATATACTTTTTACAACATCTTTCCTCCAAAACACTAATCTCGAAACAACAACTTCATAATCTTAAATCACTCAACTTCCTCTTCTTCTACTCTCTCTCCTCTCCTCTTTTCAACTCCAAAATCCAATCACCCCTTGATTTTTTTTGTTTTTAACAAACAAATTGAGGGAAAAATGTTGTGTATTGAAGATTATTCCTTGAGTCTGTACTTATACAGCTTAAGTAACAGAAAAAAACTAATTTACATTTACATAGCTGGCTTGGGATAATGCTTAACCACTAACTACTCTTTTAACAATTATAACCTACTCTAATATCCCCCCCTCAAGGTGGACGAAAGATATTCGTCAGTCCCATCTTGGATATTAAAGAATAAAAAGGAGCATGTGTTAAAGATTTGGTGAATATATCTGCCAGCTGTAATGAACTGCGAATTGGAAGCAATTTTAAGAACCCAGCTGTTACTCGATCCCGAACTAGGTGACAATCAAGTTTGATATGCTTTGTTCTTTCATGGAAGACCGGATTTGTGGCAATGTGAATTGCTGCTAGATTGTCACAAAACAATAGTGGGGGAGCTGAAGATTTTATTTGTAAATCATCCAGTAGGTATGTTAACCAAATAAGCTCACAAGTGGCTGCTGCAAGGGCTCGATATTCCGCTTCCGCAGACGACCGAGAGATGGTCGTTTGCTTCTTAGATTTCCAGGAAATAATGGAGGAGCCGAGGAATATGCAGAAACCAGTTGTGGAACGTCTTGTGTCAAGACACGAGCCCCAATCAGAGTCAGAAAAAGCCCTTAGTTGATAATTTTGAGTGGCAGAGAGTGATAAGCCTTGGCCTGGTGATCCTTTAAGGTATCGTAAAAGGTGAAAAGCAGCTGCCAAATGTTCCTTGCATGGCTTGGAGACATATTGGCTAAGCTTGTTGACTGAGAAGACGATGTCTGGACGGGATATTGTTAGGTAAAGTAATCTGCCAACAAGACGCCGATAGACAGACGAATCAGTCAAGATGTCATCATTGGATGCATGTAGTTTTACTAATGGATTCATCGGAAGGGATTCAACCTTCGCTCCAAGTAAACCAACATCTTCGATTAATTGCAAAGTGTAATTTCGTTGGGAAACACTAATCCCATGTTGCGAACGGGTCAACTCAAGACCGAGGAAATAACGCAACGAACCAAGATCTTTAAGCTTGAAAGTGGAGTTAAGGACAATTTTCAACTGATTGATAATACTTTGATTTGCTCCAGTTATTATTATGTCATCAACATAAACGAGGAGAGCAATGAAATTCTCACCAGAGCCTTGGACAAACAGAGAATAATCTGCCTTTGATTGATGAAAACCGAGGGATAAAAGGGTGGTGGAGAATTTTGCAAACCACTGCCTCGAAGCTTGTTTCAACCCATAAATGGATTTTCTCAATTTACAGACTAATTTTCCTGGAGTAGAAGCGGAACCATGGTGTTTATAGCCTGGGGGCATGTCCATGTATACTTCTTCAGTAAGATCGCCGTGTAAGAAGGCATTATTTACATCAAGTTGTACTAGAGGCCATTGGTTTTACACAGCAAGGATGAGAAGAACTCTAACGGTGACAAGTTTTGCTACCGGAGCAAAGGTCTCAAGAAAATCTAATCCTTCTTGTTGGGTGTATCCTTTAGCAACTAAACGAGCCTTGTATCTCTCAATTGTTCCGTCAGCACGACGCTTAATCTTATATACCCACTTGCAACCAACTGTATGTTTGTTGGGAGGGAGCTGAACAATGTCCCAAATGTGATTAATCTCCATGGCCTGAAGCTCAAGTTGCATTGCATCCCTCCAGTGAACAGAGGAAACTGCCCGATGATAGAATTGAGGTTCAGTGTCGGAGGAAAGGTTAAGAGAAAAAGCTTTGAATGTGGGATGAAGAGAACTATAGGAGAGAAAATCAGATATAGGATATCGGGTTGAAGGAGTTGGAGAGGGTTGATTTAAGAGTAAGTTGCAGTGGTAAGATTGGAGATAGGAGGGAGGTTTTATGGTTCTGGTGGATTTTCGTGGGATAAGAATTTGGGTAGTAGGTGAATTCTGTGGACATGGTGGGTCTGGAGGATTAATTGTAGTGGAAAAAGGAGGAACTGATTCAGTATTTATGAGTGGTACTGTGGAAGGTACAATATGGGGGGAATTATCACATATTGGAGAAAGCAATGGTGGAGATTGTTCTGGAGCTGTGGTGGCAGTTATAGAAGGTGGTACAACATTAGGTGAAGATATGGCAGTAGGACTAATAATGGGTGAAGAGGGATTGGGAATATGACAGGAGAACGGTTTAGGAATAACAATGTTAGGAAAAATGGGATGGGCTTTTGTTGTATCTATATTGTGATATGGAAAAATGTGTTCATAGAAATGAACATCCCGTGAGACAAATACTCTATTTGTCTTTATGTCAAGCAATTTATAGACCTTCATGCCAGGAGGGTAACCCAAGAACACGGATTCAGAGGCGCGTGGATCAAATTTATGTCGATTGCGCATAAGAGTAGAAGAAAAAACAAGGCAGCCAAAAACACGTAAGGTGGAGTAATCTGCCTTTGTGCCATGAAACAGCTCGTATGGTGTTAACCATTTTAAAATGGTTGAAGGAGTTCGGTTCATCAAATGGACTGCCGTTAGTACACATTCGCTCCAGTACACTAAAGGGATGCGGGACTGATGATATAAAGCTCTGGCAATGTTAAGAATGTCCTGATGTTTCCGCTCAACCACCGAGTTTTGTTCTGGTCGTTCAACACATGAAAACTGGTGTAAAACACCTTGTTGAGCAAAAAAATTGGTAAAGGCTAGTTCAGGCGCATTATCTGAACGAAACACTTTTATTTTCTTGTTGAATTGAGTATATACAAGGGAAAAAAACTGTGGTACAATGTGTAAAACATCAGACTTATGTTTTAACAAGAAAATCCACGTATACCGACTGTGATCATCAACTAAAGTGAGAAAATAACGATGACCAAGATAGGATGAGGTAGACATAGGACCCCCATATATCAGCATGAAGAATATCAAAACAATTAACAGAACGATGGGTACTAGCAGGAAAAGACGATCGTTTTTGTTTAGCTAAAGGGCAAATGAAACAAGGTAACGTGCCCAAATTATTCTTATTTAAGTGTAAACTATCATGTATAGCAAGGAGACGATCATGTGATGGGTGCCCCATCCTCATGTTCCATAGAGTGGAGGAAGATGTTTGAGAAGCAGCATTGACAGGAAACGATGGAGAAGCTTCAAGGAGATAGAGACCATCAACGAGCTTACCCTTCCCAATCGTCCTCAAAGTGGACGTGTCCTGAAGAATACAATCAGTAGAAGAAAAATGTGCAGCAATAGAGCCATCCGAAGTTAGTGCACTGACAGAAATCAAGTTGCAACTAAATTCGGGCACATATAGAACCTTCTTCAGAGTTAAACCGTGGATAACAACAAGATTTCAAAGCAAAGTTGACAAGAAACGTTGTTTATCGTGCAAAATAACGGATGTGGAAACAGGATTAAGTGACTCGAACATTTCTTTATGAAAACAAATGTGTGTAGATGCTCCAGAATCAACTATCCATTTCAGTACAGAGGAAGGATAGGATTGAGACGTACCTGCTAGATGTGAAGACATCATTGCTTCTGGTTTGTAATTTGCAAATTGAGTTTGCAATGTGGCTAGCATTTGTTGACACTGAGCAAGTTGTTCAGTAGGTGAAATCTCAGCCGCTTGGTTGACTGTGGCTGGTTTCCATCCGGAAGAAGAAGAAGCGAGACGCGTTAGTGGGCGTGTGCGGGGAAATCCATGGAGTTTGTAACACTTGTCAACAGTGTGACCAATGCGATTACAATGAGTACATACTGGGCGAGAACCTTTAGTTCGATTGCCAGATTTTGAATGATTTTCGCCGCTGGAAACAACGAGGACAAAAAAATTATAAAACATTATAGTATATTATTTTTATTTTTAGATTTTGTAATTCTAATAGTTTTTATTTTTTATTTTTGATTTTATAAAAAATTATAGTAAATTATTGGGGTATTTTTAGGAGACATGGAAAAAAAACTAGAACAAAAAAATAACAAAAACTTAGAAGGAAAAAGTTCGAGCTAAAATTAAAATGACAATTTAACCGATATTAAAACAACGGTAATTTTACTTATAGATTGTATAAACAGTGCAGAAATGTGCAGAAAAAATTATGAAAAGTAACCAAAGAGAGGACAAAACACAAGATTTGGTTTGGCTTAACCATATATTATTTGATTATGAATGTAGTGTCGAAATCAAAGGCAATACATTGAGTACAACAAAAAGTAACTTTGACTTAAGAAAAAGAGAAGAATTGAGCTTTAAATAAATTCCAAAAATCTTTATGGTATCAATATAATTCTGAATTCAGCCTTACAACATAGAATCTCAAGATCGAGAAGAACTCAATCAACAGAATTGTTTGTTTGTTTGTTTTTTCAAATGCAAGTTCGCAATTTATTGAAATTCAATTCAATTTGAAGGTTTTAAGTTTATATATATATATACACATATATTCAGCTGCTATAACTTGGTCTAGTGTATAGTTATTAAAGGTCCTCGTTTTCTCCCAAATTAATAATAATTTTTTACTTTTTAAATATTTCCAAATTTCTAAATGGGGAGCTTATTAAAATGTTAATATAATTACATATAGTCATATATACTGGCTGATATATTTTAATATTAATGTATAGGAAGTTCTGTTGTACCAATTTATATGGCAGCCTGATAATTATGTTACTTACCCAGTATGAGTTTTTTTTTTTTTTTTTTTTTTCATGGTAAAATGACGATCATTGAGTTAAAACAATGTATCAAGCAAAAGTTGGGCAGTATCAATTGTTTGCATAGGATCCTAAACTTTCATTAAAATAAAAATTGCAAGTATTGTAACAAAAAAAAAAAAAAAATCATAACCGATTTAAATGGGGCTTTAACTTTCTAAAACCAAAGAGCTTAAATTGGGAGATACAAAAAGATATGTCTGTTATTGTGAATGAAGCTTTTATCTTTTTCTATGATTGTATGAAATGAATGCATATAAAGAGTAGGACCATCATGACCACTTTAGGGCTTGCCAACCAGTCCTTAAATTGAGGGAAAAGTGCCAATGCCAACAAACAAACTCATTGCTAATAAAGCTTAAATCAGAAATGGCAACTGACATCAAAATAAAGTTTGGAGGCTATCAATTATTACCAAACAAAAAAAGAATGTCCAAATAAATATTTCAACATGCTTTTGAGTGTGCCAAAGGATGGTCACATTCCCATTGCCATTGAGACAACTCATCATCATCATCATTTTTTAGTGTTTGGGTCAATTTACGAATACTTTGACTATTCTTATTTCTCACGTGATAATATGTGTGATCCAACAATATTTAAATGTTTAAAAAACTCATAAAAAACTTATTTCTTAGTGACTGACCGTAGTAGATCAAGTATATAACTTTTTAGTTTTTAAAGATCTTTTTGACTACTAAGCTAATCCATGATGACTATTTATCTATCCTACTTCACACACCAGATATCTACAAGGCTATTGTGAGTTTGAAATGTTGGCACATAATCACTCAAAGCAGGAAAGACACAGACCAACCCAGGACAGTTAATTATTGCAAGTGGTAATATTGTAAAAAAAAATGCATAAAAAAGAAAAGAAAAGAAAAAGATATTGGGAGTTTTTGTTAGGGAGAGGCACATGGTTGCATAATGAAGGGCCTCCCACTTCCACTGAGTCCCTGTTGCAACCACCAAACACTAATGGCTAGTTTGTGGTGGTCAACTTGGTCAAGTTTAAAGCATGTTCTAAGAATGGCCAATCAAATCCATACATCATGTTACATGAATGAATTTTGATATAAACAATTCCATTGGGTAATAATTTGACAAACAGATAGATGGTCCATAAGTTCCTCCCTACCTAAAATTAATAAATTAGAGCTTCCTAACCATTGGGACCAAGTTCCTTTATTTGTTTGTTCATTAATTGTCCTCAGCCCCCTACTTCTAAAAAGAGAGCAAATGAACCATCTTAATAACCTTACTCTAAAATTAAAATACTGAATTTTGTAATGCATAACATTGCAGGGTAGAGTTAAAAAGATAATGTTCCTTATGCTAATAAAACTTTGTGAGGAACTTATCTAGCTTATAAAAGCTCACAACTATCCACCACAACTTTAACCTCTTCCTCTTGGTGATCAATATATTCCATTTGAATGTGAAGTTCAAAGTTTAATCATGATGTAATTTATCGTTGGTTTATATAATTAAATTTACCTAATTTAAGCTTTTGGATTGACTGACGATTTAATATGATTTGACATGATATCTAAGCAAAAGGTCGTAAGTTTAAGTTTATGCCAAGTGGTTTTCTTCCTCAATTAAAATTGATTTCACTTGCACGACATTTCTCAAATTTACCACAGCCCATCAACTTAAATTTTTGGATTGATTGGTGATTTAACATGATTCAACATTCGTAGATAGTAGTAGCATAGCGAAAATTACGATTCCAAAATCTCTCCGCTTCATTTAGATATATGAAAAGCTATACTGTTACTTCTTTTGAAAGATGTTAATTAGAACATAAGGACACATTTATACAACCTATAGAGTTGTGGGAGATTCTAATCAATTGATAGAAGAAAACTCAAGTGGGAAGATATGATGGAGAATGATGGGATTCATATCCAGACTTCACAAAACTCAATCTATGAAAGGTTAGCAATAGACTGCTAAAGGAATAGGTAGTCATTTGTTTTTTTTGCAAAGCCAATTGATTAAAGACCAAATCTAGAGTAGCATCAATCATTCTAATGTTTAGCCACTTCTAGAAAGTATAGCATACCATCATTTGCCATAATTTATTTTCAAAATGTTCCATAACATGTACAAACCTTTAAAACCATGACAAAAAAGTAAATTATCAACAAATGATAAAATCTAGTATTTCTCTGTCATCTAATGTTTCTACTACTACAGACAGGTCTTTGGAGGGGAAATAAAGACATAAAAGAGGTCATTTATTTTAATGTATGAGAAAGATGCATAGACAAAAACAATGTTTGTATGTAAGGACATAAATGAAGCAAGGAAAATCGTCCCAATTGGTATGCTAATGTTCTGTTTGGCTTCTCATAGACACCATGATTAAGAGAACTGATAACATTGTTGAGCCAACCGACCCTAGACAAATCCCCACATTGATATTGATATGCTATTTTCCACTTTGACTTAAGTTTTGTTTCACCCAATAGTCTTGTATCAATGAAGATGGTTGTCCTTACTTATCTACGTATAATCTTTCATTGTCTAACCAATTTGAGACTACTTTGTTTGAACCTTAACAATTCTCTCCTCGAATAAAGTATCAATGAGCCTCTATTTAGGCTCGTCTTCTATATTCAGTACTCGAGGATTCAATCCTCATTTTGAAAAAAGACCGATCCCCTTACATAGTCCTCTATCTGTTTAGTTTATATCCAAAAAACTCCTCTTCTATGGAGCACCCGCACATTCACTAGAGCTCTTTACCCCACAGACCTCCACCAGGATTTGTCTTCAGGCTCCTAAATTCTTTTTCCAAACTCGAGGATTTTATCGATGACTAAGTTAGAGGCATGACTTTGATACCACTTGATGAGACAACGACGTCAAATTTCTATATTGGTATGATATTTTCATTTTGAACATAAGATTTCAAACCAATAGATATAGTAGTCTTCACTTATATACCCATTAGCTAATATTTGTGATTACTTTGTTTATATCTCAAGGTATGATATTTTCAAGCAGTAAAAAATTGGGAAGTTAGAAAAAATAAACAATGACAAAAGTAGTGGTGCATACCAGCTCAGGGAGGAAAAATATTCGAAGTGCAACACATGAAATGAAATTTCTAATAATTTTCTTTGATCACAAAAACAACTAACCATTGTACTCCCCATTTCTCCTTCAGGAATACATCCACTAATAAAGAATCAAAAGTATTAACATTGATACTAATACCATGTGTCTGCAAGCTAATATACAACTGAAAATGAAATGCACAATTTGTATCGTCGTGTCGTGTCATATCTGTATCTCATGTCTTTATGTGACGACTGAGGGTGAACAACCCTTTTGTCTCCATCTCTTGCAATAATTCATTTTCTTCGACAATGTTTCCCAATCTACATAACCCATTCATTTTCAAATGCATGATTATGCATTTGGTCTTATCGAATGGGTCAGCGACGTAATGGTTTCAATGTTTGGTTGTAAACTAGTTTAACACCAGCTTCACAAGTTCGAACCCGGGAATTGATATTTGTCCCTCTCCCCCAATATGTACTCAAAAAAAAAAAAATCACATAATATGTGGTGAAGTAGTTGCTCCATACTTAAATTTCAAAAACTAAAAGTTAAAAATATAATATTATTGAACAAGGTCTTAACAATTCATAAATGAAAAGTTTGTTATTGTTTTTTTATTTTGAAACAAAGGTAATCATACATGTCTCCATGTCAGACAGTGGAAGATATTGAAAGAATAATATCATATATGAATGTCGAATTTTTAAAACTCAAGTCTTCAACTAATATGTCATCCTTTATTTGCTACTAACAGGAAAACACACGAGGAAAAATTAAAGATGACTAAACAAACTTGGAAAAGTAATCCTATTGTAATTAATGACCATAACTAAACGAAAATTAGTTCGACTATTACATAGTTTTCTTCGTAACTTAATGCAGTAGATTCGCACGCTGAGGAAACCCTCTCATCAATTTATTTCAATTCTAGCCGTCCAGATTATGCCACCTCATCCGAAGAGTCGGCCCCATCGTTCATCCAGGTGTCAAAATAAACAACCGTTTAAACTTTTATTATTATTATTATTATTATTTATTATTACTTTTATACAAAACCTTTTTTACAAATCAATTAAGCCGATAACGTATATACTTCCACAATTCACTAAGCTCAGCCACTTTGCTCCGGCCACCGCACCTGAATTTCTCTAATGTCGGCGTTGTCGTCACCGATTCTCACCGTTCCAGTCCGATCAACCCTATCGTTCTCATCCCCCACTGTTCTATTCCCTCCATTTTCAATTCGCACCAACAATTTCCCTCCCCGTTCGGTTTCCTCTCTGGCCTCCATCGGAAACAACCCCGCCGGCGACACCGTTTCCGCCGTGTCAGAAATTTCGGTTGCCAACTCCGATGAGGACGAATTCACCGCATTCGTGATTCGAGCCCGCAATCGAATCGGCCTCCTCCAGGTGATCACTAGGGTTTTCAAGGTCCTCGGCTTGCGCATTGACAAGGCTACTGTGGAATTCGAGGGTGAATTCTTCGTTAAGAAGTTCTATATCACCGATTCTCATGGTAATAAGATCGAAGACATGGACAGTATTGATAGGATTAAGAAGGCTTTGGTGGAAGCTATCGATGGCGAGGATGTGTCGATCTCCGTCGCACCTGCCCCTCGTGGCATTGTGGTTAGGAGGCCTGGGCTGTTGTCTACCTCGGGTGGACGGACGGCAAAGGCCGAAAGGATGTTCGAGTTGATGGATGGGTTCTTGAAAAATGACCCGCTCAGCCTTCAGAAGGACATTCTTGATCACGTTGAGTACACGGTTGCGCGGTCTCGCTTCAGTTTTGATGATTTTGAAGCTTTCCAGGTAATGCCGTTTAGTTCCTTTTCAATTCTGTACATAAATTTTCGACTAGTCAATTGAAGAACCGATTAGAAAGCGCCTATTTATGGAAAGAAGAATATCCCTGCTCGTTTGTCAAGTGATTGCATGTCTACATTCAGAAATGTCACATTCATGATTCACTTAAAAAAACAATAAGCTGGACTCAGGAGTTGAATTAACAAATTGGAGTTTAGTTGTCTCGAGAGCCTGGCCCTTGGGACGGGCCGGGTGCCCGGGTTATGTTGTGGGGGTAAAGCTGATTCCATTTTTGGTTAGCAAAAAAAGTTTGAATTTAGAAAAGTAAGATTTTGTTCTAGTTTTGGAAAATTATTGTTTTTATTTCATCGTTGTTTGATTTTAAGTACTGGTGTTTGTAGGGTTTATCTCATTGTATAAGAGATCGATTGATTGAACGATGGCATGATACACAGCTACACTTCAACAGGAAAGATCCTAAGCGCGTATACTTTCTCTCACTTGAGTATCTTATGGGTATTTATGCCTTTCTGGAATTAAGATTACACTTTACAATTACGATTCTGTTTTCTCCATGATAAAAAGAATTCTATTATTATGATCATCATTGTTTCATTCGTCTGGTTTTCTTTTGGGGACTGGGACTCCTAAGAGATGTCAAATTTAGTTGTTTTTTTGAAATGGAATGTAGTGGTTCTGTATAGCTGCTGTTGGTGTTTGCTGTTAGCTGCTGTTGTTAGGGTAACTGTCACCGACAGTTTGAACAATTGGAGATATAGCAATCTTTCCTTTTGGTAGTCACTAGATACTGAGTGTAGCATCTAAACTTACACATTTAGCAATTGAATAATAAAACCCATTTATAATATGTTTTTATTTTCTTATATTTAAAAACATCAATGTTATTCTATCACGAATACGATTAAGTTATAAGTTAGTATCTAAACTTGAAAGTGTATCATGTCTAAGTCTGACTTTAAAAAGTGTCTAATAGGTCCTTGAAATTTTAATTTTATATCTAATCAGTACTTGAACTGTATCTGTAACTTAATTCTCATGTTCTATAGCCTCATATTCTGAATGGTCGATCAAATTAGGATGAATGACTCTTTTTTAAGTTTTTGTTTTTTCTAGCTGAACTTCTATTGTTTTATATTTTTCTTATGCACGCTTTGATTTTAGTTTTGGTTATGTTACCAAAAAAGTCTTACTCTTGGTTATATTTAATCTGAACTTGTGTTTTGGACTTTTGGTTTACTATCTAAACGTTACTCCATCTGGTTATATGCTCTTGAGAATCATTTTAGTTGAGTTTCTCTCTCTTCCAGTTTCATTGTCTCTTATACTCTTTCCCCTGCTACCAATTATTTTCTACAATTTTATTTTAGAAAATATTCTGTATGAAGTATGATTGAACTTGTCCACATATTTTTTAGTCCTTGGTTGTTGATTATTGAGGCCCATGTAAATCATTGTTTGAAACTAGGTCGTTCTTTGTCAAATAGTATTATCAACCTTGGTATCCGTGACCAATGTGCCGATGCTCTGAGCCAGCTTGGTTTTGAGTTTGAAGTTCTGGCAGAACAGGTTAGTGCATCCCTGGTAGTCAATTTGTCATCTTAATCCCTTCAATCTTGTAGATTTCTTGAATGGTTCAGCTCAATTAGATCTCTGACTAGATGCCCGCTGTTTTCTTCATCTATACTATTCTATATTAAGTTGTGGGCACAGAGGAACTTTTTGTTCTCATTTGCACTTCACTTTTTCAAAATGAAAAGATAATAAATTTTGTAAGAAGAGTTATAAATTCAACATGGCCTCGTTTGATCTTCTGCTTTTTCTTCATAGATCATATGATATGAGTATGTAGATGTTGATGATACAATTTAATAACCTTTGTAAGAAGAGTCAGAAGTCCATATTTTGTATTTCATAATCTCATTTAAAAAACAAGTGCTTTGAAGTACTGGGAACTGGCATGGATGAGTTGTATGCCTTAGTTTGCAATCAAATTTGAAGCACACTCAATGGGAAAATGATCTTACCTAGAATGCTCAGCATATGCCTAGTAAAGGTATTACAATGTCCAGCATTCTTAACAGATTTTGCTGAGTTATGCTAGAGATGGATAAGAATTGCTGGCAAGTCATTTTCATTTCAGTCTTTCAAGTTTGTTTATTAGCAGGGAATAGGAATGAGATTCCTGTCTGCCCTTTTCTTCCATCTATGGTTTGAGAAGTTCTAGGCTTTTTCCTTGTTTAAATATCATATGATATTACCTTGTTTACTGCATTTTACCACACATTACTTTTCTTTCTTATGCTAACTAAGCCCATCTTTTCCAGGAAGGAGATGCTGCCCTTGGCAACGGTGGCTTAGCTCGTCTTTCTGCATGTCAAATGGATTCTCTAGCAACTATGGACTTTCCAGCTTGGGGGTATTACCACCTTGAGATAGAATTCTAGAATTGCATGTTTATGTTTATGTGTACGGTATATTATCTAGTGAAGTCCAGTGTATAAGAGTAATTAATTGTAATTGCACTCAAATCTTTAATATTCTTTAGGAACCTTTTGAACTCCTCTCTCTAGTGGGGGTGGGGGGGGGGGGGGGGGAGGGGAATAAAATTCTGTTATAATGGCTTTGCAAGGCGTGTCGTACTAAAACAATTTTGTATCTATTTTTAGCTATGGCCTACGGTATCAGTACGGATTGTTTCGTCAAATCATACTAGATGGCTTTCAACACGAGCAGCCTGATTATTGGTTGAACTTCGGGAATCCTTGGGAAATTGAGAGAGTTCATGTAACATATCCGGTCAAGGTTTGAGCATGTCACATGTTCCATCTCTTTGAAGCTTTCCTCATTTTTTGTGGTTGAATTGTACCTATGGTTTCCAACTTACTGCCTGCGATACTGGTTTAGTTCTATGGTACTGTTGAAGAGGAAGTTTTGAAGGGAGAGAAGTACAAAGTCTGGATCCCTGGTGAAATGGTGAGAAACATCTTATTATTTCTGAGCCAGTGCTGTTTTTTAAATGTCTTTTCTTAGATTTTTTTTTTTTTTGAGAAATTAGAAGTAGACTTCTCAAAACTACACCCGAGGGTTAAGGACTATCTTATACTGTATCAGCTGAGTTGTCTGTCATGATTATTTTTATAGGTGGAAGCAGTAGCATATGACAATCCAATACCTGGTTATGGAACAAGGAACACCATTACTCTTCGTCTATGGGCCGCCAAACCAAGTAATCAGTATGATATGGTAATTACTGAATGCCAATATATATCAAAATAATTCCAATATATTTCTAATATCATTTGTTTGAAAAACACATTGCTATCAGACTGTTTAGATAGACACATATTCTTCATTGCATCACTAAAATATGAACTATTGGCAGCTGTTTTGGAATCTTTTATTTTTCTCTTTAGAAAAAATGGCTTTAATATTATAGAACAATGTAAATTGCAGGAAGCATATAATACTGGGGATTATATTGATGCTGTGGTAAATAGGCAAAGGGCAGAAACAATTAGCAGTATTTTGTACCCGGATGACCGTTCTCATCAGGTTGGTATTATCGTGTTTTACTTTTTTGTACTAAGGTCATTCTACTCAATTATATAGAGAATCAAGACATAAATTCTATTAGAAGTGAATTATATTTTCTTGGCATTATTGCTTGCAAATAGTTTCTTTTTGCAGTTTTTTATCCATCATAAGCTCTAGCCCTCCATTGTAGAAATATGTTCATTCTATGAGCTTGTTGTCTTTCAGGGGAAGGAACTGAGGCTGAAACAACAATATTTCTTCGTATCGGCATCCTTACAAGATATCATTCGCAGGTTTAAAGATGTTCACAAGGACTTTACTCAGTTTCCTGAGAAGGTTATAATTCAGTAATTTCTTTAGCTGTTGAGATTTCATTTCCTTTCATTGATATATAATTAATAATCCTGAAGGGATTAACATGATTGTTTTAATTATTTTTCATTTTGTTTGAGAAGATATATGCTACTTAATTTGCAAGATATGCGATGCCCAATGTACAACTGAATGGGATTTTCCCTGATACTTCATTATTAATTGGATTCCATTAAAAATATACCTTCGTGGAATTTACTTAACCAATCTAATATGTCTTTATTGGAATTGAAGAAGGAATACAATTAATTTTGTATTTAAATTGGTTGAGGTGCATACTCTAGTTGTTTGAGAGGCCTAGTGCTCTACACCTTTGAAGTATTCCTCTCTAGGTTGCTATTGCTTTCTGCCTCTCTTCCCCCTAGCCTCCTAGCTTACATTCTCATCATAATTTCTCGAACAGACTTGTCTTTTCTGTTTTTAACTGACTCCTCACTAATTATTTAAACACCCTCCCTGAAAATGGAAGTCTCTCTCTTGCATTCCTGCCTAATTATTTTGCAAGTGCTGGGCATATTTCAGTCCTTTTCTAGCAAACGTAGAATGAGTGGTCCAAATTTTAACCATTATGCCTAGTGGTCAAAAGGGCCTTGGTTATGGGTTTAATCCATGGTGGCAATCTATCTAGAAATTAATTTCCTACAAGTATTTTTGACATCTAAATGTTGGGTCAAGCAGTATGTCCTGCGAGAATAGTTGAGGTGTGCATAAGCTGATCCGACCTAGACAGTTTGATATCAATAAAAAGAAAAGAAAAAATCAGTCTAAATTTTCGTAGACAACTTTCCTTTCTGAAGTTTATTTTGTTTCTTAGATAATGGTACGGTTCTCAGTTCTATTAACGGACCCTTACATCGATCTATTAGGTTGCTCTGCAACTGAATGATACTCATCCGGCTCTTGCTATACCTGAAGTTATGCGCATACTTGTTGATGAAGAACATCTTGGCTGGAATAAAGCATTTGACATAATTTGCAAAATCTCTTCATTCACAACTCACACTGTATTAGCTGAAGCGCTGGAGAAGATACCTGTTGATCTGCTTGAAAGTCTTCTCCCACGGCACTTACAAGTATGTTCTGGCAGTTCTGCTACATTTTTTTTAATCTCAAATTTTTGTTCTCCTTTGGTCCGGTACATTTGAATGGTAAAGGTTGCTGGTGAGAGTTGTTTCAGAGTTCCCGAGGCTTCTGGTCGCTACCTAGTGTTGTCTTAATTTCTTTTAACCATGTATTTTATTCTGATAATTTCTTATCTACTTATTTTAAGCTAAATTAACTTTCACAAGCTTACGAGGAGTTGCTCTTGTTAGATAATATATGACATCAACTCATATTTCGTGGAGGAGTTGAAGAAGAGGATTGGTTTAGATTACGATAGGTTGTCTCGGATGTCAATTGTGGAGGAAGGTGCCGTGAAGGTATTACTAATTCGTTTTAGTTCTCTATTTTGATGAGTTTTCATTGTTGGTTTGAAATGTCTTTGCTGATTGTTTGGATTTCAATTGTTTTGCTTAAGAATGTTGCAAATTTATTATTTTGCATCATATGACAGAGTATTCGTATGGCAAACCTGTCAATTTTTTGTTCCCATACTGTGAATGGTGTTTCGAGATTACATTCAGAATTGTTACAAACAAGGGTATTTAAGGTATTCAAAACTTCACGAGCCTCGACAGACTGGATGCTCTACTTTAGGGTTTATAGAGCTGACGACTGAACATCATTGCAGGACTTCTACGAGCTGTGGCCAGAAAAATTCCAGTACAAAACAAATGGAGTAACCCAGGTTAGAAGATTGTAGTGATCTGGTACATTTGTTTGGCACGTGTTTGAACATATCTTTATTGTTCAGTGTTGATTGGAATTAAGGGGAATGTTAAACATGATGAATATTTCATTTTTTTAGAATTAAATAGGAGGGGACCTATTTATTAACTCTTTTACAAGTAAAAATATTAGCCTTAGTATATGTGTTTCAATAGTTTCAGGATCTTGAATATTTCCCTGTCATTAAAATTGGTTTTGATTCGTAATATTTCGTGGTGTACTATGAAATTATAATGCTCTTTTGGTTTTGGTGCCATCTTTACGGTTGAGGCTATAGATGATGCTTGTTTGCTAATTTTTTTCACCACCCATAAGTTCACATATTCCACGTGTATTTAGATAAATATTTTCTTGTTTTTGGTTTGCCAAGAAAATTTAAATTGAGTTCCACGAAAGTGCACGACTATTCTGTTGAATGACTGATTTCCTCAGCGTCGCTGGATTGTGGTGAGCAATCCTAATTTATGCACTCTCGTCTCAAAATGGCTTGGGACAGAGTCTTGGATACGTGATATTGACCTTCTAATGGGCTTGCGTGAATATGCCGATGATATTTCCCTGCATCAAGAATGGCAAATGGTAATTTGTTACCTTCATTCTCTCGAAGTTGGATTGACTACCTCGTACGGATGTTGGGTACTTATTCTTGTAGCATGAACTCTTAGGTGAGGAGGGTAAATAAAATGAGGCTTGCCGAATTCATTGAAGCAACAAGTGGCGTCAAGGTGGACGAATATTCCTATTTTATCTCAGATTTTACTTGCTCGTTTAATCTTCTTTATTCAAGTGTGCAGTACGATATGGTTGTGGTAATACCTCATTCTCAACTTATACAGGTCAGTTTAGATGCAATGTTCGATGTGCATATAAAAAGGATACATGAGTACAAAAGACAGCTGCTGAATATCTTAGGCATTATCTATAGATATGACTGCATAAAGGTATATTCGAAATGCAACCGTCTTCCTTCTTTTTCTTGATTTGAGATGATGGAATCCCATCAGTTATGAGGAATTATTTTCACCCATCTCATAAATTCTATGCCTTTGGCCTTGTTAGATTTTCATTGTTATGGAACTTAAAAATTTGTCACCGCGACTCACCACTTATTTGCTTGTTGAAGAATATGGCGAAGGATGACCGAAGGAAAGTAGTACCTCGTGTCTGCATTCTTGGAGGAAAAGCTGCTCCTGGTTATGAAATGGCAAAGAAGATCATCAAACTTTGTCATGCTGTGGCAGAAAGGATTAATAACGACAGTGACATAGGGGATCTTCTAAAACTGGTAAGAGGTTCTTCTGTGATCTCCATAGGAGATAACTCTAGAGTCTTCTGCCAGCTCAATTCTTTATCTTGAAAATGAGCAATAGTTATTCCTTCACAAATACATCCTGCGGTTCAACTGACTTACAACTTCTGAAATAATGCAGGTTTTTATTCCTGATTACAATGTATCTGTAGCTGAATTGGTTGTACCTGGTGCCGACCTTTCTCAGCACATAAGGTTAATTGATATAAAAATCATAGCAAATATTACTGTCGAAAACAAAACCACCCAATTGCAAGTATATTCCCAATGATCCACCAAGAAATGCAGGAATACATTACAGCAATGTACAAAAATATTGAAGTAGTTCGTTGTGTGACTGTATCAATGACTTCAACTGATAAATTGGCTCAAATTCATTTCAAATGTTTTTTATCCTACCGCTCAAAATCATTGGAAGTCCATCTCTTTGATAATTGAAGCATATACAAAAAGCTTCATGAAGCCTTACTTTTCTTCTTCGTTGGTGCATAACATGCAATATCTTTCGATGTAGTACTGCTGGACACGAGGCATCGGGCACTGGTAGCATGAAATTCCTTATGAATGGGTGTTTATTATTAGCTACAGCAGATGGATCTACTGTCGAAATTATAGAAGAAATAGGGGAAGACAACATGGTCAGTATATCTTTCTCATATTTAGTGCACATCTTAGGTTTTTATCATCTTTTTTCTATATCGAAAAGATTATTACCAAATCATCCTGCTTGTTGGAAAATTATTGGTTCTTGTAGTCAATGAATCAGACACGGATAATGGTGAAATAACTGGAAGTAAATGCTTTCAATGAAGTAGTTGATTTTTTCAAATGCAAATTACTGTTACAAATTGTATCTATGTTCTTAGGTTACAATAATGTCTTAGTTATCTTCGCATTAGAGAGAACTGGAACTGATATCATATGGCCACTCAAAACTGGTAGAGTCGTGATAAGTACACAATAGCACCTTCTCCTTTCCCTTTGGCAGTAGAGGTGTTTCTTCTTTTTCTCTTTTTACATAATTAAGTCGATCTTACCACCATATGGCATCTGGAAATAGAAATGATCTTTTAGAAAAGTTTTGGCCTTTCAGATCTTAACCCTTGGGTGTACTAAACTAAGTTTATTCAGGAAATAAGCATTTACAGTAGTTTCCTTATATTTGGTTCAGTTTTTATTTGGAGCAAAAGTGCATGAAGTTCCAACACTGCGTGAAAAAGGATCTACAACTAAGGTGCCTCTGCAATTTGCTCGTGTTGTGAGGTATACATACAATTACTCTATGTTCTTATGATCTACTAGGGAATGCACAACGAGCTTACTCAAAGTTGTTTTCTGCTTTTAAGAATGGTTCGAGATGGTTATTTTGGGTTCCAAGACTACTTCAAATCACTATGCGACACTGTAGAGAGCAGTAACGATTATTATCTCCTTGGAGCCGATTTTGAAAGCTATTTAGAGGCTCAGGTATTCCTTTGTTTTCTTCGGATATGAATTCAAGAGCTTTGTAGGATATTTGTTGCCAAAAGAATGAGATTGATTACGTGAGGAATAATTCTCTTGCCCACATTTGGGTCACAAACAATTATTCGCCCGTAATCAGTATTCATTCTCCTCATAATCTCATTTCTCTTTTCATTCTCTCTATACTTACTATTTCGTTAACTTGTACATGTCAAACACAAATAATGGTTTCCACATAGTCTAGACCCTTCACTTCAAATACAAATAATCATTTTTCAAATACTCTCCCCATATTCTTATTTTCCATGATCATTTTTATTCTCCTGGTCTCAAGCACCAGCTTTTACTCGAAATTTGTTTTACAAGACAAACGGCAGCTTTTGCTTGTAATTTGTTTTACAATGTTGAAGATGAATTTTATTGAACTACAGGCAACGGCAGATAAAACATTCGTTGATCAAGAGAGATGGACACGGATGAGCATTCTCAGTACTGCGGGTTCGGGTAGATTTAGCAGTGACAGGACCATACAGGACTATGCAGAGAAAACTTGGGGAGTTGAGCCTTGTAGATGTCCTTTGTGATAACATTCCATCTGAAAGAAAGCAGCAGGCAAATGTTGGAAGCACAGCAGCAGGCAGATAACACTCATTTATAGCACAGAAAGACCAGCTGAAAATTCCTCTCTGGAAAGCAAAGTCTTTATTCCTATATGTAATGAGGCCTAACTGTACATAGAGTAACATTATAAGCATGTTGGAATCCCAGCAGCCTATCAATTATTTTTGACAAGAGGTTGAGTTTAAATGCTGTTGAATTAAAATAATAATAATAATAAATTAATAACCTATGAACACAAAAAAATGTAGAAAGTTTGCATAAGAATCTATAACCAACGTTTATCTCAAAAAAATAAAAATAAAATAAGGAATCTATAAGCAACTGATTGCAGTGGGTGGTGGGTGGTGGGTGGTGGGTGATTTCTACCCAAATGTTGGCTGCGAAAATGCAGTCAGTTTCTGATATGCGACTTAAGAAAACACAGGTAGTTGTGGATTTTTTTTTTTTTTTTTTTTTATTTACTTTCATGTTCTTTATTTCTCGCATTTAGATTTTTTTTTTAATTTTTAATATCTACCTTTTCCTAGGTTTTAGAAGGTGATAATTTTGTAAGACTTTAATAATCGATTCATTTGTTTTTAATTCTTAGTTTTTTTTTTTTTTTAAATATAAGTTTATTTAAGGGATTTTTCAAGAATAAGTCGAACTGGAAATTTTTTTACAATTGTAGGCAAAAAACAATTAGCACATAATCATCGGTATGATTAATATATAATATTATATTAATAAAAAAATAATATTGTATAATGAGTATTAATAATATTATATTTTTTATAATGAATGCAAATATTTTTAAATTTGGTTTTAAAAATTATTTTTTTCCAAATTTACCTAAATTGATAATTATTTTGTAAAATTATATCCACCATAATTTTCCTTTATAGAATGACAATCAAGTTTTTGTTTTAAAAGTTTGGAATACGTATTTAGAATAATAAAAAAAAAATTGATAAAGCGAGAATATTCAAAATTATGTTTGAGGGTGATTTAAAGTAACAAAATTATTTTTGTCATATATAAAATTAAATTATTCAATTTATGTGGAGTGGAAATCTTCGTTCGTAAGTTTAAAATCAAGATATTTTTTGGTATAATTTTGAACATAATAAAAATTAGCTTAATGCGCGTGTATGTTGATTTGTCTTTCAAACTAACCAAGTCAAAAAAAATGTTAGTGTCATTCTTATTTGAAGTTTAATTAACTTCTGTTTTAATTTTGCAATAAATTAGCAACTTCTTCATATATAATTTTAAAATAATTTTTTTTTTTAAAAAAAGGGCCTATGAATAGACCTACAAAAAAGACGCCAAACAAGTAACATAATAGCAACTTTTATCAAGTGAAATATTCATATTTTGTGTAAAAGGTCAAGATGTTTGTTATACAATGCTCTAAAAGTTTACATAAAAATGAATGCTGAATTACAGAATTTCAATTTCACAAGATCCATACGATTTATCAGAGGGGAATGCAACCCTGTACTTGGTTAAGTAAACAGGTGAGCGATCAACACTTTGCCACCAGAAATTCTCCAACCAAAAAATTGTTCAAAAAATTGCTTAATACATCAGAAATTTGAGAAATTTTTACAATCTCAAAATACTGTTTGTTTCACTATGAATATACAAAACGTATTTACAGCAGAAAAATAGTTGAATCTACTCACTGCCTTGTTTTCTCTTTATCGGATCATAGAATCCTCAGACAATATGGTTAACAATGAGAATTTCGCTTTGATAGAGATCCGGGCATCTTCCACACAAAGCTTAGCTCCTGTGACAACCCAGTATCCAGGTGAATTCTCGGGGCCACGCACCATTTCTTGAGTATCGATGATGTTCAACATTTTCGTCGCCCTCGAAGTCAAAGGCGGACCATCAGGATAAACAGCCGAGTTTAATTGAATTTTTGGCTGTGCTTCTGGTTGAAGCAGCCCTGTACTAAACCTTGTGCTGATAAAGGTGGAGATGAGTCCAGATTTCCGGGATGACGTTGAGGGTCCTTCCCATTCTGATCGACGAATCACTGCCGATGCCACCATCGAAAACCCAAGCCTCAGGAACAACACCTTTCTCATTCCAATAACCTTAACTTCAAACCAAGCCTTTGTGACTATGGAAGCAGAGTCATCGTCAATTAAAGAATCATTGTACTGCACTGGAGCAGTGCATACATGTGAGAATATGCTCCATTTAACCGGTTCGAAGTAGCCCTTCTCCTTTGGCTCGTCAATGGGTTTGTAACTTAGATCATCTGAGAGTTGGATGGTCTTGGGAAGAGTTGATAGATGCTGAAGATGAATTGCTAGATGGTCGCTTTTCTTTCCTTCCAAAAATAATCGAACTCCCGTTACTGGACGATTGTTCGAATCAACCTGCAGTTGCAAAATCGTGACCAGAAACATTCAGCAATTTTTATCCAAGCAAATTCATGTATCAGGGGTGGCAAACTTAGTAGCTACATTAGTTGAAAATGAACTGCAGTTATCATGTATGCAATTCTCGATCGGGCATCGAGGGCTAATTACCTTGGTAGTATTTACATAAAGCTTGGGCCCCATCAAAGTAAACTTGAGAGATGGAGAGGCTTGCTTTCCGTGCCGAGTTGCAAGAGGAAGATCAGCATACACTGGTGCCCACTGTCTAGGCAGCTGAAATTCAAGAAATTGCTGGAGCTCCTCAATTGGAGGTTTATCTGCAAAGTTTATCAATGATCAAAATCTAAATCTAACACTAATTTTAATGTGAATTAGAACTTGTTGGCACGAATCTGGGGTCAAAAATTTATAATGGGAGCCTTCCAAGTAAGGCTTCAATGGGATGTGAAAAGTAATTAAGATCAAACTTCAAGAGGAAATATACATTGGTGCATCACCTGCCAATGACTGATCTCCATATTTCATTTTCCCATTACAGGTTTAGGCGACTTTTTAGGAAAAAATTAATCCAAGATTCTGAAAAATAGCCCATTGGCCATAGAGAGACCAAAGGTAACAGCAGGACTGCCACACTTACATCTTAAGTAAAGGTTCACAGCGTGGATAAGAAATCCATTGCCTCGGACGCCATTCATGAGCGACGTTATAGGCACGAAGGACATTGAAATAACATTAGGTGACTGAGATATGGTTGAGAGCCATTGATTATGACTTTGACCGATATCGATGCCTCCCCTCCTAACAGAAATTGTTGTTATCTCCTGCATCCATTCACTAACTAAGTCAGTTCTTATCTAATTACTAGATGGATGTATTCTACTCAAACAATGATCACATAGATGTCGAGATGCTTACATCACCCTTTGAGTGATTGATCATTGGTGGTTTGATAGAGGAAGCAAAAGCGGTACGAAGCTCCCATGGCAAAGAATATTCATCCTGAAAATTGAAATGTATGATCCCAATTATCAATACAATCGATTAGAATAAAAGTTTTGTTGCTAAATTTTATAAGCAAAAACCCTTGTCTAACTTCTTGTCAAGTTCATGAAGTTCGTATAAATCTTAGTTAAGTACAATTGTATTTAGCATACATACGAACTAAATATAGTAGTAGAATAATTTGCAAACATATTTGAAAGTGATTTTGGTCTGTCATGCCCAAAAGTAATTTAAGTCATCAATCGGCCACTTATCTAAGAAATAATTTTTTATAGATTTCTTGGCATCCAAATTTTATAGGGTTAGGCGATATATAATGGCCGAATAGTCGAGGTGTGCGTAAGTTTGCCCCAACACTCACCGGTAATTAAAAAAAGAAGGGCATTTCAAAATCACTCCGCAACATGTCCAAAGGTAGCTGGGTATATATCAGTATTTTCAAGGCCATCGTCTTTCCTCGCCTATGGCCATCGCCTTGCACATAGGCAGGTATTGCGCCTCTAACGTAGCTAAGGCGAGCTCCTTCAATCAGGCCCTCACCTTTCCTCGCCATTTTGCGCCCTGCATCGCCTTCTCCTTAGGCCAAGGCGTGCGCCTTGTTAAAGTTTTATTTATTTATCAATATCCTAAACCTAGAATTAGTTTATGAAGAAATCCAACAACTATGCGAAGTCTTTATTAAGGATACTGAACTTGTTTAATTGTTATTTCAAATATATGTCGAGTTATTTAACGTAGAATCTTTGTTTTTTTATATTTTCAGTTAACTTCAATTTTTTTATACAAATAATAATTTAATATTATGGTATATCTTATAATAGCATAATTTTTGTGATTTATTATTCTTTTATTTTTTATGTTTTAGTATTTTTCAATATGAATTTGAAATTTTATGGAATACACATGTTTTATTACCAATTTATAAATGCGCCTCTCTTCACTCGGGCCTCGCCTTTTTATCGCCTCTCGCTTTGAGGCGATCAAGGAGAGTATCGCCTTGCATTGCACCTTGCGCTTTGAAAACACTGGTATATATTCGACAACAGTTTGGAAACATTCCTAACCTCTCAAGCTTTGGTTTCTCATGCAACTTAGGAATTAAACCAAACAAGTTTCAAGGAAAGAATATGAATCAATAGCTTGTACACATACTGCAAGACTGAAGAGAAATTGATTTCTAAATCACTCACTAGAAATGCCTACCTTGATTTTGGCTGCAGCAGGATTTGACATGAAACCTCCATTACCATCTTCTGAAAATCTCTCATCTGCTAATTGCTTCAACTTCTTCTGCACTTCGATCTGCTCTAAATTCGATTCTCGTAACTGTCTCATAAAAATGACATCCTTTCCTCCCATTTTTACACCAACAACCACATGAGTACCATATTTCTCAATAAACCTAAAATCAACTGAATATTAGTTGGCAGAAAAATCAGATATCCACTGCATTTTACTTCAGTTTAACAAGTATTTAACACGTGCTGAATGTGCTAGGGTTGTCTAGTCCCTTCCACAAATGGTGTCTCAGGTGAGACACTTGAGTGTGCAAAAACATTATGTTTACATACTTGAAATTTAATTTTCTACCGACATGAATAAAGGTGCGCAAAAACTTGCTTGACAAATTATCACAAAGAGAAAATACTCATCTATCACTGATTTTATATACTTTTGGAGTAGTAAGTAAGCGAAGTATTTTCCACAAATTAAAACACGACTCAAAGCTGACTTAGTGGTGAAGAGATTGCACATAACTAAGAGATTATAAGTTCAATTCACGGAAGTTAAATTTGCTACGAATTTCTTGACAACTAAATGTAGTAAGATCGTGAGATTGTCCGTAGAGGTGCACCTAGCGTAAACTAACTGAGACCTTCGCTAATATAAAGAAACACTCATCTGAACTCCTTGAACTTGTTTGGTTGCATAGTCGAAGTAGTATCAAAGGTTATATCTTCTCCGTGAAGTGTGTGACATAAAAAGTTATTACTTGAAAGCATTACTTTCAAAAACTTATCCTTAATCAATCAGCAGTACCAACAATCATTACTCTATTAAGGATAGAAGACAAACACAATGAAGCCCTTTACAAATAAATGAAGATATTTCACTTCAAACAGACAAACAACATCGAATCATTCAAATTTCTGGTAAGGAAAAGAACAAAAAAAAAAAAAAAAAAACATACTCTGCAAGGGCAGCAGGGTCCCATGAAGAAGGCACTTCCCGTTTGATTTGCTCAGAAAGAGTTATATGAGATCTTTCCAATTCAATGTTATAAAGCGTAATAAAACAGCCATCAAATCCAAGACTCTTTGTGGAGCCTGCATCGTTTTGCCAACAGCCGTTCAATCCAAACATGGTGTTGAAAACCCCCGATGGAATTTTCCCAGATAAACTCAAATCCTGATTAAACAGCTCCGACATCTGTTTTCCAACAAATCAAACACAAACCCATTTCGATTATCAATGGATCCTATCGAATTAGCTAAAAAAAACACCAAAACCCCATTTCAAAACTGACCTGATGGAAGGAGATGACATCGGAGCGGAATCTGGTACGGTCGCCCTTATCGCACTTAATCGAATTCGAAACGTTGGAGACGAGAAGCCCAGCAGGGAGTAGGAGGTCTTTGGTTCGGGTCAGGTCGAGGTCGATGAGCTTCGACCCGGATGGACCCGGCTTGCAAGACGACAATCGCAAGTCGTTACAGAGATCGTAGCCGAAGCCGATGACCGAAACCGCCTTCTCGGCGGCGGATTGAGGGTCGAACCGGTTGACGTTGAAGGACATTGCGAACCGACTCCAAAATTCCGGCCAAAAATTGGTTTGAATCCCTAACGGGGCTTATTCTTTGTCGAAAAAATTGAAAAATGTTTGCAGAGAGTAGGGATTCGAAGGAAAAGGAATAAAATAGTAAAGGGAAGAGAAGACTGAGTAAGCGGCTGGACATGGCGGCGGCTCAATGCGCGTCGGCCTTAAAAAAATGCTTCCACTTTTTCTCCATATCTACGAAGCTTCTACTCAAAACTTAAACCATTCCAGATGCTTGTTCCTTTTTTCTTTTTCTTTTTTAATTTGGAAAGTTATGACAATTTTTACTAAATAATTACAAATTTAGTTAAATTTGGAAGTATTTATATTAACAGTTATTAATATGGTATTGCAGATATTCATCCATACAAATTAGGTATTATAAATACTCATCACTGTTATGTAATATAAATATTCATCAATACAGTTTAATTATTATTTTACTATTTTTTTAAAAAAAATTAACCATACATGTCATTATTTTATGGGAAATTGTATTGTATAAGCATTTTTTTTTTACTACAATTTACAATTATAGTAATTTTTTAAAAATAATTAGTTTATAGTAAATTCTACCCATTTTTTGAAAAAACTCCATCTACTCTTTTTTATCGAAGACTTTGATAGATTCTATCATTCTCTAGTGATGGAAATCTATCAATTTTATCAGTAATTGATAGAATCTAATGGAAGTCTATCAATTTACTTTATTATTAGTAATTGATTCTATCAGCTTCTATGAATAGAATCCATCAATATGGAAGTCAATTAATTTATATTTTTTGTTATATGTGCAAATATTTTCATTATTGTGTTATTCATGGAATATTTTAGTCATTTTGTAATATATATATATGCAAAAGCCCCTTATTTTATAGATTTGACTATTTTTTTTTTCATAACCGAATAGGTTAGATTTACAGACAAATCAAAAGAGAACAATTCAAGTGATATCTTGACATCACATAAATATTGAAGTATACTTATGTGGTTCAATAAATATAAAATTAAAGTAGTATCATAACTTAAAAAAATAGAAATATAAAATTAAAGAAAATTAAAGTGTGGTTTTCATTGAGCTACATAGATGGACTTCAATATTCAAGTGATATCAATACATGACCTAAATTGCTTAATATACAAAATATTAAAGTTAATATTATTTGAGGTTAGTTACCTCTTATAAAACATTATTAATAAGATCAATAAAAGTGCTAGAGTCAAATTCACTCAAATAAGGGAT
Organism: Sicyos edulis; assembly: GCA_036507275.1. Classification (NCBI taxonomy): domain Eukaryota; kingdom Viridiplantae; phylum Streptophyta; class Magnoliopsida; order Cucurbitales; family Cucurbitaceae; genus Sicyos; species Sicyos edulis. The sequence continues at coordinate 15,951,697 of CM071846.1, read as the reverse complement.
AGGATAAATAATATTATACAACATGTGCTTGAGTCCAAACAATTATTTCAGTGTTTAGAGTCAATTATTTCATCATCATAGACGAAAGACGAACTTCGACGTGAAATATTAACTTCTTTTTTAGAATGCCCTACTTCTTTATTTATATATGATGTTTTATTTTAATTACTTTATTTTCTAGTTAGTAGAAACCAGATTCGTTTCACTTGTAATTTTTGAAGTTGATAACCATCGAGGATAAGACATCTTAATTAGGTTGAGTTATTTGTGATACAGTAGATATCTTAATTACTTAAATGTTATGGGTTAAATGAGAAATATTTATGTTTTCAAAAAAAAGAGAATTTTTTTAAATTTTTTTAATAGAGACTAAATATTTTAAGAAAAAAAATACAAAAATATATTATAGAATCAATTTATACCTTTGTGAAAATATACAAATTTAAGTTGGACAATACTTTAAGTATAAGTGGGAAGATGACATTGCAAATACGGATTCTAAAGATCGAACATATGACTGTGGAGTAAAAATAGATAAACATCAAATCAGAAAATTAATTGTGTCACTAACTCCTTTCATAAAATCAAATTATGATCAAACTCAGCATAAGATATTTAATTTTAATAAAAATAGTCTCAACTGACCGAAAACAAATTGCATGACAAATCAAAAAGGTCATTATCGAAGTTAAAACAAGTGTTCTAAAGTATGTAATCAAATCAAACCGCTTCACCAAAAATCAATATTTAACTAAAAAATCAACCGACACAAAAATATACCAACCATACAAATTTGATGAATTAATCAACGGAAATCGTATGTCTCGTCTCGAAAGGGTTGCTCCGATTCTTTATTACAATCCGAAAGAAAATTAAAGTAAGTAAAAAGTAACCATTTAAAAACGCAAAAAAAAAAAAAAAAAAATCAAGTTCGAGATTCACTTGATCTTAGAGACAAGGGTAATTACTCTTATTCCAAAAAAAACAAAATACAAAAAAAAAAAAAAAAAAAAAAAAAAAAAAAATTCAGGGTTCAATAAAAAAATTATTTTTGAATAAAGAGTTTAATCTACGATAATCAACTACTTATCAATTTTATATTCACAAATTTTTTTGACATTTAAATATTATAGAGTTGACCAATTTATTCCATATCATTATTTAAAGTTCTTCCCAACTGAACCGACAATCCTTGTTTAAAAAAAAACTTATTAAAAGTTTTTTTTTTGAAATCACATATTCAAAGTTTCACACATCACATTACGTATTTATTGATTTATTGTTATTTTGGTTGTTTTAAATTCACTATTAATTTGGTTTCTTTCTAGATATCCAAATTTAATGAGTGTTTGAAACTAGGCACACACGTCAACTGCCTCTTTCACGTGTTTGACTTTTAATGTGAACACCGAAATAGTTATATTTTCATTTCAAGATACCCAGATCCTTTCTTTCTTTTTTTTAATCATATCTAGAACTAAGAATAAAAATTATTATTTAAGATGATTATAATTCGTAAGAAACAAGATATTTTGATCCCAAGTTAAAATAATTCATTAAGTTGCCATTTTTGCGGCGGCCGAAAAAGATACAGCTATATAAACGACAAAACTTTAAGACCACATGGTCAAGTCAACGAAAATCTTTTCCTAATTAATGATGATTTCGGGCAGGAATAATATGGATGATATATAATAATAAAAAATTAATAGAAATATATTATTATAACATAATAATCTTCCTCCTAATTAATACTATTTTTTGGATATTTTTAAAGAATAACAAAAATAAATTAAAATAAATCCATAAATATCTTTTTAAAAATTAAAGAAATTGAGAAGTATTGGAAGAGAGAAACGATGTCAGATGAATATGAGAGACAGAATTGAAGCATAAACTCAGCTTTGTTTCTAACCTCAATAATTAAAAGGTTAAAATATCATTTTGGTTTCTTAACTTTGAAAAACTCAAGATTGGTCCCTCAACTTTGAGAAAAACTTAGAAATAGTCCTTGGGTTAAAAAAAAGTTAACTATGGTTTGAATATGGATGAGTTTGCAAGAAAATAATAATAAAAAATACAAATGGTTTAGTGGACCTTCATCTTCTTCTTCATCCACTTTCTTTCTTTTTCATCTTCTACAGATGATTTCTAGCTAAAATCTCTCAAATTTCTTGAAAATTACAAAGCATGAACACAAAAATTAAAAAAAAAAAAAAAAAAAAAACATCCATCCTAATTTCATAAACCCCAATAAATTGACTCACAAACCAGCAAATAAATATAAAATTATTTCTAACAAAATCTCATTCCAGAAAAAGAAAGCAGATTTCAAAAGCAAATAAAACCTAAAACATACAACTCCAACAACCAATTTCATTAATCTCAATCTAATTAACCAACGGTCCCAGCAGTACACAACAAAAAATGAAAGAAACGACATCGTCCCACTTCACTACCATTAGCAGCCCCGTCCATTTGACAAGTAACAAACACAAACAAACACCAATTCATAAATTTAGGGTTTCGAATAGGAAAAACCTCATATGTAGGAGATTACAAAAAAAAAAATCTTGTTTTTGTTTGGAAAGCAAAATGGAAAAAAATCAAGGTAACCAAAAAATCAAAATGGAGAAAACTCTTCTTTTGTGTTGAAAAGGAAATTTTTTGGAAGCTAACTCACAACTGAATCATTAAAATCTTTGCTATGTTTTCCATGCACCACTCTATTTAGTCTATGTATTCTGTGTCAGTTTTTGAACCATTAAAATCTTTGCGTTTATTTATATGGAATGACAAACAACTTGATTTTGTTTTTTTTAAGAACAGTACCCAATTTTAGACTTGAAGGTGAAAATCCATGTGATTGAGCTTGGGAAAGAAATTTTAGACTAATTGAATAATGATCTTTATGGAGGTAATTACCCAATTTATTGGTGTTCATGAAATTAGGATGGATGAGTATAGAAATCATCCGTAGAAGATGAAAAAGAAAATGGGTGAAAAGGAGCGATGAAGGTAGAAGATGAAGTTCACTAAACCATTTGTATTTTTTTAATTATTATTTTCTTGCCAACTCATCAATATTCAAACCATAGTTAGCTTTTTTGTTAATCCAAGGATTATTTGTAAGCTTTTTTCAAAGTCGAGGGACCAATCTTGAGCTTTTCAAAGTTGAGGGACCAAAATTGTATTTTAATCTTATTAAAAATTTAACTTCTAAACGCTAGGGAATAAAATAGAACAAAATTTATAATTATTTTTTAAATTGATACAAATATTGAGGTGGAGAAATTAAGATGACTTTTTAATCATACAAATACACTAGTGCTCTTAACAAAACTTTATAATTTTATTAAAGACCATAAAGATATTTTAATTGAATTAAAACGTCTTTTTAATAGTACAAATTAGAGGAATTGGGTCACAATTTTGACCAAATAGACATTTTTATATTTAAATAAATAAAAGTTAAATATCAATTTTAATAATTAAAATTGTGAATTTTAGTGCTGAACTAAATTTTAACCGAATTATGATACCATCATGTTATCAACTGTTTCGGTATACAATTAAAAAGTTGTGATAGGGACAACTAATATTTAAAGCTTGGAAAAAGATGATATAAAAAAGTCAATGTCCCCAAATGTTGTTCCACGAGATGTCACTGCCATTTTTAAAAACGTACATTTAAATTTAACATTATTAAATTGGTGCGTGTGAAAACTGAAATGTCAGATTTTAATGGGGCGGCTGTTCTTGGCTGCAACCCTTTTCATTTCATAAGCATGTGGCCACCTTATTTTTTTCTACCAAACACCTTTATTTTAATTTTCAGGGCCTGTCAGTATCTTCCAACAATCTCCACCAGTAACAAGAAACCAATAAAAAAAATTGACAAACCAAATAATTGAGACTATAACATTCAAATTTCAAGGTAAGTATTGAGTTGGATTATAATTTTTTTTTATTTTCATCGAGTTACATTGATTTTATGATTGATAAATTTTTTGCTTGTTCAATCAACTCAACGTGAGCTAAGGAATAATATCTACGTATATGTATATGTATATGCGTGAGAAGATAAATTAATCAATAAGATTTGTTATTAGCATATCGATCAATAATAATGCACTAATAAAATAGGTAATCTCAAGATTGAAGTATATCATCCATCTTCTATTTTATTATTTATATATTTAAGGGATATGAATAAAGTTGTTTTTATAGGAAAAAAATAGAAATTAACACAACCTGAGGCGCAATCCGAAAATATAAGGTAAGATCGGGTTGGGGTTCACTAATGCATAAAGTTTGATATGTTGGAGGATTGATCAACTCGAAACTTTGGATTGATTCTAAAAATTCCTCTTATCTAATCACAACTAGCCACTCCTAGGGGTATTTGTGACAAAAGAATGAAATGGAGAGAACAAGAAAAATGATGATTTTTCGTATTCAGCCCACCAATAATCATTATCTCCATAATTAGGGGTGTACATAAGTTGAGTTTGGGTTGAGCGAGGTTTTCAACCCAACCCAAATTCTTGGGTTGGTCATTTTTTCACAATCTTTATATTTTTTGGTTGAGTCATCGAGTCCAATAATAGATTATAAATATGAATATTTTTTATCCTTTTTTCTTAAATATATATTTTTAAATGTTTTTTATCAAATCAATCCTACATTATTCATAAACAAAAATACAATCTCTAGAGAAGGTAATGAAATGAATATAAATATTAAATATACAATAAAAAATCACTCACTATTAATCCTACTATCATGATTCATATAATAGATTCCAACATAAAACAAATAGATAATTAAAACAACAAAAATAGATGACATAATTTAACTTCCATAAAACAAATATATAATTAAAATCAACAGAGATAGATTACATAATTTGACTATATATTTCATCATGATATATAGATTACAAAGACTTGAAAAAAAATATTAAAGAATATGGAAAAATAAAAAATCTAACAATAATAATTAAATTAAATAAATATACTCATATATATTTATGTTATATGTAAAAAAAATATTTTTTTAATTAAATAATCAATTCCGATTGGGTTAGGTTAATTTTAGGTTAATCCTTAACCCAACCCAACCCTAAAATGTATTTAACCTAAATCAACCCATCAAATTGGGCAGATTATTTAGGTTTCGAGTGGTTTGAACACCCCTAACCATAATCACTTTTCATCAAAATCACATTTTTATTTTTTTTTATAGTTAATTGTTTTTTCTTATAACAACTTTTTATTCTCTATGTAATTATATTTCATTTTTATGGCACTTATTATTTTATTTTCTTTATAATTATTTTATTCGCTCTAAATACAAACAATCATTTTCTCCATAATCATAATTATTATTTTTATCCTAAGCACAAATAATTATTTTCTTCCTATTTTATATAATTTTCATCTTTTTTCTTATTCTCTCTTTAATGATTATTCTCACGTAATTATTTAAACTCCAAACACCTAGTAAGTTTGAGTTGAGCTAAATTAACATAAATTATATTTATAAAATCTGTTTTATCTTATAGATTTCAATTCAAAATTATCATATATTTTTGAAAAAATAATTAAAAAAAAAAAAATCATACGCCACTAGGAAGCCATTTCAACGAGTCGTAGACCATTAACGTGACAACTTCAATGACTATTTGTGACTCAGCCAAAGATTTATTATGGTTGCACTGCCACTTCACACAACAACTTTGTTTACCATTGCGATCATAGCCCATCGACAAGAATTTCGATGACCACGGTAGTGCCTCGACCACCTTCAACAATACTATTCTAATGACTATCATAATGATTGAACAACTTGAGCAACCCAACCACCACTCGATCCCTCGACAACCATCACAGGTGATCATACGACCGTTGTCAATGACCACCCGATAACCGCCCTAGCAACTCAACCACCCCAATGAGTACTATGACAATTACTCCAAAGAGTTAACCCCAAACAATCACTAATTTAGCAACCCAACCACCAACCGACCTCTTTTACTCGTCACTTTAACGATCCCACCACTCAAAAAACTACCATCACAACCAATGTGAAGATGCGACCAAAGGAAAACACGCTTTTTAAAATTACATTTTTCCCCTAGTTTTCAAAAGACTTGTTTAAACTAGTTTTTATTATCTAAAGAGAAAAAAAAGATTATTATAATCAAAATTTAAATAATAAAAATTAGGTTAAAATATTATTTTAGCAACTTTCGTATGAACTTAATTTTAAAAAATTCAGGCTAAATAAAACTTTAAAAAAATCTTCAAAATTCTTAAAAAATCAATCATAAGTGTAAAAGAAATTAATACCTGCTAAAATTCTACAAGCTCAAAATAATATTGTTGAAAAACTAAAAAAAAGAAGAAAAAAAAAGTCCTTTCTTCCGCTTGGAAGTTATTTTTTTCTCTAATTTTTAAATTTTAAGAACAGGCCAACTATTGTTCCCATCTCGCCTTCGTTCTCCAAAAATATGTTTTAATTTGATGGGGGTGTTTGGAATTAGGTGTTAAGGTGAGAAGAGGAAGGGAAAGGAGTTGGATTCTCAACTCTATATTTGTTTTGAGGACATCAACACCTCCTCAATTTCTCTTCATTCTCTCATCCAACATTACATCAAATCTTTTATTTAATATCAAACTTTTATTTAATTATCAATCATATAATATAATATAAAATATATTTTATCTAATCTTATCAAATATCGTATTAATATTTTTCTAAATTTCAACCACATAATATAAAATAAAATAAATATGTTAAATTTATTAATTAATCTAAGAAGAGCGAGGCACTGGGCTAGCTCACAAAGAGAAGTTGAATCATAAAGATCGAGATTGCACTAACGTGGAGTAATAAGGAAATGGAATGAAATTGTAAAGGTGCAAAGCTACTTGACAGAGAGATAGATTTGACTATTTGGTCAGGACGAATGAGTGGCTGTGTAGCATGCTCCGGAGGAGATTTACCTTCCGCATGCCATTAGCAAATTGAGAAGAGGTAGCACTGTACCGATCTTAGACTCAAAGAAGTCCAGTTTGTTGATAAGTCTTACTTATTTACGAGGTATTTATTATTATTCCTTCTTCTTTTTTTTACTGTATCACAATATGTATCATTTGATAACCGAATAACTCCATTATCCCCAGTTCAAATCCTTCACTCGTGGGTGACTAATAGTGAAGTTGTACCGTGAGGGAAAGGTGAAAAGAACCCCCCAAAGTGAATTAGAACATGAAATCGTAAGCTTCCAAGCAGTGGGAGGAGACCATAACTCTAACTGAGTGCCTATTGAAGAATAAGTCGATGACTCATAGGCAATGGCTTGGTTAAGGGAATCCACCATAGCCGTAGCGAAAGCTAGTCTTCATATGAAATGATTATATTAAAAAAAAAAAAAGAAGACTTTTTACAACATCTCCCCTCCAAAACATCAATCTTCAAACAACTACTTTATATATCTAAATCACTCAACTTCCCCTTCTAGCCCTCTCCTCTTCTCAACTCCAAAATCCAATCATAATAATGAGTTGAGATAAAGTAATAAAAGAATCGGTAAAAAAAAACCTTATCAAATATTAATAATAATATGCAATAATATATTAATAATATATTAGTAATAATTAATACTAAAAGTAAAAAAAAATTATATTAATGAATATTAATAATATCATTTTAAAGTATATTTATAATTATAATTATAAAAGTAAATATTTTTAAATTTAAAGGGGGTGTTTGTTTGACATATTTAGGTAGTTTTTAGGTTAAAGAGTTATATTGAGTAGTTAAAAATTGAGAGTTATGCCAAAAAAACTCCTTTGGATGTAGTTTTTTTTTGTAGAGGAGTTATAGTAAAAAACTTGTTTGAATGTAGATTTAAAAATGATTATTTATTTTTAGTAGTTAAAAAAATGATTAAAAAATAAATGGTTAAAAATAAGTTATTTTGATTGATTTGGAAAAAATAATTAAAAACGAGTGGTTAGAAATGATTGAATATTTATAAATGAATAATTAAGAATGAATAGTTAAAAATGAGAATTATTTTCAAAACTAAAATTGAGAAGGAGTCAATAAAAACTTGTTTGAATATAGACTTACGATAAGGAGTTAATAAATCTTAAATCTAATTCAGAGCAAACAAAACCCCCAATCAGATTTGTAATTATAATTACAAAAAAAGGATGAAGGAATCCTTACAACGAGGGTGAGAGTAGCAGAACCCTTTCTAGGCTGCTGTGACGCGAGGTTACCAGAAGGTGCATTATCATCTAATGAGGAAACAAAAACACGCGTCAATTCCTGGTCGGTCATTATTACCTGTTTGGGTCCCACCCACAAACATTACAACCAAACAAAACGCCCCATTTCCTTTTACACTATTTTTGTTCTTCTTTCACAGAAATAAAAATACAACATAACTTGTGGGTTGTTTGTTTGACATATTTAGATAATTTTTAGGTTAAAGAGTTATATTAATGAATTATATTGAGTAGTTAAAAAATGAAAATTGTGCAAAAAATTCGTTTGGATGTAGTTTTTGTGTAGATGAGTTATAGTTAAAATCTTGTTTGGATGTTGATTTAAAAATGAGTAGTTATTTTTAGTAGTTAAAAAAGAAATGATTAAAAATGAGTGGTTAAAAATAAGTTATGTTGATTGATTTGAAATGAATGATTAAAAATGAGTGGTTAGAAATGATTGAGTAGTTATAAATGAATGATTAAAAATGAATAGTTAGAAATGAGAGTTATTTTCAAAAATAAAATTAAGGAGGATTTGGTAAAAATACATTTGGATGTAGATTTTCAAGGAGTAGTTAATAAATCATAATTCTAACTCGTAGCTAAAAACGTCAAACAAACACGCCCGTCGGGTTTACAAATTTGTCCAGCGCTTCTCACCTCAATCCCCAAAATACCCTCCCTCGTCCGCTGTTGAATATCAGCCGTACGATGATGCTTTGAGCTTGATGACGCGGTCGGTTCACTATATGACACGTAGCAGTGGGACCCAGTCAACATCCCTCCTCGTCAATCAAAATCCCAAATTCCAAAAGTTATTTCATCGCTCCAATTTCTTCTTCTATAAAATCAAATCCCTCCCTCTTCAATTTCGATATCAATTTCAATTTGAATTTCAGTGGAACACACAAACAATCAACTATGGCGCCGACGATGAAGGCGGCGGGCGGCAGGGAGAAGGAGGTGCATTTCCGGGGAGTGAGGAAGAGGCCGTGGGGAAGATACGCGGCGGAGATCAGAGATCCGGCGAAGAAGAGCCGTGTGTGGTTAGGCACATTCGACACGGCGGAGGACGCGGCCAGGGCTTACGACGCCGCCGCTCGTCAATTCCGCGGCGCCAAGGCCAAGACTAACTTCCCCTTTCCCCTCGCCCTTCTCAACGACCTCAATCTCAGTCCAAGCCAGAGCAGCACCGTCGAATCCGCCGACGACCGATGGATTATCGTTCCGCCGCCCCATCGCCTCATGTTCTCCGATCATCTCATTTGGAAAACGGCGGGGCCGATCAGCGGCGGAGGTCAGAGTGACTCGGATTCCTCCTCTGTCATTGATCTGAACCCAAACAGCCGACCGGGTCTAGGTCTAGGTCTAGATCTGGATCTGAATCTCCCTCCACCGGAATTCGCTTAGCCTTTTCGACGGCGATTCATGATCGGAACGTTATGTTGAGGTCCATGTAAATGAGGACACGTGTGTAGTAGAACAAAATATAATCTAACTTTTCGCCGGAGGGGAGTGGTGGGGTCCAGAGGAGGAAGACGACAAGAACACGAGTTTTTGGTTGTGGTTTTAATGTAGTACGTAAATGCAGAGACATTGACCAGTGAGGGACTACCACGTGTTGCTTCGTCTCAGATTTCTGTTTTCCGTTTTTTAGTCACAGGTGTTTCGTTTCTATTATTTTATCTTTACGAAACAATTGCGGTTTGATTTGTATCTTTACTCTTTTGTTTGTCTTTTCATCTTTATGTACATCCTCCTGTAGCAAACCTTTGCAATGAAATTAACTAAATTAGCATTTGATCAATTTCTATTCTTTTTTTAATTAACGAAGGTGAGGTGATAAAAAAAGAAGAAAACATAAGTAACATTGTATGATATGATTGTTTCTTTTTTTCTTTTTGAAAGGAATATTATTGGGTATGTGAAGTCATTGAGATGTGGTTTTGTGATGTCAAAAAAAAAAAGAAAAAAGAAAAAAAGATGTGGTCTTGATGGGTAGGCATAGTTGGGTGGGGGCACAATGGTCAAGTTCTATTGGGAGTATTTGGAGTAAACACTTAGTGCTGAAATCCCCATCTTATTCTATATTAAAAAGATGAAAATTTTTATCATTTTTATAAGATAGGCTTGTTACTCTAATTTTTATTATCAATTAATTTTGAGTTAAAATCTTATATTACTTCAATTAAAATGATTGAAAATAATAAAAGTTAAAATATTTTATTATGTATGTCAATTATTTTTTTTATTGTGTACCTAAAATTATTTTAATTGGACAACTAATTTTTGTATATTATCTTATGCTAGCCAGATGTTGGAATTGAAATAAAGTCGTCCTATATTGATTAACTCAAAAGGGGTATCACGAATATATAAGTATTGACAACTATTCTCATTGATATGAAATTTTTTAGATAAAATAAAAAATAAAGTCGTGAAAATATATAGTCAAATTGGATAATATCACACCTATTAAAAAAAAGATAATATCATACTAATAAAGAACATGGGATAGCATTGTCATCTTTATCCCAAAAAATTATTAACTTCAAGTAGAACTATATAAACAATTTTTAGATAAAATGTGGGTAAGTATTTTGAAAATATTTACTCATCCTTAAAACTACATATTTTTACTTGTTTTTTTGTATTTTTTTCTTCAAAAAAATATATAGCTATGAGGTGAGTATGTATTTCGAAAATACTTATCCACTCTTACCAAAGAATTGCTCAAACTATATTATTGGGAGATTTAACCCAAAAAAAAAAACTATATTATTGGGAAGATTTTCAAATTAATGTTTGAAAATCTTAGTGGGAGCAAAGCTCATAATTAGAATTCAGAAGAAGACGAAGAAAGGTAGAAGCGGTATTTAGTGGTACATATCGCCAACCGACCAGGTATTGCAATGTTTTGGAGTTCGTTATTTATTTTATTTTTATTTTTATATTCAGCAGACAAAAGAAGAATATGAGTAGTTGCATAAAAGATTGTGTGGGTTTAGGCCTTCGATTTGGGGATTTAGGGCTTTCCTCGTTGAATTTGAATCTCTGTACAAATTGGAGCGGAAACGAGAGTATTGTTTAGTCCTCCAGTTTTAGGTTTTCATGAACATGGATTGTTTTTATATCATGGTTTACTGGTTTAATACATTTTGTTTTGCCTTTTGAGCCAAGTATTTGAAAAATATCATTCCTGTTTTTGTTTCTGATTGGAGGTAATCTGATGCTAATGAGTCTCATATGCTGAGTGGGAACAGTAATTCCTATATATCGCCATCGATTTCTTCGTCTCCAAGATATCCTCTTTTTGATGTCGCAGATTCAAAACTTATAAATGAGCTTAATTGTAAAATTGCTTGTTGTCTCCTTGAAACGGGTGAGGGCGGTTTTTTTTATGAATTTTTATAGGTCTATTAGTTTTTATTTTATTTTATTTTCATGTCAAGCTTCACATCTAAATGTCTAGATTATTTGGGAGGCACCATTTGATGAGGAGCCCTGTAGGAGGTGGGAATTTGAAGGACTTCCCTTTGGAATATTATTTCTTCAGTATAACACAACATACATGGAAATATCTTGTGATGATTCTGATTTTCTCTACTCTGTTTAAATAGTCTCCAGGGGGCGGCACAATGATCGAAGACTTGGACTTTGAGGGTATGCTCCCCTCAAGGTCCCAGGTTCGAGACTCAACTGTTACATTACTCCTTCGATGTCTCCCGGTGCCTGGTCAAGGGTCAGGCATGGTTACCCCTATTTCAAAAAAAAAAAAAAATAATCCTCAAACTTCAGGATTCACAGTATTCCACCATGGAGGAGAGGTTGCTGCTTTCTGGTAAGCACACTGTGGAAGATATATCTTGTTGCTGTTGCGGACAATATCTTGGATGGAAATATGTAAGCTTCACTATCTATGCTAAGTGGTGGTCTGATTTACACCATCTACAAATGAACTGATAACTGTTTAGTAGGAACTAGAATTCATCACAAACTAGCTCTATGGTCGAAGGAACAAGTTATTAATTGCATATTTAAGTTTGCGGTTCTGTTATCAACTACCTATCCCATGCGTATTTCAACTTTTGATATTATAAGATGAAGATAATCTCCTGAAACTAGTTTAGGTGAGAGAAGTTGGTTTGATGCTCATAATATCTTTTGTAGCAATCATCTATAAAGAATGGACATGAACTCATGGAAACAATAACATGTTATTCTCTTTCAAATTAGGTGACTTTTTGATAGAATATATTGGGGTATTAGTATTACGAATTCAATTTTATTCTCAAGAAAGATAACCAATTCGAATAATCCGAAAACAGAGAGGAAAAATCATCTCTTGAAAGGAGGCAACATGCCTTGCTTGTCAGAGTCTTTAAGACATCTCTAAAAGATCATAGATTTTAATTTCTTCATTCCTATTGACGTAGTATACTAGAAAATCTCTAAGGAAACACATAAAAAATCCTGTTTTATATGAAATTTTGACTGAAGGAAAATTGTAGGGTCATATATACCTAAATCTTAAGTACTAGGCTTTAAAATTTTAATAATGAGTTACACCGAGAACTAAAGGGAATAGGATTAGACAATTGTCTCACGAGAAATTTGAGGTGCACAAATATTTGTCTTGACACTCACAAATATAAAATTAAATGCTTGAGATCCTGAGAAATTACATTAAACTATAGTTCATAATGGTTTAATTTATGGTTTATATCTTAAATCATTTGTGGGTTTGACAGATGGAGAATAGTTAAGATGATGGGAGTTTTAAATGGAGAGGCTTATCCTGGTTCAAGCGTTTTGGAAAATCCTTAGTGAAATTCTGCCATAATCTATAATATGGTTAGAGACTTTGTTTCTTATCCATTTGAATCATAGGAAGGGCGTTATTGTAAATGGACGGTGCTGATATTTGTGGAACTATTTGGGTTTCAATATAATATTTTTGTTGATTATATATAGTGGTTAGAAAATCAGTGGGAAAGGAAAGCAGCCATTGGAAAAAGGAAAAGGCAAGGATGGGTAGAAAAACACTATCCTCAGTAGAAGCTCGTGATTAAGCTCTTTGAACGGACAGGAAATGGCCCACAGGATCAAAGATTGATATTGTGAGTGCCTCCAATTTACCTGCCATTTTGACTAACAACAGAGATAAAGAGGCAACTGGGAAAACCCCCCGCCGTACACGACAAGTGGTACTACGGCGGAGGTTTTGAATGGTTAGGAAGGATTTATTAAAGATAAAACATTATTTGGATTGAAAGGTTATGAGTGGTTGTGACAGAGATACTAGAAATATTTGAATCGATGGATCGAAGATTCTCCATTCAATTATGGAAGGGGTAAATTATGATATGGTATGAATGAATGTTATTTGCTTTGACTTGATGTCCTCTCTCTTTGTTTGGTTAGAAAAGCAAGTTCATGCCCTTTAATTTTCTTTTAGGAAGGAAAGCAAAGTCTTTAATGTTATATAGAATAGAAGTTTCATGCATGTGTTTGTGTTTGTGTTTGTAGTAGCCAAAAATGTCAAAAGGACTTAGAAGGGGGGTTGGTTTTAGCCATAAAAAGAAGGAATTAAGGTTGGTTCAATGAATTAGGAATGAGTCAACTAAATATTCCCCATGGCCTCCCCACCCAATCCTGAGGTGTCACAATCTTTCAACACTTATTTCAATTCTTTATTCCTTAAAAAATTAAAAAAAAAAACTTATCTTTCTCTCTCTTTTGATCAAAAACTCATTTGGCACAATACAAAGAACTAACTGAAAAATTGGGTTTGTTTAAACACATGGTGGGGTAAGCAAGTCAGGACCCCATCCATCCCTGTGTCGAGTTCTGCTACGTATTATTGGTGGATTCAGTCCTTGCAAGGACTTAACGGTTATAGATTTAATTCAAAAATCAAACCTTTTTTTTTGTGGTTTATGATATGAGTGGAAACAAGGGGTTTGAGGGTTTATGAAGAGTTGGGAAGAAATAAAAACTTGTCTGGTAAAGGATTCGATTTGGAGTATTTAAGAGCGAAATTGGCACAAAATTTGGTTTGTTTGATATAAAAAGTTGAAAGTAATTGGAAATCGAAATATCGAAAAATCTTGTTTAGTATAAAAGGTGGGAAGTTGTTGGTACATGGGAGTGGTATTTTTCTTTTCTCCAACAATATTTAGGTGGTAGAGTTCAACTTGCAATCTCTTGATTGAAGCTACATGCCTTAAATTTATTTTGAATTTTTATAGTTAATTTGAGCATGACTAAACTAATTAAAACAAGTACCAAGGCCCAAAATTTCACCCTCATTTCACGGTTCAACTATAAAAAGATCATTCTTTTTTTCTTTTTCTTTTTATAGTAACTTTTTTAAGTTCAATTTTTATAGTTTAGACTTAGTTTAAGTTTGATTCCTATAATTTTAATTTAGTTTATGCTTTTTTTTTCTTTGACATCTAAATGTTGTACAGTTGGCTTGTAAAACTCCAATAACTATTTTTTTTTTTTAGCAAACTACAATAACTAATTGAAATATGCTCAAACCATATAAGTAGAATTTAGAATTACGAATAATTTATAATGGATAAAGATTTGTAACAATCAAAATATAGGGAAATTCATGCCTACGTTTTGAGAGTAGTGATATCCTCAGTAGGGTTTGTTGTCTTCGTCCCCGATATACATACTAATATATATATAGGGAAATACATGCCATGTTGGCATTAAAAAGGAAAGGACTGGTTAAAAAAAAATTAAATAGAAAGCTTTATTTTGGGAGACTAGTAGAACTATAGAAGGGTTTTTTTTTTAAACAAGGGTAACCACGCTCGTCTTTAGGTCATGTATCGGGAGAAGCCTTGAATCTGGAGGTAGGAGGGCAAGGAATTCAAACCTAAGACATATCGATCATTATATGTACATTAATGATGCTCAACTATTGCTTTTGTTGGCAGTCATAAAAAAAAGTTTGGAATGAAAAAAGAAAATAAAGATTTAAATTTATGATATCTTCAAAATTTATTGATCATTTGTAACAATTATACTTCAAACTTTTTAATTTTTGTTTGTGCAACAATATTTAAGATGATAAGATCTATGCTCGTTACTTTTTAAAGATTCATTTGTCTTCTTATGAATGAATAAACAAGTCTTACTTAACTTATGTCTGGTACTATATAGTGCCACGCATGTTTTTCTTTTAATTTAATATTTTTAATTAAAAAATTATTTAACACTAAATTGTGCCATATTTCCAATGGTATATATAGAATGAGTATGAAAGTATTTCTCACTTCTTAATTATTAAAGAATTATTCTGTTATGCAATTGCAATCTTTCACTTTTTGGCTTTTGAATTAAAAATAAAAATGAATTATTGTTGGTATTTATTTATCCAGAAGTAGAGAAAAATAAGTAAATAAAAACAATAGAATTCGTCAGGTTTGGGTGGGGCCGAGTAGGGATAAGTTTGGTCAATGGTCCCCACGCTACTGACGAGTGAGGTTGTCGGTAGCAGAGACGTCACGGCGGCTTAACGTCGCCACACCGCCGCTCTGTTTCCAAACATGTTTTTTATTTTCGGGACACTCCACGCTTTAACTCCGTCATCTTGTCGCCAACGTCCTTCTCCACCTTTTTTTTTTTTTTACTATTCCGTTTTATCTATCCATCCAATACCATTTTTTAAAATTTTAAAAAATACTATTTTTTTAAAATCAATTCTATAATTAGAAAAACTTGTCTCATTAAAATCAAGAACGCCGGCCCTTCTTATATACCTGATCTGATCGAGAAGGGGTTGCTTTCTTACGAGACAAGTTTTTCTCTTTTATAATTTACTTTATATTATATTTTAATTACTTTTAATAAAATTTCGGTCAATTCTCTTATTCTCAATTGCAACACTATTAAAATTTGGGCATTTATTTTTCTTTTTTTTGACTTTCACACGAAACTTTATCAATTACAAATTATTTGTAAATAAGATATTTTATTTATATTATTTTAATATAATTTTCATTAACAAAAAGTATTAGCTCAACTATATTATGTATTTGAATGAGTTAAGAGTTTTAAGGATTTGATTTCCTTATCTTATTGTTTAATTCTAAAATATATATCATTTCAATTTAATTATCAGCCTATAATATATAAATCTGAGTTTTTATTTTATTATTATTTCAATGGTTTTATCTAATAGCACTAGATTTGGTTATAATTTACCAATAATATCAATTACTTATCTAAAAAAAATACACATATTTCTTTTTACTTTTTGAGTACTAAACTATCAAACAATTAACTTATGCCATAAAAAATATTAATGTATAAATATATATTATCACTTTTATTTTTTAGAAATTGAAAAAATCGAATTTTCAGTCCACCGTTATTAAGAAATCACGTCCATCTTTGAGACATGTAATTTTTAAAATTTAACTAAAACATAAGCAAGCAAAACTAATAAACAAACTAGCTTATAACTCTTTACCATGAATTCTCAAAAAAAAAAAAAAAACCCTCTTTACCTTGAAGGAAAAATGCTACCCCAGTAGTTGTTTTTATTTCTTTGGGACAAAATGTACGTCCCATAATGAACTACATTAAATAATATAAAATTAATATACTTTTTTGTACATATCTTGGCAAATAATGGTTTGGTGACTTGTAAATTTTGGTTGATGTAAAAAAGGTTTACAATATAATAATAAACGACCGGAAAAGGCTGGAAATGAAAATCATAATTATATGATATTAATATTAATATTTAATAGGCGATGTGGGACCCATTTGTAGGTGAAATGACGGCTGGGCAAAGTGCAGGTGGTGTGGTGGTAGCAGTTTTTATGATGACGCCATTAATCTTTTCTTTCTTATTTATTTGTATCATTTATGTTATAGGGCTTTGCGTATGAACCGCACTTTCTCGGTTCTACAACTGCTGTTCAGCCCTCCAATTTCTTTCTATTTCCGTAGCCCCCCCTCAACTCTTCTCTTATTATTTAACGGCCCCAGTTTATTTCGTTTATTAATTTAATCGAGACGCGTGATTGATTGATTATTCAATGAACGTGAACAGCGTTTATTTGTATTCTATTCTTTTTAAACTGCAAAAGGCCGCCGTACACAAAAGGGGCCGTTTTCTTTTTTGGTTTTTCTTTCCCTCTCTTATTATTTATTTATTTATTTGGGTACAATTTTATACTCAAGTAAGTGTGGATAAATATTTTGAAAATATTTACTCACTTTAGATCCACACATTTTTTTCTTATTTTAAAAAGATTGATGGATAAAAATGTAAAAAGTAAAAATATATGATTTTAAGAGTGGGATATTACTTACCCATATTTCTCAGTTTTAGCCTACAAATCAAAATTCTAAACAAAAATACTTATTTTCTTATGATTAAGGAGGCAAGACGTTAAGGGTGACGTGACATTATTTGGTACCACAAAATTTTTATTTCAACAATATATTTTAAAAGAAAATAAAAAATTGTGACAGATTTGTCTCCTTATTCATGAAAAGTCAAGTATTCCTCCGTTCCAAATGAACAAAATCTCAAACAAATCTGAAATGGCTATATTTTGTTTGTTTTTTTGGTAAAAATTAGGTTTAGCAACCAAGATTTTGCTGCAAGTTTATTTTGTGTTGAGTTTTCCTCAATATAGTAGGCAAAGTAAGCTGCACATGTTTTTTTTAAAGAAAAAAACGGCACATTTTTAATGTTGATGAGAGTGAAATAAATTGGGCAGAGCAAGGTAATCTAACCAGCCGATGGCAAGTTTTGTTGACTTTTTTAATAAAACATTTTACATATGTATTTTTTTGGGTTAAAAAATCATTTAAATTTCTATAGTGTGGACTTTGTTTTATTTTATTTTAAATTAGATTCTTAATGTTGCTTGACAAAATAAATCCTTTATATTAGTTATGGTTATACTTTTTTTTGTTTACAAATAATTATTAGAAATGAGTTTTTGTGATATTTTCTCAGTGTTAAAGTTATTATTATTTAATCAAATTTCATCAAAACTAACCTCAAACGAATTTGTAGGAATTAGTTTCAAATTCTTTTTTAGAGTGGTACTTTGGATATTTAATTTATGATAAGAGAAAAAGAATGGTTATGTAGAAAATACAAATATGACGAAAAGACCAAAGAGAGTGATTTATGTTATAGTGAATAAAATGATTATAAATAATCAGGTGTTAGAATACGGATAATAAATATGACAACCTCTCTCTATATATAAAATGATTACCAAAAAAAGATATTAAAATTAAAGTTCATTAAAAGAAAAAAAAAGGTGATTAGATAATGAAATTATAAAATTAATGAATAAATTAATAATGATTATGAATAATGATTTTCGTCTAAATATGAATAAGAAAAATATTTCTCGATCTTCTAATTAATTTATGATTTTGAAGAATAATAATGTGATAATTTCATGCAGGAAAGTATAAAACGGAATGGAACTATATATTCTATCCTTTTTTTAATGGATTTTCATTTTGCTCTCGTTTTTGTTGTGGGTGTCTGATTTTTTAGTTTCTGCCTTTATTTTCTTCTCTAATTATATCTGGTGGACCCCACTGTCAATTCATTCAAATGGTAAGTATTTTTAAAGAAGAAAATGTATTTGTTTTTATTGTATTTTATTTTATTTTTCACAATATTTGTTTGTGATCACTAATATGCACAAAAGAACTTAGAGGCGGTTTAGATGAGAATTTGTAGGAATGATTAACGTGAGAAGATATTTTGAACGATTAAAAATTGGGATGTGTGCCATAACTTGTTTAGATAGAATTTTTTACCGAAGAATTGTTCGTTTGGATGAGAATTTTGGTGAAAAAATTGTATGTAAAGATTAGTTTAGATGGAGATTTTGGAAAAAAAAAATTGTAGGTTGAATAGTTTAAAAATGAGATTTTGATTAAATAATTTGAAATGAATTGTTAAAAATGAGTGATTATTTTGAATAATTAAAAGTCGTTTGAATGGAGATTTTTTAAGAATAATTATATTAACGAAATATAATATTCATAATCTGAATTAAGAAGAAAATAAGATAATGAAGCATGATGGCCGACCAACAAAAAGAAATCCGTGGAAGATAAGAAGTGTTAATAAGTATATATAAATATGTGTGTAAAACAATGGTGTTTTTGAAATATGAAATAGTTTTAATATAACGATTTCACAGAAAATGTTAAATACTGAACGACTTTTGTTCTTCCACGATAATAAACAATATTGTTGTTTGTTTGTACTTTCTAACATTTTAAACGCGTTCTAACCTAATTACGAAGGCTTTCTAAAGAATGATACTTGCATTTAAATTGCTACATTTATCAAAGCTACACATTAAATTTACAATATTCGTAGAGAGAAATACACATGTTGAAAACCTAATGAACTAAAATATTTTCGTAGAGGAGACAGTGGTATAGAAATATATATATATATATATATATACGTAGAGAGAGAAAAATAATTACCTCCTTATTAAGTAAGAAAGTCCTTTAAAATATTTGTTTAAATAATATTAAAAAACAAATGAAACTAAATGATGCCACATAGACATTTAAGTAGACATGTAATTGAAAGTTCATATATCTCCCTAATCTTTTATTGTTGTACTAAAAAATGTGCAGGGTAATAATAATTAAATGCAAAATTATCGAAAAGAATCAGGTTCTTGATAATTTCATATTCATTGTTTGTTGATAAGTTCAACATCAAAATTATAGGTTTGATTTTGAAAATTGATATTTGGCTTTTATTGAAAGTGCTTTCCCCCAAATTTGTATTAAAAAATTAAATACAAAACTTGATGTTGGTCAACTTTTAAGAATTTTTCATATATTTTTTTTAATCATTATGCTGAATAAAAAATAAATAAAAATGAGTTATTTTTTTTCTCTAGGGGTGATTAGATTTTGGAGTTGAAAAGAAGAGAAGACAGAAAGTAGAAGAGGAAGAGGAAGTTGATAGATTTAGGGTGCGTTTGGGCCACTGATTTGGTTATGATAGACGGAAGGTTATGATAAACGGGGGTATGATAAACAGTGAGTTATTATAAATGGTGTTTGAGGAGCAAGTTATAATAATAGTGATTATGATAAACGATGTTTGAAGGACTGGTTATATAACAAAAAAGTAATATATGTAAGACTTAAATAAATGGGCACATAGGTTTAGATAAACAGACACGCAGGTTTAGGTAACCACCGTTCATAATAAAATGGTGGGGGCAAACATTTGTTAGGTTATTATAACCAACCCAACCGCTTACATTAGTTCAAACACAAGAGATTTAAAATAATTGTTTGGAGATTGGTTTTTTGCAAAAGATTTTGTAAAAAGTATTTATTTTATATTATTTTTTTCAAGTGATTATTGCATATTTACATTAATTAATAAATTTAATATACTTTATTTTATATTATGTGGTTGAAAATTAGAGAAAATTTGATGTGATATTTGATAAGATTATATCAAATATATATTATATTATATGGTTGAAAATTAGAAAAAAGTTTAACGTAACATTTAAAAAATTAAATAAAAGATTTGATGTGATGTTGAACGAGAGGTAGAGGGGAGGTTGATATCCTAAAAATAAACATAGAGTTGAGAAATCTCAACTCCTTCCCCTTACTCTTATCTTCCAACACCAAATCTCAAACACGTTCGAAAAAATGAAAATTAATTGAAAAAGACAGATTTTTTTTGGTAACTTTGAGCAAAGAATTAATTGATAAGGATCCATAATATTTGCAAAGAAACTAGGAAGTTCAAAATTTACATTAATTCAAAATCCATCACATTAAATTTAAAAGAGAGGTTAAGTTGTACACTCAAATGCTTTTATTACCCATGGTTTGAGTAGGCATGTGGTGACAAAAGAAAAAGAAAGAGATAAAGAGGCTTACCCTAGAAAGGAATGTTCCCACTTTCATACTACATAATTCTCACTTTATAGTACCACCAAACTTTGACTCTTTAAATTGCACCAAAATATTCCAAAACATTATTCAAATAGATGCCAATTGTTTCTTCAATTACTTGCAAATTATTTTTGTTGTTTCGAACTTCAATTAATTATGTACTTAACTAACTGTCCATTAAACTCATCACTTTTTAACTCTTCAAAACTATTCCATAAAAGATATTTGTAGTTCAATAATTATGATATCTACCTTGATAGGAAAAAACATAATTTTCTTTCGTACGATAAAGTTTTAAAGCTCCATATGGGTAAATGTTGTCAAACAATATTGAATATAAATTAACAACTTTTTATTAAATAAAAATCTTAAAAAATAAGTTGGAGAAAAAATGTGTTAGGTAAAAATGTCATGGAAAAGGCGAAGATGGAGACGACTTCCCACAAATGTAGGCCAAATTGAACATTCAATGCCCCATCTTGCAAAATTCTTGTTTTTTTTAATTCAATAATATTTAGAACTTGAATATGTAACCAATTTATTAGTAAGTGCTATATGACATTGTTAGTAGAATACAACTCATTTTGATAAATTTTTGTGTGAATTGTGGCCAGTTATATAATGAATCTATATAGTGCTACATTTTTTTAATATATAGGACGAGAGATTAAAGATACTATCCTTAATCATTATAATAGAAAACAAAATAGTATCTGATTTTAAAATGATCTCACTTGCATGCATATAATTCAATTGTCTAATTAATGAACAACAAATTTTGGAATATATATAATACAATGAAGAGTGGGATCCAACTAACATATTTTATGGTTGTTAATACATTATAATAGATATGTGTTCTATCTCAAAACTAATTAATAATGAAAGAAATAATTAATATATCTAATAAATATGGAGAGAATTTTCTCAACTTTCTAACGGGATAGAAAGAGGCAAGGAACTTCAATACATCTATATGTTAGTTAAACTACGTGAAATTTGACAAATATAGGAATAGTAACGATTATCGAGAAGATGAAAATGCATTCTTATCTCTATTTTTCTTGGAGGGAAACTTTTACATTCTCACCATTTCCATTCCAACAAGGCGGGTTTCCATTGAGCCCGTAACATAAAATGAACATCTCATACCATTTTTCACTTTAAAATATGAAAAAAAATAAAAATAAATAAAGGGTATTTGGAGATAGAAGTTGTTATAGGAGGAGGCTCAAGCTCAGACTCAGGTTTGGATGTAGCAATTGCAACAAAAAATAAAAAGCTTTATAAATATCCCAAACTTTTCAAATACAATATCATTTTTTACTCCAATCACTCCTATCCTTCCACTCAAATGAGAATTTTGGAAACAAATGCACATAATCAAAGTGTACACGACAAGAGTTGGATTGTGTTAGGAAAATTTGTTGTAGCAAACACAAAGTTTTGTAGTAGAGTAATTGAGCATGGAGTCCAATTCTATGAGGTTGAATTATAGGATTGTAGTTATCTGTCATCTTCGAAGCTGTCAAATTCAAACACAGTGATAAAGTTAATTAGATGCGCAGACTAAAACAAAATTAAGGATAAAATGAGTACCCAAAATTGAAAAAACCGGAATAGCCATTATTATAAACTGCACACGCTTGGCCTTTCCCCCCATGATCCGACGTCGTTACATGTCACAATTTTGCCCTTTTAATCAATTCATTTATTCCACCCATTACACAATTAATATATATATATATATAAATGTGAATGCTTTTGGCGCGTGAAATAAAACCTCGATGTTAATCAATATTGGTTGCCGGACGGCCGCCGGCATCATTACGCTAAAAAAGAAAAATAAAAAGAAAAGACGCAATGAATCACTATCCACCTAAAGCTTGTTGTATTTACATTAGGATGATTCTTCTTCTTTCAAAAAGTGGATACAAAAACAGAGAAATAAATCAGAACCGTGAAGAACGAGCCGGCGGTGGAGGAGTTGGGGGGGGGAAACGATCCGTCACAGCCAAACCGGGGGAGGCTCGTTGAGATCGAAAGGGAGGCCGCGGCGCACGTGACCGAGGAAGGCGGCGGCCGTAGCGGGGGGGGCGGAGTCGAGCAGGAGGGGCGGCGGCGGGGGGGCATTGCAGAGGAAATCGCCGAGGAGGAGGCGGGTGGAGGGGAGGGCGGCGGAGACGTTGAGGTCGAGGGAGAGGGGCGGCGGCTGCGGCGTTGGCGGGGGCGGGGGGAAGTTGGTTTTGGCCTTGGAGCCGCGGAGGGAGCGGGCGGCGCCGTCGTAGGCGAGGGCGGCCTCTTCGGGGGTGTCGAAAGTGCCCAACCAGACGCGGGTCTTCTTCCACGGGTCGCGAATCTCGGCGGCGTAGCGACCCCACGGCCGCTTTCTCACGCCTCTGTAATGCCCCTCACGAGTGGACGCCATAGAAACAAAAAAAAAAACAGAGTAAAATGGAGAAAACAGAAACAGAGAAATGTGGGTTTAACTCTTCAACAAGAAGAAGGAGGGGAGGGACCCACCAAGTCACCCGTAATCCTCGGGTACACGACGGAATAAATACATAATTCGATTATTTTAAATTAAAAAAGAAAAGGCTAATTTAATTAGGGAAATAATAATAATAATAATAGTTTTAGAGAAAAGGAGGGGACGGTGGGGCCCAGTGTAAGGGAAGAGAGGAGCCGCCGGGTGATTAGACGTGAGAGGGATGACGTAAGCCCTACGAATGGGAGGGTGAGCGGCGCCTGCCAATATATATATATATATATATGTATTGTCAGAAATTGGACACACGTTGAGCCTTATAACTGGTGTCTCAGTTGTAGGGAACAGCCCTCCCATTGGGCCGGGCTGGGCCTTTTCAACTTTCTTTTTCTCAATAAATCAGTTTTTTTATCAAATTATAAACTGACTAATTATTCATCGTATGTTATTATCAGCTATATTAATCTGAGAGGCAATGAATACCTTGTCACTATTTGTATTTAAGATGAAAATATGGGATCATTTAAAAAAAAAAAAAAGCTAGCAATCATAAACATCAATATCTTTTTATAATAGTGTATTATTATAACACATAATATTATATTAATAAGTATATATTTTTAATACACTATTAAAATGTATTAATGACTATAGATGCAAGTATTTTAATATTTGTTTACATTTGTAATAATTTGTGAGAAGAGTTCTAACCAGTATAATTTCTAAAAAATGTATTGGATGCGTATGGATGAATAGCCTGGACGATTTAAAAAGACAAAAACGGAGTAAGCTGAATAGTAACTAGTCAAATAATTAGTGTTCAATATCAAGATAACCTTTATTCAATTCAAGAATGCTAAGTAGACTAACAACCATTAAGTTCATAATTATGGTTCATTTTCAAGATAATTGGTGACCGAAAGCATTCCTTTTTTTCTGTTTTAATTGAACTATAATTGGTTTAATGAAATTCAAACTTATGAATTATTGAAAATATATGGATAATGCTAAACTTCAACTTTTGTTAGCCATCCAAAAAATCTCTTGAATTAGTATTTGCGTGGAATCACGAAAGAACAAATATATTGCGATGGTCTCATAAAAGAATAGATTGGGCACAAGCAAAACTTGTTTTATTATTATATTTTTGGGTTATGAATTATGGTGTTATTTTGTTTTTGAGAAAAACTTTGCCTACACATGGACAAGTAGATAGTTGATACTTAATACATATGTGGCATCATGTGAGCCACATCATTTTTAACCAAAAGTTAATTTATGTATAAAAAATAACATTACATGACTCACATGATAGCACACATGCATTAACTATATACTTATCTATATATAGACAAGTTTTCCTCTTTATTTTTTTACGTTTGTGTGTGTAATAATGTACACACACTGAAAGGAGGGGGGGTCAGAGGCCAGATAGGTGGTAGCAAATAAAAAAGAGGTCTGACAATGACTGAACGTGGAGGTTTCAATTTTCATTGGAATAGTAATTTACTTTGAAATGAATATTATAATTACGTAGTTACTGCCAATGGGGGGGTTCTCAATTCCGCCCTCTGCATTTGCCTGCTTTTATTTCTTTCAAGACAAAAAAGTAAGGCCCTATCAGCAGTTAATGACGTATCGATTCCCTTTTTAAACTTCCAAAAATAAAAAAAATTAAAAAAAAGTTTTGTTCAGTAAAAATAATTTACATGGAGGTTAAATGGCAAAATGTTTTTGTCCATAAACTACTTGTCAGACTAAACACCATGTGCCCTTTCAACCCTCCCTTTACCTGCTCTGCCTGCTAATTTTCTCTTCTTTCACCTATTTTTTCTTCTATCAATAATAATAATACAAATCAAGTTTGACACGAGACAACATAATTACTTGAGCAAGTGAAAACTCTTGCACATCTATTCTAAGAAAAATTCAGAGATAAAAGAAAGTTATTTATTTTTCCTCTCCCTGAAAGTAAAAAAAGAAGTATACAATCTAGCAGCCAAGGACAAACAAAGCTAGAAATAATATAACCATTCCAAAACACATTCTTGTATTCATATGGGTCAGAAATGTACGTAATTCTAAACAACATTGTAAGAGCAAATCACATTGCAAGGAGTTATAGGGTTCAACATGTAGAATGCAAAAAATTGGGAGAGTAATAAAGTTACAATTGGGAACAGGGGCTTATAAAGAAATTTGTTTCTCTATCTCAACCTTTGCTAAAGGGAAAAAAGGTGTTTTTTTGGGTGGGGTGGGAGCCTAAAATACCCTACCAGAGTCTTTGGCTGAATCCTAGAGAAACCTTTAACCACTATATATTCATTTATGTATTCAAGCAGTTGTCTATTGTTCTACAAAATTCTCTAGCACTCAACTCTCATCTCCTGGTTCAAGTCCTAAGAGTATAGAATGGTATCAATGTACAAGAATTGGTATTGGTGATGAGGATCTTTACCTTTTGATGCAATTGAATCTATTACCCGATCTTCCGACAAATTCTGATGCAGTCGTACCAAGGAACTAGCTTCAACTAGACAAGATGACGCAGTTTAACTCGATTAATCATGTAATCAAGCGTCCGTTTTCTGTAGGAGTCCTTGTATGGCCTTGATTGTGCATTGTCATCTGGATATCACGAGACAAATGGGTCCTAGCTTTTGCATATGGTGCATCTCTTGCTGCAACAGTGATCCAATAATGTATATTTAGATTTTACGACTTAAAAGAACTAATTGAACCGCCAATTATATACCTATCCAAGAAAATAACCTGGTATGGTATATTTTAAGGAAGTTAATTTTAGAACTACAAGTTCATGGACAATGCTCTTACCAGCATTCTGCACTCGGAGGATGTTCTGCCGCCTTTTCCAACAGCAAACCGCAAAAGTAATTATGAACAAGAGCACGATCAAAGCTCCAAATGCAATCCCAATTTTAGCACCAAAAGAAATGTGTGGCCCACATGCAGGTAGCCCGGGTATACCACAAAGACCGGCATTATCAGTAAAACTGTACCATCCATAGTTAAAACATCATGTTGCATTACAAAAGAATACATGCACCATAGAATTTTCATCTGGCACATAAAATTCAACTTACTTGAAGCTAGCCCTGTGCAAAAGCCTTGCACCTAAAGCAACAGGCACTCTTCCTGACAAAGAATTCCCATTGAGATTCCTGTGAATCAGGGGGTTAACAAAGTCTTGATTTGATAATCATTAAGCTCAGTTTTTTTGGAGATGTTCTGAACTCTGAAGTAGCTTACAGTATTCGTAGTGATGTCAACTGTCCAAGACTTTCAGGAATTGATCCATTGAAGAAATTGTAGGAGAGATCCCTATTAGAAAAAACATATTTCAAGTGTTGCACTATCACAAATGTGTAGATTGAGAGACAACAATTCGAATATAAATAGTACTAGATGAAACAACAATCCAAATCTGAAAAAATTAAGCAGTCAGCATCATACTTGTAAAATTTATCATTGTACACGTTTTTTTACATATAGAAACATTAGTGGTACTCCTTATAGATATCGCAGCAAAATTTCATCAGCCAGCTTCAGTTCCATAGAAATAGAACAATAGGATTCTGATCCATAATTTATCCACACCAACATTTTAAACATCCTAAAGACGTCATTGATTAATTTTCCTACTTTTATTCTTTGAATTTTCTTATTGGATATGGTCTCCATGATCTCCCCCTTCTGTAACCAAATAGTTAGACCAAACAACTAATCATAAACCCTTCTTTAAAAGAAACATTGGAGCCTTTGAGATTGGAACAATGTGGCTCACTGTTGGACATAAGAGAGAGAGAGAAAAAATGTTTGACCATGTATCACCAGCAACGTTGAATATTTCTTTCTTCTTCTGTCCCTCACAGTTTTTTCCTGAGCTCAGGAGGACAATAACATTTGCATTGAGATTCATATATATCTTGAAACTGGTGTTGTACATGCAAAGGCTCCATCAAAAGTCTTGCCTTTGAATTTCAACAGCATGGGAACATCAACATTAGATGGTATCACTCCTTGACTACCATCAATCCAGCACAAGATTTCAAAATAAGGTTGGAAGTACTCCCATGCAATGCCTGGTGGCTGATGGGAAAAAGAAGTAATATCATCAAGTGTCCATTAAAGCTTCCTTGGAATTTCAAATATGTGAAGCACTATTGTTCCCTAGCAGACTTGGAAATAAGTATTCATCTGCACTTCAATGGCAGATGATTCAAGGAAAGAAATGGAATCTACAGCCATGATGAAGAAGCAGAAAATTCTGCTGAAAAACAGAAGAAAAACGTAGGCAAGAAAAAAAATCTAAGCCAGAAAATCTCCAGTTAACCACATAAGAAGTCATGCACAATCTCTTGGTTTCAAATATCGCTCCATCACTCCACTCCACGCTATGTATTGATCAAGTAAAGCTCTGAATGAATCATTAATCTCCTCGAATAAACAGAAGAGTAGGTGTAACAGAAATACCTACTAAAAACAATTAACAGCTGAAATAGTATAACAAATGTATTTAACTAGTACAAGTAATATTTATCATAAACTATAAAGTGACTCAAGACTTAAAGTGACTCAAGACTTGTGACAATTAACAGGCAGAGTCAACATTATGTTACGCCCATGGCTTATTTTATGACATCTTCTCATTTAAGGAGGTGAGGAGTCAACCACCCTTGTGCTACCCACTCTTCACCCCATGATAAATTCCAGCATGCTGCTATGTGTTCATTGACACTTTTTGCTCATAATGCTTGCCATCTGTATTCTTATGATTTGAGCTAACTTCTTTGTCTTGAATAATGCCCCATCACTCCACGCTAGGTTACAATACTGTTTTTTTCAACTTTATGCTGGGGAACTTTCCTTTGGATGCCTCAGATGAATATATTAAAATTCTGCTCATTTAAATAGTGGCTTATCCCATCCACAGCCTTCTTGCTACCTATAAAACTTGGCCTAGATCTTCTCCACGAAGCATCTTTAAGTTGCTTTGGCTTTTACATACCCCATTTGAAGTTGGACTAAAACTCTTGTAATTGTTTCACTAGTCGCATTTTCTCAGTATTTCATTGGAAACAAATTAATGCTTCTTGAAGCTTTTCAGTTCCCTTTCCTATAGGCATCTCACACAAACCACTCTCCATGGTGTTCATGTTGAAAGAAGCCTTCTAAAAAATTATCCACATTCTCATCTGAAAAAGGTATAACTTCATTTGAAACTCACCGCTATGTTCAACAAAGATTGCTTAACTGACAATGGACTCTCACACAACTTGATACATGGAGTTGCCCACTCTCTCTAAAACACAGTTTGTGAGTACAACTCACATGGTGTGGCTTAAGAAAGTCAACGTTCTCCAAAATCTATAGACGCTTCACCAATCTTTTCTTTCGCATCTCTACTAGCACCGACTAGTCAGGATTTTTTACCCATTTAGGCAACACAGTGCACCCTCCACAGTCAACATTAAAAGTTGGAAGTTTTTATTTGAAACAAGGGTAACCATGCCCGTCCCTAGGCCAGGCACCGGGAGACATCGAAGGAATGGCTACGGGAGGTGTCAACAAACTAATGTCACAGGTGAGTCTTGAACCTGGGACCTTGAGGGGGGCATACTTTCAAAGACCAAGTCTTCAACCACTTTTGCCACCCCTCAGGGAAATTAAAATTTGTAAGTTACTTAACATCTACTAAATAAATGATTAATATTGAGCAGAAAATCGATCAAACCTCAACATCATTGCTAAGGAGTTATTCTTGTTATCACAGATTCTAGTAAATCATCAAAGTCATCAGTCATCACACCAACAATTAGAGCTTTTAAAAATATGTATCAGCAATTTGGATTAGATTACAACAGTAAGAAATTTAGAAAAAGTTCAAGAGGCGTTTTAAAGCAACACTCACAGAACTTCTAGCTTGGTTATTGTTCCGAGCGAGGCTGGAATGGGACCATGAATGCTGTTTCCACTTAAGTTTCTGAAAAAAAAAAATACATGAATGTGTTAGTGTGTGAAGCAACCAACATGCATCATATAATTTTATCTGAGTCGGTTCCAAGATCAAGGATCTTCTATACTAGCTCAACTAGTTTATTGAAAACGACATCAAATCAACTAAGAAACCAAAAGAAAAGTTTCAAACTAGTTACTACAAAAGATGAAGTGCTTCAAATAAAAACTCACATGCTTTGTAGATGACGCAGTTGAGATGTTTCATTTGGCAAGAATCCCATCAGTCCTTGGTTGTCCAGACCCCTAGCCATGCAAAGTATAAATTAATGTTTGTAAACATTCTGAAAAGTAAAGAAAAACAATTTTATAAGCCATCAACAAACAAATAAATTGAACAGGAACAATAAGACAAGAAATGTACAGTCCATCGATGACCCATTTGTTTCCAACTTTATCATATTGGCAATCTGCTCCACTCCAAGGATGTTGTTGAGGAACACAGGGATCACCATTCCACCCAAAACGAACAGGAAGTGCTAATGCTTTCTTCAGGCTCCGCAAAGCCCTAACTACAATGATCAGACAAAATCAGTTTCAACTAAGTCTCCAGAATTTAAATAATGAAATGCAATAGTGAAAGTTGAAACATATATTTCTTTCAATAAGAAAAAGGATGGACAAATATGATACACAACAAAAGCAGGGCATTCATTTACAGCCTACCTTCATCTGATGATGTTTTTACTTCAGCTGAAACAATTTCAAACACCTCAATGGCATTGATTATGACATGACTACCTTCTTTAGGCTGAAAGGTGATAGTCAAACTCCTCCCATTGACAGCAACAGTAGTGTTAAGCACAAGGGCAGTATTGTGACCACCACTGAGTTTCAAAATATCAACATCTCTAAATTTTACATCACCATTTATCAAGATGTCAAAAACTCTTTGTCCAACATTTTTTATTGAACCATCAATCTCAGAAAAATGAAACCATATTGAGTAGTTTCTATTAGGATCCACGTCCATTGCATATGTCAAATCAGGTTGACTATCACTGCTTACAATTGCAGACCGGTATAGAGCTTCTGGATAAAAGTTTGGCAAAAGTGAAGCCTGTTTTATGCTAGTTTCAACAGATATGGTATGATCAGACTGCTGACCAAAAGTTTTAATGGGACTCCAAAATCTATCCCCACCCCAATTGCTCCCATTATAATCTGCATCAAACTTGGGCTTTCCAGCACCACAACTCAGTCTTGTAGCCGTCCTAAGGATCACTCCTTGACCCCAACTGGGACCAAAATAGTATGCATTCTCATCAACTTGAAGGATTTCAATTGCAAGGATAGTTGGATCTCCATGACCTGTGCTATGGAAGCAGAGAGAGGCAGAACCATCTTTTAAGACTACAAGAGCTTCAGCAAACGTTTGTTCATCTCGATTGGTCCAACCTGATTTAAGAGAACATATTTGTGTGCCTTCAATAGAAACATCGAATAGAGGTTCAGTGTCATGGTCAAAATTAGTTTGTTTAACAAGCCCAAAGAAGATCCTCACAGAGTAGTGTCCCTTTGGCACTCTGTTGATGATGTAACAATTTTCAGGACCCGTATACGTGGGGAAATAGCGAAGGGTTTTAAGAGGGGGAGAGATGTAACTCGGGAGTGTCGCATTCGCTGGTATCCCTCCAGTATATGCAAAATCCTTGAACCATAATGTACTTGTTGGAGATGTGTGGACGTTATTTCGAGCCCCACAACTTATGCGCATAGCAAATGGTTCTGAAATAACAGGACAAAAAATAATATCAATCAAACAATGAGCATGAGAAGATAGAAATAAAATAAAAACATAGAAGGATCAAATTAAGCTTTCAGAAATCTAGTATGTACTAAAGTTATGAAGTCACATAAATACTACATTCTTTATAGACTAGGAATATCTTTCAATAATTTTGTCGAATATCTCTATTGTCCAGAAAGAAAATAAATCCAGTCCTCGGCACACATGAAGGAAGTGAATCCAGAATCTAACACACATTGAAATCTCTGCTTCTCCTAAGCTTTTTTACTTTCTGAAACCTACTCTAATCGTAAAAATGGCAGCAGTCGCGACAAACCTGACTTTCGAAGTATTGAATTCCGCAGCTCCTCATTTCCTTATAACCTCAATTTTGTGAAGACTGACTCATTTCTCACTCATATTATTTCATATAACCCTTCGATTACCAGTACTTGAAAAAATCAAGCAACGAACAAATCAATTGAAACGCATACAATTCAGTTCAAAAGCAAAATAGTGTAAGCTAACTTAAAGATCTAGCCGCGGATGAGTCCAGTCCAAATGAAACTCTCAACGAATTCAGAGCAATTGAATCAACACAACGCAAACATGCACTACTGAGAATGTAAATCCCTAATTCCCTACATCAATCAGAAAAATGCAGATGGAGAGAAGAAGCGGAATCTTACGGCGAGCAGCGGAGAGAGAGGAATGGAAGCAGTTGATTAAGACGCAAAGGAGTAGAAATCTGAGCATCTTGAGCAGCTGCGATGAATGCTTCTTCTCCGGCGAAATCAAATCCTGAATCCAGATTCTGATCTACAGTTGTTGTTGTTGTTGTTCGTGTTCTTCGTTTTTTGCTGTGGGACGTGTACGCAGCTTAGCTTTACAGAGTAGAAATGAATTGATTATGCCTTTTTTTTGGTTGACCCGTGAAATGAGGCTCTAATAATGTGCGGCTCAGCTTTATGAACCCTCATGTGCCTTCACTCTACTCATGGTTGGTTGGTTGGTGGGTAGTTGCCTCCGCATTTTTAATTACCTACTCGTCTCTAAACTCTAAACTCTAAACTCTAAACTTCCATTCAATACAATTTCAAACTATAACTTCTCCAACTAATTTAATATCTTACCTGTACTATGAAGCATTTTAATCTTTATATTTTCAAATTTTAATGGTTTAATTTTACCTTTGAACTATTGCTCTTATTAGCTTGTATTTTTAATCAATATATATATATATATATATATTTAAATCTTTTAGTTTTATTTATTGTTGAACTAAAAAAATGATTTAATCTTGATTATAAAAATATGTATTAATAATTTTGCATTAAAAAATTAAGGAGTCTTTGCAATATTTATTACATATGATAGTTATTTTCTAATGTTAAGATGAAAGCTCGTATACTAACATGTTGTCATAATTTATTAAATTGAGATTATAAAAAATGAAATATCATTCAAGAATGATTAAATATGCAAAGAAATATGATTTCAAATAGTACATTGAAAATCTTACATTAAAAAAAAAATCTCACATTCTATAAGATACATAAGGTGTGTTTGGAGCACCAGTTTGGTTATAATAGATGAAGGTTATGATAAACGGTGTTTGAGGAACTGGTTATGTAACAAAAAGTAATATATGTAAGGTTTAGATAAACGGGCAAGTAAATTTAGGTAACTAACGTTTATAATAAACAGTGAGATAAACATCGGTTGAGTTATTATAACTGACCCGACTATATAAATGGAGCTCAAACACACACACTCATTACAAAGTGATAATAGATATTAAATTATCAAATGTGTTGGTAGCACAGTTAGCTATCTTAATTGGCGTTAATTCAAAATATATTAAATTATAGCCATTTTCTAAATATTCAGATTGAAGTATTATCGATTAGTTGATGTAAATTTGAAATTATAAATCTTAATTTATATGAATGAAGTTACATATGACTTTTTCTTTTTTCTACTCTCAAAAAACAAAATACTTCTTAGTTTTTTTATTTTATTAATGATATTATTATTATTATGTGAGATAGGATATCCATAGCTTTGATTGAAACTGAAAGCAGCCAAAGGTCAAGAGACAAGGGGATGCAGATAAATTGGTTTTTTTTTTTTGAGGAAGCAGATAAATTGGTAGTGGTGGGGTTGGAAAATGTAAAATGACAAAAATACCCCTAGTGTTGATCTGATTGTAAATCGGACGGTGGAGGAAGCTAGTTGGGTTTGCGTGGAAACGGAACGGTTTTGACCTCCAATTACTGCGTAATCATCGGGGGAATTTAGGGAGTCTTGATTTGAAAGGGATAGAATACATACAAATATGCTTTTTTTAATGTTTTATTCTTTTCGGCAATTGTGTTTATTGAAATGTGGAGAATTTGTCACCTTTCCACCTCGATTTTCCTTTCTTATTTTTTTAAACATTTTTTTTTTATTTCCTAAATTTTGCTTAACGCCTTTCGTCATCTAACCACTAAAAAATGGAGTTAAACAGATGTTTGTGCATTTTTTCAATTTATTTTTTTTAACTTTTAACTAAGAAATTTGTGTGTTTTCATTCAATTATTTCTTTATAATAAGGCGCGTGATATCCATTATAAACAAATTATTAAAGAGAGTATTTTCAATCATTTCCTTCACTTGGCGCGTAATGTCCATTAATAAAATAATAAAAAGGCACATCAATCAATCATATTATTTAGTTATTTGGATATTTTGATGGTTAGCTCGTGAAAACCAGTTAACATCAACATAATAAATTGATATATCAATATATTTTTCTTGGCGTATAACGTGTGTTTCAAGGCTTTTTTCATTTATTTTCTAGGGCTGTTTGTTTGCTAATTTAGGGGGTCGTTTGTTTTAAGATGAGGTGAGGTGTTGAAATCTAACACCTTATTTGGTTCAAGGTGTTCTTCACTTCATCTTATCTTTTTTTTTTTAATTTAAAATTTTTTCATCTTTTTATTTATATATATTTACTTATTCTTTTATTTTATGTTTGATACATTTTTTTATAATAATATTATTATTTTAATATATCAATATATAATTATAATAATTATACTATTATTATATCAAATGTTTATTTAAATATATTTGAATTTTAAAAAATAAAATAAATAGATATATATTATCTCTAAATATATGACGTTAAATTTTCATATTTTTATTCATTTTTAAATCGTCTTTAATAACAAAAAAAAATTATAGAATTTCAATTGTTTAGAGATAGACTATAAATATCATATTTAAAAATTAATAATTAAAAGTTATGTGTTTATTTTTAATATTAACAATAAATATATCAATTTATTATTAAAATAGAAATTAAATTTAAATAATTTATACACATTGAATTTTTATTCGTAGTTTACAATAGATTTAAAAGTATGAACTTATTTTCAATAAACTTAAAAATATTAAACTTATTTTGTTTGTTAAAAAAATGAGATTCAAAATTTATACTCTTTGTATTGAGCGTTGCACTTTGAAATAATAGTAAGAGTGGATATATTTTTTTTTTGAAAGGATAAATTAATTTAAATAATTTTGAGAGTCTTGATTGTATATACAAAAAACAACTATAAATTTCAAGACTTGTATGAGTCATAGGGATTGAGATCTATTCTACCAAATAAAGAAAACAATAAATTCCAAAATTTGAGGGATATTTTATTACTTCCAGCAATAATTATTATCAAAATGTGACTGAGTTCTCTTTTAACTACAAAAAAATAATAAATAAATTTTTTTAGAGGTGTCTATGGTTCCCTATCCATGACTAATAAGATAAATATATTTAATTTATTATTACCCATTAATTAGTGTATTTTATTAACAATTCTTTTACTTTCGGTAACTATGAATATGAATATGAATATGAATGTATAAAAGGTATAAGAAAATAAATTTTTTTAAATAAAATAAAAATTGTTATCAAGATTTTATAATGACTAGTTTAGCGAAATGATTTTATTTTTATTTTTTATTAAATAGAATCTTGGAATTTTTTAATTTTTTTTATTATTTAAGTCTAACAAATCTTTTAAAAAAGTTATTAACGATGTACAAAAATTTTAGATTAGTCAAACTTTATTTTGGTGATGTGAAATTTTTTTTTTCTCATAATTTTTTTTAATTAAACAATATTTAAGTATTAAAGATTAGAAACTTTTAACCTCATGGTTATTATGTCGTACATAATATCATTGAAACTATGTTTTTTTTTAATAAAAACATTAATATGATTAAGGATGCTTAATATTAAATTTATATTATTTACATTTTATTTATGATAGTAGTTATATTTACGTACTTATTATATTAATAGCTAAATATTTGAGAATGATTATTTAAACAAAAAAAGAAAAAGAACAATTTTATTGTTAAAAAAAATAATAACAGATTAAAAAAACATATCTTAACATCTCATCTCCTCTCCCTCCACTCCAAACAAGTTTTTTCTGTCATCTCATCTCCCTGCACCCCAAACAAGATTTTTCTGTTATCTCATCCCAAACAAGATTTTCTGCTATCAACATCTCATCTCATCTCATCAGCCGTCAAACACCCCCTTAAGGATGATTTAGGAGGAGCATTTACTAGATTTTTCTCCAAAATTTACCTTCAAATGAATTTTTACTAATTAGTTTTCTTTTTTATTTTTAAAAATAACTCTTCATTTTTAACAATTCATTTTTAATAATTTATTTATAATTACTCAATCATTTCTAACCACTCATTTTAACTATTAATTTTAAATTAATCAACATAACTTTTTTTAATTACTGATTTTTAATCATTCATTTTGTTAACTACTCATTTTAAATTTACATCAAAACAAGGTTTTGACTCTATCTCATCTACAAAAAAAAACATCAAAACGAGTTTTTTTTTTTATAATTACAATCCTTAATTTTTAACTATTAAAAAATAACTTCTCAATATAACTTAATCCCCCTAAATATGATAAACAAGCTTAAGTTTGTTTTAGTATTTTTCAATTATGCGTAGATAAACCTTAAATTGGAAAATAATAAATTTAAGGTTAAAAAATTATTTTAGTCCTTGAAGTTTGATGATTATTCTATTTTAGTTAATAAATTTTTCAAACAAAATATAAAAATAAAAAATAGTATTTAAGGATAGTTAATGACAAAATTTGGTCTAAGATATTAATTGTGAATTTAGGGATTTATTGAATACGAATCACCTACAAACAAAGTAATAATTTAGACACGCATGCGTTTGAGTCATATAACCTCTGATATTTAAGTAAGATTTTGATGACAAAAAGGTTTTGTAGAGTAGTAAATTTTAGAGTTTTGTAAACTTACCTATTCTCTTGCTTGTATGGCTTTTTTTAGGGGTTGCTTGTATGGCTTTTGTTCACGATTGCTAACAATCTGAGATTTAAACAATTAACCTCAACCGCCGATTAAACTCTGTTAAATGGATATTTAAGGTCCAATTTGAGAACCATTTTGTTTTTTGTTTTTTGTTTATGAAATTTAAGCATATTTCTATTCAAATTTTTTACCGTGTGCTCCATCTTTCCTACAATGTACCCATCTTTCCTTAAGAAAGTAAGAGAATACTAATCAAATTTAAAAAATATAAACAAGTTTTTGGAAACTACTTTTTTTTGTTTACAAATTTTGATTTTGTTTATTAAAATATAGGTAAGATGTAGATATCCAAATAAGGAAAAATGTATAGTAAGGTAGGTGTTGTAAGCTTAAATTTCATAAACAAAAAACGAAAAACAAAATGGTTATCAAACGGGACCTTATATATTGGGCCGAACTCCTGCCCAACAGTAGTGTGGGCCCTACTTACTCAGGTGATGCGTCACAATTGTCCACGTATGATGTACATATTGGAGATTTCATTGGCTCATGAATCTTGGGCATCTAGGACGGGCCATGCCCGACTTTCTCGGTCATAGGGTTGGGCTTGACCCGACTCACATGGGCCCGAGGTTGGACTCCACGGAGTTGATGTTATGATTGTTTGCATCGAATAGAGGAGGGTCGCAGCTACAATAGATTGAGAATAACAATAATAACGAAAAGGAAGAAGAAAAAGAACGAAACATTAATTTTACGTGGAAAACCCCTAAACAAATTAGGGTAAAAACCACGGGCAAGGATAGAAGAACTTCATTATAAAAATAGGAGTTACAAACTTTCTCTCTTACAAAGTAGTAACAACTCTCTTATAAGGAGAAACTCTCTCTATTTTTATCTCACACCCTCACTCACTTAGATGTGGGATGTCTTGGGAGATTTTGGGATGGTTTGCCAACTGATGACATCACCTATTTATACTACTCATAAACTTGGCCTCCAAGTATGATCCAATGATCCACATTTTTCCTTGGTGATCAAGTAAATCATGTGGACATGATTTTGCCACAACTTCACTTTGGATAAGTATGAGTAGATATTTCTTGAAAACATATCTAGATCTTTCTTCAACAATTTTAGACAAAGTGTGTTCTAGATTTCTCTTCATCATTCTTAGACCAATGATGTTCTAGAATTCTCTTCACCAATCTTAGTCATTGATGTTCTAGAATTTTCTCCACAATTCTTAGAACAAATGGTGTTCTAGAATCCTCTCCACCAATCTAGAATATATGTGAATTATCTAGAACCTTCCTTAACCATCTAAGATAAAGTTGAATGGTCTAGCATATTCTAATATTATTCAACAGACCTTATGGGCTTGGCTTGTTCTAGCTAAGGATCAATCCAACCTTTATAGGTTGAACCTAGGCCCCCAAATTGGTCATTTGGGCTTGAGTTAGGGTTTATGATACTAAGCCTTTCTCCCAGCTTTTAGACTTATTCGGTCCTCCTATCCTCCAAACTCTTCTCTTGGTTTTTCGAATGTTATAGGGCCTCAACTACGAGTTATACTCATAACAAGGGAAAAAACGTGACAAGTTGACAAAAAAAAGATAATAAATAATAAATAATTTGTCTTCTTTATCAATTTTTTTTTATGCATTTTGAAGTTTTGTTTATTTGTAGGTCTACTATAATTTTTTTAGAGGGCAATTTGGGTGCCATGACTGCACTCTAGTGATGATGTCAACATATGTGTCGCCTCTAACACCACATATCTCAACCATATAAAAAAAAAGTGTGTGTAACATCATGGTTGCACCCAAATTGTTCTCATTTTTTTTATACGCATGGGGAAATTTTATTTTTCTTTAATTTCACAAATATTTTTTTTTCCATTTGTCTAAAGCAAGAGAAATACCTATACCAAAAAACGAATCATTGCATTTTCTTTAGTTGGAATCTCTTAACATGAAGTTAAATCCAAAAA
Organism: Sicyos edulis; assembly: GCA_036507275.1. NCBI lineage: Eukaryota > Viridiplantae > Streptophyta > Magnoliopsida > Cucurbitales > Cucurbitaceae > Sicyos > Sicyos edulis. The sequence goes on along the minus strand of CM071846.1, from coordinate 15,912,834 downwards.
AACAAAACAAAACGAAAGCCATTAATAACTAAAAATAAAAGAGATGGAAGAAGGTACGTAAAACAATGAGATCAAGAATATGAAGGCATTTGAACCGAACGCGGTTCAATAACAGCAGGCTTGCTAGCTCGGCACTGCCTACACGGCGAAACAAAGGACCGGAGAACACTCCACCCAGACCGGGACGGTTCTTCTTCTTCCCCATCCCTTATCCTTCGACCATCTCTTCTGATACTGTGGTTTCTCACAACCAACCATCTCTCTCCATCAATATTACCAACTCCCCCCCTACAACAAACTTGGGACTGTTTCCGCTTCGGCTTCGGTATAACCGAAACCTCGGATCCTCGGTCTCGCGTTTTGATCTTCTCCTCGGATACTGTCGTAACTGGCTGCCTATCTTTTGAAGTTAAGTAGCCAGAAAACGAGAGAGATTTGAAAGAGTAGCTGCTCATATCGACCTTTGTATCTCAGTCACTGGATTAACTATGTCTTTTAAATACAATTTTCATGGTGGATATATCAAGGAAATTTGGTTTATTAATTTTAATGCCGGTTTCATCTAATTTGATGCGTTGGTGAATAAACCAACAGAGCATATAAAATTGTGTACATCCCCTGTCTTGCTGTACTAATTATTGGACTGCAATTCCGTCTTTTCTTTCTTCACTTCATGTTATTGGCTGCTTGTTGGGTTTTTGTTATATATTACCATATAATATACAATATAGTAGTAAGCTTCTTTCTTTAGAAACTATTTTAAATTGCTTCCTAGTGTTTGAATCATTCGGAATGAAAATAATCGTGAAGAAAATGACAATTAGAAGAAAAAACAAAAGAAAACAATTAGCGGAGAGAATGAATATCTGAATAAAATTATAAAAACGACCGTTTTGTTTGTGTTTGAAGGCTAAAAATTAAAAGAGTGATCACCAACAAAAAATGAAAATTTATTATAAGTGAATAAAAAGTAATAATAAAATTAGAGAAAGATTTGCTTAGACTGCACCCCCAAAATGCAGCGCTGGTGTGGTACTATTTATATGGGTCACAAGTTTTCTTTTTTTTTCTTTTTTATTTTTATTTATAAGGATATTTTTTCTTGTGATTCAAAAAGAGTTGCATTTGGAGAGGTACGACCTCAAATCATTCTCATAAAATTATAAATGTTTGATATGAGTTGAAGTGAGAGATTTAGGTGTTTTTTTTTTTTAGTTCAACAACATATAAAGAATTAAACTTATGACTTATTGGTTCATAGGTATACATGGTTGGTCACTTTCACTTTCAACCTTCATATCAACCAATTTTTTTTTTTTTTTTGTAAGTCTTAACCTTCCTAACCACTTATATTAAACAATTATGTGCTCCAAAATCCTCAATAAATCCTAACCACCAAGTAATTAATCTTAGCTAAAGAACAGGACAAGGCCTATTTTTTGTTTATTACACATGTGATGCCTGTTTTACCGAGTCTTGATCCTTCTTCCTCTCTTACCCATTAGCCGAACGAAAGAGGAAACAAATTCCATTAACATATAAATATAGGCTAAAGCAGATGAAAAACCTCAAGAACCAAAATCTAGAAGAAGAAAAGGAGAAGAAATATGCTCGAGAAGCTTTGGGACGATGTTGTCGCTGGGCCCCAGCCCGATCGTGGCCTTGGAAGACTAAGGCGAATCGCCACAAGCGTCACAGGTAACGTTTTCCTAAAATGATACTAGAAATAGAACAGGGTACTGAATTGAATATCCAATTTGTTTGAGCCATATGTAGATACGGAGGGAGGACGAAAGTATCAGAGATCGCTGTCGATGCCGACGAGTCCCGAGACGCCTCCTTCGCCGCGTGCGGTCGACAATGTGTGGAGGAGCGTGTTCAACCCTGGTAGCAACCTCGCCACCAAATCCATCGGCTCCGATGTGTTTGACAAGCCTCAGCCCAACTCCCCCACCACTTATGACTGGTATGATATCAATGTGGCTTGGGTAACTATATCATTTTTTGTTTTTAGTTTTTAAAATTTAAGCTTACTAACTATTAATCCAATTGCTCTAAAAGTAAATTATTATTCCAGATATATTTTCATCTATATGGTATATAATTCACCTTTGTTTTCAAAACCCATTTAAAAATTAAAACAAAACTAATTTCTAAATGCTTGTTTTCATTTATGTAATTTAGCTTCCATTCACGTTTTCTAGAAAATTTGATTAAATACAAATTTAAATTTGAAAAACAAGAAATGAAAAATTAAATAGATTAAAAATGGAAATTATTTATATTTTATTTGATAACCATTTTATTTTTAAAATTTAAGTTTACGAAAGGTTTTTTCTTACTTTGATATCTACCTCCTACCTATAATTTTAAAAATGATACCAAAATTTGAAAAAACAAAAAAAAAACTTTCAAAATTTTATTTTTATTTTTTATATTTGAATAACATTCACCTACTTTCTTAAGATTTAAGTAAAAATTAGTTTAAATTTCAAAAACAAAAAAAAGTTACATGTAATAGAAACTGCTACGTTCGATATTGTATGATTAATAATTGGACGATGATGAAGACATCAACTCCAACTATAATCGAGAATAGAGCTTCACCTCATTAATTATATGTTTTAGGATCCTCGCACCCATTCCAAGGTTCGAATTCATAAAATAACAAAAAAAATATAATTAAATTGGAAAAACCCCAAATGTTTATCAATTATCTTTAAGATATTTTTTTTTAAACAAGGGTCACCAATCTTTAAGATAATTCTAAATGATACTTGAGCTTAGTTTTTTTCCCCTTCAAATACAAAATATGTTTTTTTTTAATAGAATGGATTCCAACATTCCAACAGTTTTAAGGACCAACAAATGTACTATGATCTGAAAAATGTAGGTATAACCGTATGTTAGAGTAATAATCGTAAATTTAAGAAGAAAAAAAAAACAAATGTTGCATTTCTCACTTTTTCCCCATCTGATCTGAAATGAAACGGGCACCATTTCTGTTCACAGGCTTTACAGTAAGGGCAGCAGGAGCCAGCACCGTTGAAGCTCCGGTGACCGGACGGCCACGATGTGTCGCCACGTGTCCGGATGAAATTTATGTTTTTTTATATATATATATATATATATTGCATGACTGTTAATAAAAGCAACCCAGAAGTGAGAGTGAGTTGATCCTCTCCTAAGGGTAATTAAGTTTTGGTATTTCCTGCTAGTGTCACAAAGTTTGTACTCTTAATTATTAAATAAACACCCTTACAAAAGGTCTGACTGCATTCAAATCACCAACAAAATTGATTATCACTTTCCTTTTTTATTTTTAAGCAATTATTAGTTTTGGTATAAACTAATAAAGACTATGACATTTAATCCGACACAACTTAAAAGTAGTATATTTGGAATATTTTATAACAATACAAAGTGATCTGATAGTTTATTTTTGTGGCCTCTTGTCATAATTTGTACTTGAAAAAAGAACAATATAAATATAAAGGGGATGTTTGTTTGACATAAGATTTAGGCTAAAGACTTATATTAAGCGGTTAAAATTTGAGAGTTGCCAAAAAGTCATTTTGATGTAGTTTTATGTAGAGGAGTTAGAACCAAAACTTTATTTGGATTTAGATTTAAAATAAGTAGTTATTGTTAATGGTTAAAAAAAAAATAAATGATAAAAAATGATTCTTTTGATTGATTTGGAATGAATAATTAAAAATGATTGAATACTTATAAAGAAATGATTAAAAATGACTTTTTTTTAATTCAACCATAATAAAAGGCGGAAGATTCTCGTCTCTTTGGTTACTATGACTTGTTTAGCCCCACATTGTGGGATCTTTATTGATGAAAAGAATAAGTAGATGTATTACTATTTAAAAAATAGGTAGATTTACTAAACTTAGCTCCAATGTCAATATAATTTAGCTTGAGTATCTCGACAATATAAAAAGAAGATTGGATCTAAGTGTCTAATGATGCTCAATTTTTTAAACTAGTGATTAACAAGTTTTTAAATTTTAAATCTGTACTTCGAATATTATAGTCTATAAGACGATATGGATGTTATAGATAAAAGGTACATCAATGATATATTATTGGTAATTACCATTAGAGTGGTAGATTATAATTATTGAAGTTCATTGAGCAATAGCTATAGATTAGTTTCGGCAATATATTACTATAAATGCATAATTACAATAAAGGTGTATAATATATTGTGACACCACCACTCTTTTTTTTCAATAATACATTTTCTATATTTTTTTCTCTCATCTTACTAATGGATTTTTACCTTCTTTCTACTTTTCTATAATCTACCAAGGTAAAACCGATTTACCGTTCTTAACATTACCATTGTATCGTGATAGACAAAATGAGCATGTAAAAAAATAAATGTTTTTTGTTTTTGTTTTTGTTTTTGTTTTTTTTTCATTTTCCACCAAATTTTAAGTTAAGGCAAATACGTAAATCTATTTGAGTTATTTGTTGCCGAAACAATATTGAGACAATTTTTTGTTTATATAAAACAAATATTTTTCTTTAAAAAATTCTACCTTGATTCTCATAGTTGATTTTTTTTTCCTTGTTACATATTATTGTCAATGTATTCACAACAAACTTAGGTATATAAATGGAAAGATTTAAATCTTTAACCAATAAAAGTATAGTTTACCTTAAAATATGAATTTATCCTTGCTATTTTTTTGAAAACAAAATTTATCCTTGCTATTGAACTAAAAGAAGACGTTCCAATCTTCAATTAAAAAAAAAAAAAAAATCTTTTTACAAATTTATAATAAAACAACAATTTATTTTAAAAAATAAATTATTTAAAATCGAAATCGATTATTTTTTAAATTAATATATTATTTAACCAAAATCAAACGAAAATGGTAGAGAAGAACACGAGAGAAGACATAGATTAACCTGGTATGCTGATAATGTTTTAGTTACATGAAGGTATAGAATAGAAAACGATTTCATTAAAAAAAATAACAAAATACAAGATTATACTCTTTTTTTTTAAACAACACGATTATACTTTTAAAATAGGTTCAAAATTAAATTAGATAAAGTTAAATGTCTATGAAACTAGAGAATTTATATAATAAAGTTTTTAAGAGTTTACTCTTTTTATTTAAACAACAAGATTATACTTTTAAAATAGGTTCAAAATTTTCTCAAAAAAAAAAAAAAGTTCAAAATTAAATTAGATAAAGTTAAATGTCTATTAAACAAGAGAATTTATATAATAAAGTTTTTAAAATAGGTTCAAAATTATATCAAAGTCCAAATAAAAAATCATAAAATTAAATGAGGAATATTTAGATTATGTTAAGTATAACTTATGAAATAATGTCTATTTACGTAGCTTAATATGAGCTACATTTTATTTAATTTTAAATTTAAAAGATAAATATATAAAATAAAAAAATAGAAGGTAATCTATATTAAACCACATAGATTAACATTATTTCATAGGTCATATATAAATATAACTTAAATATTTTCCAAATTAAATTAGATTTGATGCACCCAACTATCTCGACATTAGATTTCAAAAAAAATAAATAAAAAACTATCTCGACATTAACTTTTATCCCCGGCGGCCCCAATTTCCACCGAGGAGAAGTGGGCAATAAATTCAGGCGAATATGCAGCAGCTGCGGCTATAAAATGATCGTTAATTCGTTACTTTCCGAGTTTCAGTTCTGGGTTCTTATGGAGAATCGATAATACTCATTGTTTCCATTGATTAACCCTTTTTTTCAAACGAAGCAATGGGGGAGAGTTCCAGTTACAAAGATTACGTCGCCGGTCTGATTGCCGGCGTTGCCACTGTCATCACCGGCCACCCTTTTGACACCGTTAAGGTAATCTCAATGGAGTTTTTCTTGCAGCATAGTCCTGTAGACTGAAATGGGGTTTTTCCCTTTTGATTTACTATATATGTTTTTGGGGGTTCTTGAGTTTTTGGTGAATTAGATGATGGAAGCTTTAGAGATTAGTAGAGTTTACATTCTTGGATTTGACTTGGATGCTATGTTTCATTACTGAAATTATTTTCCCCTGCGGCGTTATAAGTGATGCAAATTAGATTTAGATCAATGATTCTTCTTGTACATTACTGAAATTATATTGTTGCTGAGAAGATTATTCAGCAATAATGATGCCTACTAAACATTTTGGTTGTTTATGTTTAGATTCTCTGAACTTAACAGCAGTTAAGCAAGTTCTTCTGCCAGTAAACAATTTGTGGCTGCTAGAATGTATTTCTTATTTGCTTATTATCTGCTTACTTACCAGGTAAAGCTTCAAAAGCATAATACGGAATCGCGGGGGATTACTTATCGAGGCGGTCTGCATTGCACTGCTAGGATACTGAAGACTGAGGGTGTAAGGTTTCTGAACTTCTGAGAAACGGGTATAGGAAGTAGTTGCATATGCTAGGTCGGATTGGTTAGTTGAATGTGTTATCCTGAAACTTGTGCTGTTTAGAGTTTACAAAAATTGACGCGGTGAATGTGAATTGAATGTTTATCATCTTCATCGTCCAGCGTCGTATACCATGTTATCTTGGAAAAGTGATGGCCTACTGCTATTTGCTGCAGTGTTGTTTGATTCCTCATCTGGTGCAAGTTGCAACTATTGCTTTACTTTAGGTGTCCAAATTCCTGGATGGTGTTCAGTTCTTATTACCCTTTTTCTGCACAAATTGTTATGTCTCAGAATTCATGCCAAGGAAAATCTCTGATTGCAACCTTTTATCTTTGCTATACTCTGATTAGTGACCATATTTTGCAGAATTGAGAAATGATAATTTTGACAGGTACGAGGATTTTACCGAGGAGCGACATCATCTTTTATTGGGGTGTCTTTTGAGAGTTCCCTTCTTTTTGGAATTTATTCTCGAACTAAACAGCCATTGCAGGTCGGTGTACGCTTAGCTTTTGCCTAGGTTTTTTTTTATCTATTTGCAGTCTTGCTTAACATTGCCAAAACCTCTTTGCTTTCATGTCGATAGTCTTATAGTTTTCGGCCCATGAGCATTGTGTGCACAATCATGATATGGCCTAACTAGTCTCTCTTTCTCTGATTGCGAAGGGACGCGACCAAAGTGGTAGGCCGCAGCTACAAGTAGTAATTCCTTCTGCAGTTTATGCTGGAGGTATTATCAGCTTTATATTATGTCCTTCTGAATTAGTGAAGGTAGGTAAATCATGATGTATTAGTTTCTTGTTTCCTTTGTTCTGTTCCCATCTTAAGCTCACGACTCTAAGCATTTCCAGTGTAGGATGCAAGTTCAAGGCACCGATTCTCTTGTTCCAATGTCTAGTAGATACAATGGTCCATTCGATTGTGCCCTTAAAACTATAAAAACTGAAGGGGTAAGACAATCCTGAACTTGGGAATCTGCCATTTGTGATCTGGTTTTCAATTGACACTCTATTTTCCAGGCTAATGGTATTTTTCGTGGAGGCGTCGCAACATTTTTACGAGAATCAATTGGAAATGCTGTATTCTTTAGCGTTTATGAGAACGTTCGCTATTATATGCATTCACGATTGCGTACTACTTCGAATGTAGAAAGCAACTTAATGGACATGGGAATTGGGATTCTGACTGGTGGCCTTGGTGGTGTGGCTGTAAGTTTCTGAGTAACTTACTTATTTCCAAGTTCATTCTCATGTTTCTAGCTCTGACATGTTTTATTAATCTGATTGATGCTAAGTTTTTTTATTTGTTTTGCTAAATGGGAACAGTTCTGGTCAGTTGTTTTGCCCCTGGATGTTGCAAAAACAATAATTCAGACTTCTCCGGATAAAAACGCAACTAGAAATCCATTTGTAGTTTTGAGCTCGGTAAGACGTTCATTATTGCTTCAATCAAGTTCTCATCTCTGTCAATTTCCTCTTTGATATGAACTCTATATATATCATTTTCTTCTTCACCATCAAAATTAAACAAGATGCTGAAACAAATCATTCTTCTAGATATATCAAAACGCTGGAATTAGAGGATGCTATACAGGATTAGGTCCAACCATACTTCGCGCATTTCCTGCCAATGCAGCTGCAATCGTCTGCTGGGAGCTAGCAATGAAAGTTCTTGGTATCGCCCGGGATTAACACGACCATTTCATTTCATTCCCCAGCTCTTCAAATTTCATGTTATTTCTTTGATACGTTATTGATTATAGACATTCATTCTTTCTGTTTTGTTCAATTAGACTGAAAGAGTAAATCAAAAGATGACACACCATGTCTTTTGGGTCCATCTATTTTGGTCCTGTAATTGTTTCAGAGGATGATTATTGAATTTGAACTTCCATTTTTGTTTGTTCAGTTAGAGTGGTAATTAAATCAAAAGATGATATATCCCTTCATCTTATGAGCCATGATAATGGACTATGAAGAACTGCTGCTTTGTATAGAGAAGAAAAAAAGTACAGGTTTAGCCCATAATCTTAATGGATATGCATTATGGATTAATCATCATCCATAATTATACCAAATGGTTATGGATGCAAATGTTGTTGATAAACAAGACCCTTCCCTAGCAAAGCAACTAATTAGTCTCTAATACATAACAAAAGGCTGGGATTGACAGAAGAGAGAGAGCAAGCAAATCTGGAAATAATTGAAGCATTAACCTACAAAATAAAAGGCTTGAGGAAGCTACTGTAAATTCTCCCTCTTTCATCATTCTGCTAACTGCTAGGTTGAGCTTTCTCCATGGATGTCGGATGAGCTCTTCCGCCGCCGCTGGTTGTGTCCGGCCAACCGCTTCCGGCAACTCCTTTTAGTTTCATCAAACTCTTCAAGGCCATGAAATCTCCATTCACAGAGGAACACAAAAAGTAGAAGTTTAGTCACTAATAATTTCTATGCATAGATAATTAATAAACGTTTGCTATCATATTTCTTTTATTGTGTCTCAAGTTTAGTTTCTTCACGTTTTTAAACTCAGAAATGAAAATTTTCATATTTGCTAGAATCTTTTCAATAATGTACATTACTACAACAGCCAAGATGAACACACAAACTCTGTTCGCTTATAATTATTCAAACAAGAAACTCCCATAACAGCGAACTTATTGTTTTTCATACTAATATATTCCTGGGATTCCTCAAGATAAATGCTATCTCTACATTTCTTAATTAGACATGGGATATAGGCTGGGAGATTTAAACCCTAAATGTTTCCTTTATACCAACTAGTCTTTGTTTCTTTTTGATATGTGAGTGTTCACACAAGCTTACATGAATTTCGACTATTTCTTATAGAACAAGCAGTTGACTCTACAATATTTGATTAATCGTAAGAAAACTCATAGAAAATTAATTTTCATACGATTACCTTGAATTAAACTCATAACCTCTTAATTCCCTAAAATCTTGTTAACTTCAAGATCAACCGATTCCAATTAGTCTTGATAAGGTTGAGATAAAATTAGTTTTCATATGATCTAATCCTATATTATCAAAAGCTGAAGTATATGATTTAGGGGGACAGTTTATTTGTAGGATGTATTTTGTTTGTCTTAAGTAATTATTTTTTATATGCGTAAGTGTTTGCTTAGCTTGACCATAAAATATTTAAATATCAAGAAAATTTTTAGAAAATTATTTCCTACGTAATTGATTATTATGGAGTGAACACATCATCTCTTAGTTACAAGCTCCGCTCAAGATAGTGGTCATGGAATTTTTTATGGACAAACAAAGCCCTTTAAACGTCTTCAACATTCAACTTAAGTCCCTCATCTTTTAACTCCTACAACCTTAAGAACTAAATGCACCTCATGAAATGTTAAACTTATCACATTCAACTACTTACAATATTGTTATAATTTATACTTTAAACTTAAACATTTGTGATATGTTTTACCTGATTTCTATAGAATCTTATTAGAAGGTAAAAAAACAACAAAACAAAAAATCGAATAAATAATAAAAACATAGGCCTAATATTGGAGTGATGTGACACTAGATTATATATATATATATATATATATATATATATATATATATATATATATATATATAAATTAGTGAGTTTTTGAAAACTTTAAATTCAAAGTGAATTGTGCTAGGCTTGACTTTGAGTGAATTTTAAGATATTTTTACAAATTTTTGGCTTAAATAAGTGAAATGGCAAAAGCAAAAAATTATAACACTTTACCTAAATTTATTTAGATAAAAAACTAGACACACATGGGGACTTTTTGTTTGACATATTTAGGTAGTTTTTTGGTTAATGTAAAATTGAGAATTGTGTCAAAAACTTGTTTGTATGTAGTTTTTGTGTAGAAGAGTTAGAGTCAAAACCTTATTTGGATGTAGAGTTAAAAATGAGTAATTATTTTGAGTAGTTAAAAAGAAATGATTAAAAATGAATGGTTAAAAAAATGAGTTATTTTGATTGATTTGAAGGAAATGATTAAAAATAAGTGGTTAGAAATGATTGAGCAGTTATAAATGAATGATTAAAAATGAATAGTTAGAAATGAGAGTTATTTTTAAAAGTAAAAATGAGGAGGAGTTAATAAAAATTCGTTTAGATGTAGATTTTCGAGGAAGAATTAATTAATAACTCTTAATGCTAAGGAGTAAAACCATTATATATGTCCCCCAAAAAAGTACAAGGCTTTCATGGCCAAAAACACCATTGAAAAGTCAACCAAACCATTATATTTATGTATGAACTATTCATCTTCTTAAGATGAACAGACAGTCATTTTTTGGTCAAACAAATTCCAATGATCCCATCAAAGAAACGAAGCAAAAAAAAAAAAAAGAAAAAAAAATGCAGCCAACAGCTAAATTTCGGGGTGAATTAATTCCAACCGTGAACGTACGTACTTATTTAAAATTATTCGTCAATTTTCTCAAAAGATTAATTAATTATTTACGTTATCTTCAAAATGGACTAAACCATAGAATCAGACAGGAGTGTACATGCTTCTTGTTCATGGAATTTTTTTTTAATATTTTTTGGTTGTGTTATTTTTATTTTATTTTTAGAATACGTAAAATAAAAACTACATGTAATATAGTTAAGTTGAAGTTACCTATGTTATTAAGGTATGATATTTATATATATGCTAAAAGTTTATCTTATTATTAATTAATTATAAAATTATAATTGAACTCAACTAAAAAAGAAGTATAACCTAACTTATTGTTAGACATAGAAGTAGATCTAAAATTAGGGTTTTGAATAAAAAAAACCTGCTGCATTGTTGGCAGAAGCGTTGGTGGATTCCGGCGACGGCAACCGCCGGAGCCTTGGCATGAAACTCACAGACCTTATGGCGGCGATGGTACTTCTTGGAACCGGACAGATCAGCATTGCAATTATCCGCCTGACACGCCGGCGCCGGCGCAGCCGCAGCTCCGCCGCACCCCGATTTCTGATTAGAAGAACCAACCCCCACAATTTTCTTCTTCTTATTGAAATCCCCACCAAACCCTAATTCCTGTTCTTCCTCTTCTTGATCTTCATCCTCTTGTTCTTCCTCTTCCTCCATGTTGTAATAATTTAGCCTTCTTTTTCCATCTGATTTTCCAGTAGCCATTTCAGAGCTTGAATGACAAAGAAATGAAGAAGAAAAAAAAAGAGCAAAGGAATTGGTTCAAGAAAGAATTAGTACTACTACCACTATTGCTATTGCTAGTTTTTGAGGACCACAAATTCCAATTTTTGTGTCCTTTTTTTCCCTTCTTTCCTGTCTCAGTGGAAGAGGTAAGAAAAAAGGGTTAATGGGGTTGGGAAAGAAATGATTTTTTTTTTAACAGCAAGGTTTTTGAACCAATAATGTTTTCCATATACCTTGAGAAGTCAAGTTGGAGTAAAGAATTGCTTTAAAATTTATCTAAAGAGAGTTTAGTCCCCACTCAGTTACCAGTCTTTGGAAAAATTGTCTCCTCCTATTTATGTATATAATAAGGAGTTGTTTTGTTTACTGTGTAGAGTGATATTAGTCAACTTGAATATATTTCTTTTGTTAAGATATATATTTTTTACTACATTTAAGATGTGTTTGAGATGATTTGTTGGATAATTAAAATTATCATATAATAACATGTGTGTTTAGAGTGGATGTTGGTATACGAGAGATTTTGATACTTATATTTAAAGTGCAAATTATTATAAGTGAGAGTTTATATAACAAAGGCGGAAATGCTTTCTTAATCTATAAATTGTTGATAAAATTAGGATGTGTTTGTACACTTTTTTTTTATATCAGTGATTGACGAGGTCAGCTTGTGTGTATTTCAAATAATTTTATGGGACATATCGCTTGGACATCCAAAAAACCTGTAGAAAATTAGTTTTTAGATACGTCCATCACCTCTAAATTTTCTAAGGCATTTTTTACCATTAAATCATTCTATGATGGTTAGAATGTGTTTGTATATGAAGTTTAGAATGTGTTTGTATATGAAGTTTTGAAAAATAAAGGGTAGTATTATGAAAAGTTTGGTGGAGATAAAACATGGTTGGGATAGAACCTTAGAGGGATTATAAGTGGTAGTGGGATTGTTAGATAGAGAGGTTTATGAGTGATTATGTCACCAAACCCTCATTAAAATTGGAGGGTCATGAATAGTTATGAAAGAAAATTCGGAATAAATGAATTATATATGAGTGATTGTTTTTATTATTATTATTATTTTTTAATTATAGTATACGTGATATTGTACGTGAAAGATTTATGAAGCTTTTATAAAACTTATGAAGAATTTTTGGAGCTATATGTAGGTGGGCCAACTTCTCAACAAATTCTCACAAACTATTTATCCAAACACACCCAAACATAAATATTAATTGTTGAGGGATCACATTTATCCTAACATATAAATAGAGATATTTATATGTAATACATATTGTTGATTTACGTGATTTGTCTCATCAATATTCCTTCCTTATTTGTATTTACCAAATGTAAATTCTCCTTGTTATGTATTTACCTTATGTAATTTATGCCTTATTTAGATTAAGGTTTTTTTCCTATTTAAAGAGATCATTGTATACATTTGAAAATATCGATAAATGAAATACAACTTATTTGTATTCCCAAATCGACATGGTATCAGAGCAGAAATGCTAAAAGAAAACCCTAAAGTCGAAGTCTTACCACTATCTCTCTTGCTTCTTCGACTTCCTGCTACTCGAGCTTAATCCATCGGCAACCTAGGACGTTCATCCACGTTCTTTTCCCGATCATATTTGTGCTCGATAGGCGTTTTCTTTACCCAGATCTAGCAACTGCCTCCTTTGCGTGAACCTGTGGTGCGAATTCTGTGCCGTCTTCTTCCTAAATCCAGGTGGTGTTTTCTTTTTTTTTTTTTTTTTGCGGAAAAATACATAATAAAAGGATCGGAAACGTAACCCCAACAACTCGAGTTCTGACCCGGAATCCGATCCGATCCGGCGACTCGCGTGTTGGCCCATCGATCGTGTGCTGATCCGTTTTCCATTTGGTTATTTGCGCGTGATAAAAAGTGGGCAGTGCTTGCGTGAATCAACAATTTGGTTTGACTTTATCAAAAGTTGTTTTACTTTAATATTTTATTGATATCTTTTTTGGTGAAGCAACTAATTGGTTTAAATTATCAAAAGTTGATTTACTTTATTATTTTATTAATTATTTGTTGTTTGTGAACAAACAGAATTACAACCAACTTAGTGAGTTTCTTTTAACCTCAACCTATTTTTGCTGTTCATTGCCAAAATAAGACCCGTGACCCGGATACCGACGACCAAATCTTGAACGATTACTCGTCTAAGGTTCAGTTGTCACATAGTTCGGCTCTCCGTGTCAACCGGTAATTGTAACAGTCAAATTCTTATGTTTTGAGGTTATTTCTTTTTAAAACTCTTTATTATTTGGTGTTAAAAAAATATTTTTCAATATGTCAGAAGATAAGATAGTATTATCCAAGAGTTCTGATCTTCGTAACTTCTCGAATGTTCAAATTACAACTATTCGACTTAATGGAGAAAATTTTCTCATGTGGTCCCAAAGTGTTCGCATGTATCTTCGGGGTCAAGGAAAAATTGGTTACATTACAGGAGACAAAGTTATGCCAGATAACGAAGATTCACAGTATGTTGTATGGGATGCCGAAAACTCGATGGTGATGACATGGATTGTAAATTCCATGACTGAAAAAATTCAACGCAACTACATGTACTTCCCAACAGCTAAGAAACTATGGGATAGCATCACTGAAATGTACTCAGACCTAGGGAACCAATCACAAGTGTATGAATTGAAGCTCAAATCATGGAGTATTTGTCAAGGAGGAGACTCGATCCACGTAATACATCCATACTTTAAAAACTTTTTGGCAAGACTTGAATTTGTATGATACATATGAATGGAAGTCTAATGAAGATTGGACTCACTACCAGAAAGGAGTGGAAAATGATCGTATCTACGATTTCCTGGCTGGCCTTAATGATGTGTTCGATGAGGTTCGTAGTAGAGTACTTGGTAAGAAACCCCTTCCCTCTATTAATGAAGTTTACTCTGAAGTACGTAGGGAGGAAAGTCGTCGCAGTGTTATGTTGAGTAAGAAACCTATGAGTTCAGTTGAAACCTCTGCACTGGTAGTAGATGCAACTGCAAATAAAGTCAGAAACAACCCTAGCAAACCTCGTGTGTGTGCGCGATCATCGTAATAGACCTCGACACACTCGTGAGACATGTTGGAAAATTCATGGTAAACCAGCAAATTGGAAGAGTACCAAGCAAGGTGACAAGCCCACTGGCCAGTCCTCTATTACTAATGCTAATGTTGCTGAAGTTAGTTCTCTCAGTCAATATCAAGTTCATCAACTCTTGAAACTGCTAAAGACCACTTCGTCATCTGGTACTCCTAGTGTTTTCTTGGCTCAATCAGGTAATCATTCTTTAGCTTTATCTTGCCTTCATTCTTCTCCTTGGATCATTGATTCAGGAGCATCTGATCATATGACTAGCTCTTCCCTGCTTTTTTCCTCGTATAGTCCAATATACTCTAATGATCAAATCAGAATTGCTGATGGTAGTTTTACCGCAATTGCGGGTAGGGGAAATATTTCATTAAACAAAACCCTGACCTTAAAATCTGTTTTGCATGTCCCTAAATTAGCTTGTAACTTGTTGTCTGTAAGTAAGATTTCTAGAGATTCTAACTGTCATGTTACCTTTTTTCCTACTTACTGCATTTTTCAGGATCAGGAGTCGGGGGAGACGATTGGACGTGCTAGAATGCTAGAAGGTCTTTATTATTTTGAAGTAGAGCCCACTAGTGATAAAAAAGCTCAGGGTTTAAGTAGTGTTAGTTCTTCTACTGTGATAGAAACTATTTTACTATGGCATCGTAGGTTAGGTCATGCGAATTTTTCATATTTAAAGCACTTGTTTCCAAACTTATTTAAAGGAATTGATTGTTCGACATTTCAATGTGAAACATGCATCTTTGCAAAAAATCATCGAAATACCTATTTGTCAAAACCATACAAGGCTTCCAAACCATTTTATTTAATTCATAGTGATGTTTGGGGTCCATCTAAAACTTTGACTAATAGTGGAAAACGGTGGTTTGTTACATTCATTGATGATCATACTCGTTTGACTTGGGTTTTCTTGTTAACAAAAAAAATCTGAGGTTCAAGATGTTTTTATTCGTTTCTATACTATGATTGAAAATCAATTTCGATAAAAATAAGCATTTTACATACCGATAATGGAAACAGAATATTTTAACGAACATTTGGATGTCTTTTTGAAAAACAAAGGGATATCTCATCAATCTACATGTAGAGATACTCCTCAGCAAAATGGAATTGCTGAAAGGAAAAATAGACATTTAATGGAGGTTACTCGTGCAATTATGATTTCTATGCATGTTCCTACTTACTTATGGGGGGACGCAGTTCTTGCACTTGCATATCTTATAAATCGAATGCCTTCTAAAGTCTTGTCTTTTAAAACTCCTCTCGCCTCATCAAAAGTTCCTTTCCTACCACAAAGTTGTACTCTGATTTACCCATAAGAGTTTTTGGATGTATTGCTTATGTCCACCTCCCTCATTTCACTAGGTCAAAACTTGAGCCTCGTGCAACTAAATGTATTTTTTTGGAGTATGCCTCAAACAAAAAAGGGTATAGATGTTTTGATCCTTTGCACAAAAAATACTTTGAAAGTATGGACGTTACTTTTGTAGAAAATGAATCATTCTTTAACCCAAATTTCCTTCAGGGGGAGAATTCTAATCGTGAAGAAAATTTTTGGGAAATTTCACCTCTCCAAATTGTTTGTCCGGATAATGTTAATCATAGCACTTCGATGCCAAATATAGAATCTTCTACTTCAAGGGGAGAAATGCTACAGATTGATCTCCCTGATCATGTTCCTGAGCTTCAGGTTTATACTAGGAGGACACCTATTCAAAATAATATGGATCGAATAGTGGACTTGACATTGCATCAATCCAATTCCCCGACAAATGATATTGAACAGTCAAGTAATTCCCCTTCCTCTTCCTCTTCCTCTTCCTCTCCATTTAATAACCTTGACTTAGATATTCCTTAGATATTCCCATAGCTCAAAGGAAGGGGGTTCGTAAGTGTACAAAATACCCAATAGCCAACTACCTATCTTATCATAGGTTGTCTAATAGCCATAAAGCATTCACCTCTAGAATTGATGACCTTTTTATTCCAAGGAATATACAAGAAGCTCAGAGTGACTTGAATTGGAATTTTGCAGTCATGGAAGAGATGAATGCACTCGAACAGAATTGTACATGGGAAATGGTAGAAAGACCAAAGGATAAGAAGACAGTAGGGTGTAAATGGGTGTTCACGGTTAAATGTAATGCAGATGGTAGCATTGAGCGATACAAAGCCAGACTTGTTGCTAAAGGCTTTACTCAAACATACGGTATTGACTATCAAGAAACATTTGCTCCTGTTGCAAAAATTAACTCGATTAGAGTATTACTGTCTGTTGATGTAAACGCTGAGTGGCCGCTTTATCAACTCGATGTAAAAAATGCTTTCCTCAATGGTGATCTCGAAGAGGAAGTGTTTATGGATTTACCACCTGGATTTGAGGTGAAACTTGGAGTTAGCAAAGTCTGCAAATTAAAGAAGGTTTTATATGGTCTCAAACAATCTCCCAGGGCGTGGTTCGAACGCTTCGGCAAAGCAGTTAAAAGTTATGGTTTTTCCCAGAGTCAAGCTGATCATACCATCTTCTACAAATATACTAGTAATAATAAAATTGTTGTTCTAATAGTATATGTGGATGATATAATCCTTACAGGCAATGATGAAGCTGGAATAAACAAATTGAAGAGAAAACTCGCTCTTGAATTTCAAATTAAAGACCTAGGAAGGTTGAAATACTTTCTAGGGATGGAGTTTGCGAGATCAAAACAAGGTATCCTTGTAAACCAGAGAAAGTACATTATTGACCTATTAAAGGAGACAGGATTACTAGGATGTAGAACAGCAGAGACTCCTATTGAACCAAATCTGAAACTGCAAGCAGCAGCTAAAGAAGATATGAAAGATAAGGAACGATATCAGAGACTTGTGGGAAGACTTATTTATCTATCACACACAAGACCAGACATTGCATTTGCAGTAAGTATGGTAAGTCAATTCATGCATGCTCCGGGATCGAGTCATTTTGAGGCAGTTTACAGAATCTTGAGATACTTGAAAGGAACTCCAGGAAAAGGTATATTGTTTCAAAAACATGAAAATTTCGACATAGAAATGTACACTGACGCTGACTGGGCAGGAAGTACTACAGATAGAAGGTCTACTTCAGGTTATTGTTCATTTGTTGGAGGGAATCTGGTTACCTGGAGAAGTAAAAAACAGAACGTGGTAGCTAGAAGCAGTGCTGAAGCAGAATTTAGAGCACTAGCTCATGGCATTTGTGAAGGTATCTGGATAAAAAGACTCTTAGATGAACTCAAAATCATGTCAGGAACACCTATGCGAGTTTACTGTGATAATAAGGCTGCTATCTCTATTGCTCATAACCCAGTTCTTCACGATAGAACAAAGCATGTTGAGATTGACAAACATTTTATAAAAGAAAAAATTGATTCTGGTGTGATTTGCATTCCCTACTTACCTACAACAGAACAAGTTGCTGATGTTCTAACAAAAGGGCTCCCTAAGTTGCATTTTGAGAGATTGATTGACAAGCTGGCCATGAAAGACATCTTTACACCAGCTTGAGGGGGAGTGTTGATTTACGTGATTTGTCTCATCAATATTCCTTCCTTATTTGTATTTACCAAATGTAAATTCTCCTTGTTATGTATTTACCTTATGTAATTTATGCCTTATTTAGATTAAGGTTTTTTTCCTATTTAAAGAGATCATTGTATACATTTGAAAATATCGATAAATGAAATACAACTTATTTGTATTCCCAAATCGACACATATAATATAAAGGAGATGCATGAATTGGAGCCATTTTGATCCAATCTCTGTATGTTGATTATTTATGACAGTAACTTTAAATCAAGCCAGCTCTAGGGAATGGTTATTTCTATTCATTTGGTGCACTGTGTCAAGTATAAGTGTAAAGTGTGTGAAAGTGAAGGTACCATATATAATTTTACTTGTCCCCTCCCCAAACAGGACAAAACCCAACAAAGCCCTAATATCACTCTTTTTATTCTAAAATTATGTTTCTTTATTAAAATTGTTGGACTGAATTTCAAAAAGAACCCAACCAAATGTCACTAACATGAAATGGATTATACCAGACAAATAACCAACTGTGCCATTGACCCTCGGTAGTTATTTAATTAATTATTAAACATATATAATTAATACAATTAATTAAATATATGTTTTTAATTAATTAAGTATTAGTTGTTTTATTTATTTGTAAACATACATTTACTTATGGCAACCAAATTTACAAATCTATAAATAGACTTTGTTTTGGAAGAAGAGACCCACGACAATAATTGAGAATAATTTTTTTCATACACTTTAAGTGAGTTCTCCATTTGACATTTGAGAAGAGAAAAAGGATAGGTTGTGAACAAAGAGTATAATCTTTGTGATTATTCTTTATTGATTGTTTTACTATTCGTCTCAGATTTTTGCTGTGAATTCCACTGCACACAAGAAGTAATATATTTATCTATTTTTATTTGAACAAAAAACCCTACATAAATAATAAGAAACATAAGAATACCGTTCATAGGCAAAAAGGAGTTGAAGAGCCATTTAGGCGATGTATTAACACCAATTATATTTTGAAATGAATACATATGACCTAATTTGAGCCACATTCTATTTTTCTCCTATATTTTAAAAGTCACACATGCCCAATTTGAGCTCTTCTTTATTAGGATTTTTATTTTTTAAAATTTAAATTTAGTCTATAATGTGGTTAGTAAGCCTCACAAACCTATGTTCTTGTTGTATTTTTTTTTAAAAAAAATTCTACTAAGATATTGTTTTTGTTGACGAGTTATTATTATATCACATATGCGACATGTTTTTTAATTTGCATGGCAAGGAATTAATGTGTTTTCATCATTTACATAATTATAATTTGATGTTGAATAAAATAAATAAATGAAAGTTGATTTTTGGGCATGTATTGTTTTTTTGGACTTCTACTTTAATTAAGGTGATGATTTAAACCATGACTTTTTGATCATTAAGCACACATTTATGTTATTAAATTATTGTTTTTAATGACATTTTTGGGCAGATATGAAATGTGATTTGAGTTTAATTTAAAATGTAAAGTTTCATGCCAAAATAGGCCTAGTTTAACAATGGTATGTATATCAATCAAGAGGTTGCATGTTCTTTGAATCCCTTATTCCAAATATGTTGTACTAAAGCAAGAATAAAATCTAATCGAAAAACTAATTGATTTTTTAAAAAATAAACTTATAAATTCTATTTTTTAAGAACTTAATTTTATTTTTGAATCTATAATTTATAAAGATATATAAAATCTATTCTCAAGAAATAGAATAGAAAACCCTAAAAAAATTAATGGCGTGATGATTTCATTGTTTGGTAAAAACTAGTTCAATACAATAGTTTCGTGTTTGTTTTTGAAAATTGATATTGAGAACAATACTATCCTCTATGTAAAGTTTGTAGTCTATCTCCCACAATCTACACTAAAAAAAAAAGAAATAGAAGAGAAAAAAAAAACCATTTTTTAAAAACCTTAATGATTATTAAATAAGATCGTTTTTAGGTAACTAGTTTTCATTTTCTTTTTATTATAATTTCACTAAGAATTCAAAATTTTCTCTAAATATTATGTATAAATCATACAAAGGAAGTAGCCAGGAAAAATTATGTATAAAACTTAACAAAAATTGTCAACAGGAACCAGCAAAACTCCAGTTGCATATTGCATAACCTATTAACCAAGAATGTTAAATATTTGAAACTTCTACTTCTAAATGTTATTAACAAAAAAATCCATAATATTAAAAATAAAAAATTATGACAAAACATTATCTATGCCATTCAAATTAAAACTAAGGGTAATAACACAATAATCAAATTTGTAAGAAAGGGAAAGATGGATTTGAATCTATCAACATTTTAGTGGTTAAAAAAAGAAAAAGAAAAGATCATTGAAACCCTAAAAACACAATAAAACAATAATTATATAATAAAGAAGAGACCTAAATTGGTCCCAATTGTACTGGCTAGAGGAATAGCTCACTGTGCAAGACATAAGCTTTATGTTGAGTGGGTCCAATTCATCTCAGACTCAGACTCTGTACTTATTCACATTTTCCAAACAATTAATTCACTCACCAACAACCTCTCATCTCATCTCCATTATTGTATCCATAGCTTTATGAATTAAATCATAATTATTTCCATAACTCAAAATTAAACCATGTGATGGTTCAAATTGGTTCCTTGTGACATTTTCTCAAGTATTTTTGTTACCACTTTCTAATTCTCTTCTATGCCTATAATAAACCTTTTACATAAAGTTTTCATTTACCTGATTTTAATTTACTTACATCAAAATGTAGTCTATTCAGTTACTTTTCCCTTTCTCTCGTTTGGTAATGCTTACTTTTTTAAGTCAGGTATTCAAGTAGACTTGATGTATTTAAAAAGAAAATACAACTCAGCTAATTTCGTACATATGATTTTGTACAAATTTGTCTTAAATAAAGCACGAAAGATCAAAGAATATATTACACTTCTTTAAATCCAATATTAGTGTTATACATAATGTTGTAGAGTTTCTAAATTCTATTTTTTAATATATATATAATAGTTGAAATAAATTGAAGTTTTTTTTATGGGGAATTAATTTGAGAAGTTAAAAATTAAAAGTTGCAACAAAAAAATTCACTTGAAAGTGATTTCTTTTTTTTTAGAGGAGTTAGAGTAAAAAGTTGGCTAAATTATAGAAAATACCTCTGAGCAATGAAGGTTGTGTCAAAAATACTCCCAAACTTTGAAAAGTTTCAAAATGCCCCAAAACTTTAACTTTAGTTTCAAAAATACCCTTTAAATTTGGATGGAAACCATTAAAATTTAGTTTAAAAAATACTCTTAATTTTGAAAAAGTTTCACAAATGCCTTTCAACTTTAAAAATAATTAAAAAATACCTTCCACTTCAAAAAAAAAACATTAAAAATATATTATTAATCTTTGAATAACAATAACCAAATAAGTTCTAAAATTCAAAATCTATAATCATTATTGCAACTCTTTAAAGATGACTTATAATTTTTTTTTACGGATTTTAACTTGAATTTATTTAAATAATTGAGTTACTTATTTATGATCTGAAACTAAATCAATTGACAATAAGGAGGAGATTTTCATCCAAATTTAAAATTGTCCATAACTTTTGGATAAAAAAAATATTACTTATTTGGTTTAGGAGTGTTAATGTTGAACCATTAAAAAACTCTAAAAATTATTCTTACTTAAAAATGATTATTTTTTATTCATGTCTTTTTTTGCCAGGAAAACTAATGAAAATAAATATATTATTAACAATTGAATAATAATGTGAAAAAAAAAATCCAAAATTCAAAATCATAATCATCATTTATAACTTTAAAAAAAATGTTGTTGGGATGAATTTTGGAACATAAATGAATATCTTCATTAAGATTTGTTCAACCTATTCAAAGTTTAAAGATAATTTATCATTATTTTAATCAATCTTTAATCTTAAATTTGTTAAAATAATTTTGTTACCCTTACGTCTAAAAACTAAATCAAGTGACAATGAGTAAAGTAAATTATCTATTTTATAAATGTTAGGAAATATGAATAAGTAGTTGTTTGAATTTAATGAGTTTTCAATACAATATTAGAATAGCATAAGATTTCATCTCAATATCAATTGACAATGAAAAAGTAACTTATTAATCTTATAATACTAGAGGCATGTCACATTTTCAATGTGAGATTTTCAACACATTTTTTTAGTACTTGCTCAATAAAATTTAAGTTTAAACAATTAATATTTACATAAAAATAACTCACAAGGTATAAATACAAAAGTAAAATTTATCTTTTACGAGTACAATTAAATATCTATAGTATTATTAAAACAAAACTTTAACATTTTCATCCTTATTTTATGTTTTTCAAGAATAAAGATATTTTTGAAACATCTTATAAGGTTTTAAACCAAACTTTAACGGTTTCCATTCAACTTTAACGAGAAGGGCAATTTTAAAACTTTTGTTAAAGTTTAGAGGCAATTTTAAAACTTTTCAAGTTTAGGTGCATATTTGACACAAACACTATAGTATAAGGGCAGTTTTTATAATTTAGCCTAAAAAAATTATTTCAATGTAGATTTAAAATTGGTGGTGAAAAAGAGAGAATTATTAGAATTAAGTAGTTAAAATTAAGATATTTTAAATTATTATAAACAAGTGATTAAAAATAAAAAAATTATTTTGAATAGTAAAATAATAAATTATTTTAAATAATTACAAAAATCATTTGAATGTAATTTTTCAATGAAAAATTAATAAATCATCTATCTAAGGCTATGTTTGTTCTTTGGACATGAGGGGTGGAACCACTCCTTAACAATCCCTCGTTTGTATTTTGTAGTAAACAATCACTCTTCAACCTCTTTTAACCACTCTTCAAACCCTCTATCAAATTTCTATTTTTTTTTTTAAGAAAAAACAATTTTATTAAATCTGACTTTAAATTTCATCAAATTTATCTTTTAATCTCGGCTAATATCAATATTTAAATATTTCTTTCTAAAAATAATTTTAACTCTATCGAAAAAGTCAATAGCGTGTTGACTTGATAGATTGGTTGTAATTCAATTTAATTCTACTTTCAAAAATTCGATCTTAAAATGAATTATTTCATTAAAAAATTATCACTGAATAATAATTTCAATTCATAAAAAAACCTCATTTTTTTAATAAAACATTTGATGTAACCATATATCTAAAATTTTGAAAAAATAGTAAGAAAAAATTTACAAATGAAATATAGTAATAAATTAACAACAAATACTAAATTTTAGCTTTATTATCCTTATAATATTTAAAAATTGACATTTAAAAATAAAAGAATCAAAAGAAAATTAGAAGTGCGTAGATTAAAGGGAAATTGTGCTGCATAGTCCAATTTCACAAAATATATAAGCAAATTTGAAAATATTTGCATCCATAATAAAAAATACGATATGGTTAAAATTCATTGTACAATATAATTTGGGATATTAATAATACAATATTATATGTTATAAGTACAATATTATGTATTAATATAGTATTATGTATAAATAATACAGTATAATGAGTATTAATTATACCGTAAGTTTGACTATGATTGCTATTTTTTTTTTAAACAAGAAGACCATAATATCTTAGTACTTTCTCTTTTTTTATTTTCTAGAGTAATGTATTTTTACAAGTTTCACGTAAATATATTTTTACTATTTCTTTAAAAATTCACATTTTAACCGTCTATTCAATTGTAAATTTAGCCTAAATTTTTAAAATTTATTATTATTTGCTTTATTCATGTTGCTCATATATTTAGTAATAAAAAATAAAATTTATATTTTTTTAAAACAAATATAATCAACTATAACATGTCTTTTAAATTCAGTAAACAACAATTGAGGTGAGACTTAAAAAAAACAACAACAATAATTGAAGTGGATAATTAAAATTCATAAACTTTCAATTATAGACATATAATTCTTGTTATTTAATTCAACCACATTTTCAAAAAAAAAAAATTATATCAACCAAACGGGATTATAACTTGATGGCCAACATGTTGAATTTTTGTTTAATTTGATGTTAGTGGTCTCGAGATCGAATCTTAGTTGGTACATTAAAAAAAAAAACTTCAATCTCCAAACAAGTAATTCATTATTCACCACTATTAATCTAAATCTCCAAACAAGTAGTTAACCACTACAGACTACTATTAACCACTTTTTTTTATTCTATACTAAATTCTTCCACTCTTTTCTATAAAAAACAAATACACCCTAAATGATCTAATTGGTGGCAAACAAACCCCAAAAGATCCTAACAAAAAAAAAAAAAAAAAAAAATCTTGAAAAAAAACTCGAACCGAGATAATTGAAGAGAAAGTCCTTTCTGCAGCTGCTTGGTCTTCTATCACTGCTCTCGAACTGACATGCTTATAGGTAACTATGACATGCTTATAGGTAACTATTTTGCATCGTTTCTTACACATATTTATGTTTCTTATTAACTTTAAAAAAAGTGTAACACATAATATTATGTTTTTTAGTAAATATTTGTGGATGGAGATCAATATCAATTCTTTAGCTTAAATCTGCGATGCTGGTGTTGAATTGATTTACAACCAAACAATGAAATCATTGCGTCATTAATCCATTCAATATATAATAACAATTTTTAGTATATCTATTTTAATAGTAGCAATATTCTTAAAAAATATTTTATAAATAACAAAATATTTTAACTTTTTTCCAATTAATTTCACTTCATTAGTTTTAATCAATTTGATTTAATTGAAAACATCAATTTCTCTGGATTAAAATTATTTGAATTAATTTTTGTTATATTTAATTTTTAAAAAATCCCCTATAAATATTTATGGCTGTAACTGTAAGGTTAAGGATGTATGGTAATATCAAAGAGAATGATGAAATTAAATGGAATAGTAGTATTTTTTTCATTAATGTGAGTGATTTTTTTATCTTTGGTTCTCCCTCTCTTGTACTTTTTATGATTCAATTGGGGATAGAAAATTATATGTATTCAAAAGAAAAAAAAAAATTCAAATCGGTAACTTAAATTGATAGGTCATATAAAATGTCATTAAATTACGCTCATTTTGGCGGCTTTTGTTCTCCTTCTATTTTCTTTACTTATCTATAGAGAAATATCTAATATTTTCCTATTACATTGGTAGGATTTGGGGAAATAAGTATTTTAGTTAGACGATCAAAAGTTGAATTTAAATGAAATTAAGATGTATTATTTAAAGGAGCCTTGGTTTAGTTTTCTGGTTACTGTTTATATAAAAAAAAACATTATTTTTTTAACCTAAAATTATGGAGGATTTTTTTTTTCTTTTTAAATGAAAGATAATTCATTAATCATAATAATTATAATGGAATGATAAACAAACTCACTCTCAATAAAAGAGGAGCAAAGACAAAGAAAAAAACACACTTCTTAACTAATAGGACATCGTTCCAAACTTCCACAACTCGAACTGATATCGACCACAAAAAGACAAGTTAGAAATAAAAAAGAATTCCGGAAGATGGCATA
Organism: Sicyos edulis; assembly: GCA_036507275.1. NCBI lineage: Eukaryota > Viridiplantae > Streptophyta > Magnoliopsida > Cucurbitales > Cucurbitaceae > Sicyos > Sicyos edulis. The sequence continues at coordinate 15,887,005 of CM071846.1, read as the reverse complement.
ACCCAAGAAGTAAATCATCTTATATTTGAGACTTGAAGATTCCAATATAAGTGATCGACTTAAGAATTTCAACACTTCAATGATTGAGTTTCGATGAACTTTGGGGATTAAATCAACAAATAAAAGAAATATCGAAGAACATGTAACCCACCGAAAAAAAAAAAGAAAGAGTCTCCAAGATCTAAGAGGAATGAAGACACATTTAAGGGTAATAATAATTCTAAAATTATGGAGGATGTTTCCATTTATATGATTATATATATACACACACATTTATATCTCTTTGAATGTCCTTAATTTAAACGAAATTTATTGTTTGAAGTTTTTTTTTTTGAGAAATATTGTTTGAAGTTTATAGTACACGACTTTCATTTAATAATATATGCTAAAACAATCAGCTTCTTGATTTTTTTTTTTTTTTTTGAGTTACAATTATTAGGAGGATGCAAACCCGAGACTTTTTGGTTATCGAATATATACTAATGTCTTGTTGACAGCTTTTTAATATCATTCTTAATATAGTTTTACCGAAAAAGTTAATAGCGTGTTGATTTTATTGTTTAATGCAAATGAAATTAAATACTTCGATCACGAGTTAGATCTCAAAAATCGATATTTATCTCTTCCCCTGCCCATTTGTACTTAAAATAACAAAAAATGTGAGACATAAGGGGCAATTATGGAAGAAACGAGAATCATAAATATGTATTCCAGTGGATCCCCAGGTCCGTAAGCTTTGGGCTTTGGGTTGGCACTTGTGGCCCAGCAATGAGTTCAAACAAAGCCCTGGAGAGGGATTGGACCAGGCCCAATAATCCGACAGATCCAAGTGTCGGTGAAATAAAAATGTTGCAAATTGCAATTATTTTAAGGAGCAGAAATAATGATGGGAAACATTGGCGCCGTACACCAATCTCAGCCGACCGCATAATGAGCTAAATTTACAAAGCACGGTCCCATAAAATTAGGGCTAAAGTGGCCATGATTAGTGGCTTTTCGTTCCAGTACTTAAATCTTACTCCTAATAATTATTCGTAGTTGACCCTATTTTTTTTAACCTTTATTGCCATTGTCATTATTATTTACATTCATAATTAAATTCCAAAAATTTACTTCATGAAGGTGGGAATGAATTAAAGACCTTTATTTCAAAAAATAAAAGAAGCAAATTGAATTAAATCCACAACAGTTGGTTTACTAATTTCCATACTATAATTTCTCCTCATTTTGTGCTATTTCGTCATTTTTGTAATTATTTTCCCAACTTTCTGAAATTATTATGGCTTTAGGCTTCATTTGTTTTAAAGGAATTACTTTATTTTTGTAATTTACGTACTATTCATCTTGGTAGATATTCATAAGTAAAAGAAAGCTTTATTACTTTATTTTATTTGAACATGTACGCTTTAGGAAGAACTCACAGACACCACCCACGCCAAACATTTCTGATTGATTATCAAAACATTTTTAGCTTTATTATCGAATTGGTTTCATAATTTCAATGTTGTTTTCAAACTATCTAGAGTAATTTAGTAGTCATCAATGTTGTTCGGGACCATGAATGTTGCCTAATTATATATGATGGGAGCCATTGTAGGCTTATTGAGATAGGCTGCAAAACTCATGGAAGCATTGGCGGCTCGTCCAAGCATCAGGAGTTGTTATCGAGGGCCATGTCGCCCCTCTTGATCCTGATCGAGTCCGATTCTACATCGGTGATAGATTTTATTTTGACAAACCCTAAAGATATTATAGAGTTCGACAATGTTATTGTTGGTGTTAGAGATCATGCAACATGGTTGTTGATCTGGTAACTCAGTGTCTAGATTTGTGTTAATATTCTTTGATTTGGCGCCTACTCTCTTTTGAGGATTTAAGTCCATTTTTTAAAAGGAAAAATCTCTTCTTCATATTGCCCCTACATTGTCATAGGATTATACGAATGTTCATTGAAGATTGGTTGGTTTTCAAAAAAATAAAAATAAAATAACTCATGTTACTAAATAAAATTCATATCAGTTTTCTTTTTCTTACCTAAAAAGGTTGCATAGTGCTAAAATATTATTAAACGTGTCAATAGGCATGTTCAAGACTAAATCTTAATTTAAGAATTAATTGTAAATTACAAGATTCCATTAAGTAAATCCAAACGATTGGGCGACTCTAACTAGTGATTAAGCAAGTTTTCTATCAAATGATAGAAATTAATGTGCTATCCATGAATTATTTTAAAAATTCTACAAATATAATATACAAGAGCTAGAATGTACTGCTGATAGTAAATTTTCTTAAGCAAATCACGCCCTAGCACCACCTACTATGGTAAGTTATTAACAACAAAAATGATGGCTCTATTTATTTGTTTTCTTTTTAATCATGATTTTTTGAAGAATTCTTTTTAATTATGATTATCTTTCATTGATCAAGTTATTACCGTAACCTTAATATTATTATTAATTTTTGGTGGGATCGCTGTTATATATAAAATAATATGTAGCGACTCCCTTTTTTTTGCCTTCGATGGGTAGACGAGGAGCACCTAAATGGGTAAATTAGGTAGAAGAGATATTTTATAAATTGATTAAACAAAGCCTAAAGAGATAAATAAATAATTAATTACACACTGGATAATGGACGACAACAAGGTTACAAATGCAAAGAATTTCAATTTAACGTAAGCAGATCATTGTAAGATCGACATAATGATGACAAATTGATATTTTGCAATTTTAAAATACTCTTACATTAATATATCTTTCTTGCCAACTTGGGAGGGAATAACACCTATCTTCCTCACACTTTTACACATATAATAATGAATTGAATTATTGTTTTTATATAATAGTTTAAATGTTTAGGTACAACCATGGGTAATTGATGTCCTTATGAGATTTAGATCCATTGATGATTATGAGTTTTTATTTTTATAATTAGTTTATATTTATAATCTATCTTTTGATATTCTTCTGAATCAAAATCAATTTTTTAAAATATCAGAAAAAACATTTATTATTTAATACACGAAAATGGTTAATTTTGAATTTATAGATTCAAACTACAGTTTCTAAGTCAAGAATAAATATTAGTTAAATATGATATAATTGTTTCAATATATTTTAGATCGTATATGCCAATAGAACAATAACTCAACAACTCAACTGATGATATCAATATAACAGATAGTTAATTCATTTCTATTTTAGAATTATCCTTTAAACTATACAAAATTTCAAACTTTTCTAAATAGTAAATTTGAAACTTGAATGATAAAATTAAAAAATGACGAGCAACAAAATCAAAATTAAAACTTGAAACCATTTTCATAAGTGAAAAAGACTGAAATAATGAAAATGAATAGTGATGTGAGCCTTGTCATTGCCACTATACATGTTGCTTTCCCACTTGTGCTGTGTGTTTTTTTTTCTTCAAAAATCAAATGTTCAATTTGACAGAAAACCACCCATTTCTCTTTCTCATTGCAAACAAAGACTTCCAAATATGAAATCTCTCTCCTTGTTTTTTTCCTTTTTTTTCAGAAAAGAAAACTCTTTTTTGTGAAAACAAATAACAGGGAAAAAAATGGGCATCTTAGAAATTGTTTGATGAGCTAAGAATGTAAAGAAACTTCCATAAGGAACAGTCCAAAGCATGTGTAAAAGCTTTAAGACAAAAATATTTGTTTAAAATAAAGGTCATCTATGGCCACTACTTCACTGGAATTTTCCCAATTTCCTAAGTTTGACCATTTCATGGGAACCCTCCACTTCTTAATATCAATCCAACTGCTCCATAATTTTGTATATACAAAATTCTTCCCTCCATTTTCTATTTGAAGTATATCTTTAATTTTTGAAATTTGAGTAAATGAAACATGTTAATTATTATTGGACTAAATCGACTACTTTAATTTCTCTACACTTATCTATTCACGGCCTAAATATGCATTATGTGATGCAGATTTATATCCCAAAGTTGAAATTAATGCACATACAAAACACAACTATAAAATATGAGCAATTGAAAATATGGTTTGAAATGGACATACAAAAACAACTATAAGATATGAGTAATTGACAATATTGTTTAAGAACATTATACATACAATTCAATATTGCTACAAATCTCAGAGGTGCTGCTCTATGGTGGATTTGGAAAGAAAGAAATGTCAGGCTATTCTCCCCTGATCATAAATGGAAATCTCCTCAGACTCTTTGGGAAAATATATCTCTCACTACGGCTCAATGGAGTATAAAATCTACTTTATTTAAAAATTATTCTGTTGCTATGATAACTCTTAATTGGCTCACATTCTTGTAGTTCTTGACTTGTAATCTTTTCTCTCTTCTCCCTTTCAATGAAGTATCTTTTTTCAAAAAAACAATTCACTATAAATGGTAAACTCACTCTAAAATTCAATTAGTGTTAAATTCAATGTACAACATAATATAATATTAGAACAATAAATGTGAGGTACTTCTAATTCTTTGTTCTAATTAATATTAGATGATTCAAATTATTCAGTCACGTATTAATTTTAAAACCAAAAATCATTCGAAGTGTTGCTTTTTGGCCTTTTTAGGTGAATGAATCTTTCGTGAGTAAACTATGCTTGAACTAACATTTTTTTTTTCATGATGTATATGCAATCATATAATGGTGGAAAAAGACTTAGTTTTTTGTGTTAAAGCACATCCATATTATTGTTTATGACTGTGATTGGCTAACTTCAAAAAAATAATAAATAAAAATTGCCATTTTGATTGCCAAAAATCACAATCTCTTTTTTTTCCATCAAATATAAAAATTCCTTGCTAATCAAATGGTAAATAAAAATATCCCCCAACTTTTTTTCTCTAATCATTTTTCTAGTAGAATATGGGAATATCAAATCCAATCGATAATAAGAAGCTATTATTTAAAGATGTTGAAAGTTCTTCATTTTTTCAATCATGGATCCAATAGGTTAAATTAGATTAAAATTGATGCGGACTCAATTGACAAACTATAAACTACAAGTTTTGAATTCTTATTGAGAAATAAATTTGTTCCACCTATATTGAATGACATTATTGTGTCGAAAGGATAGAACAAGAAAAACATTATGGGTGTGGTGTGATTGAGAAAAAAGTGGTGTGTGTGTGATGCATCATTGAATATGGACTCAAATTAAAGGTTATGATTGACAACAAAATGACAATATGATTAATTTAGGGAGAAATGAATGTTGGTGAAGATTTAAAATGAAAGTAATAAGCTGGCAAGCAAAATTGGGATTGAGATCTTTGTCTGATGAGAGTTTTTAAGTTGATGGTGTGAGGTCCCCTATTTTTGTTGTTTTTTTTTCTTTTTTTGAGTTGAAAAATTGAACATTTTGGGTTTTCAAAAGCGTGCATGTTGAGTTTCTTTCATGTGTATTAATTTGTGTGTATATATATATATTTGCCAGTTTGGATTCTCTTGTCCTTAATTCCTAATGGCCTCTTGAGTATCAACCCCATGCCATTTGGTGGGTTTGTAGGACCCTTGTCTCTTTCCTCTATCTCTCCGCCTTTAAAATTAATTTTTACTTCAATTTTGAAAGGTAATCATCTGTGGGTCCGTTTGATTTTTGATTCTGTAAAGGTATTATAAATGAGTATTTACAACTTTTTCTTTAGAGATGTCAATTTTTCATACACGGTTAACTTTAATTTTAAAATTGTAAAGATTTATAGAGTCATTTGATTTTTTATCGTTGTAGAGTTGTTATAAATGAGCATTTATAACTTCTTTTTAGAAATCTCCATTTTCTAAGGAATCCACCCCTAACGAGAAGGGGAATTTCGAGTTAGGCAGGGTACGAGGCCGGTAGCGGAAAAAAAACTCTTGTTGGCTAAACGGGGTCGGGGATGGGGACGAGGAATATATTTCTCATACCCGTTTCCATGATCCTCGTCCCGTCCCGTTTATTTTATTTTTTTTAATATTTTTTATTTAATTTATCCCTTTAATTTTTATATAAAAGTATATTTGTGGATGAAATTAGTTATGTATGTGAATATTTTGCATAGATATTTTCTAAGAACATCTAATTATTTGAGATTATTGTCCAAAAAAATATGTAAAAAAGTGGAAAAAAAAAATTTAAACTTCCCACGGTGAACCCGATCCCCACCGGTTCCTCGCAGGGAATCTCCTTGATCCTCGAGAAAAAAATTGAAATTTTTTCGAGGACGGTAATTAATTGTCTTACCCTGCCATGTGGACATTTCTACTTCTCTTCCAAAAATTATGTCTAAACGAGCTACTACATAATCTATATGTACAACTACTCGTCCAAACACCATATTTAGCTTTATACATATAAATATATTTTTTTCAACAAGCATATCAATATATACTTATGATTCAAAATGTTATAAGTTCAATCGTTCACTCCATTGTTTAACTAAAAAAGAATCTCAAATTTCAATGTTGCTAATATTTTATGGAGAACAATTTAGAGGATGTCATATTTGGAATCTCAATTTATGGGACATTTTATTTTTCTATTTTTTTGAGTTAAATAACAATTAAATGTAGTTAAGATTGAGCACATACAACGATTTCAAAATACTGTCATCCAAGCACGACCACCTTCGTTTAAAAGAATATATTTGCATAAAAAGTTTCAAATTGAGGAAGTGTCTATTTTTTAATTGTTAATTTATGATTAACTGGTCTTTTTTTATTCTAAAAAAAAAAGTTATTTTCTCTCTGTCTCTCTCTATATATATATAGAGTTATTTGTTCATTTTTAGCCTCTTTACTTTCTTTCGACACTTTTCCTCGTTTGACAAAAAGATTTGGCATTAATCTCAAATTTGTTGCGTCACTCAACGAGTCAACATACATGTTACACATTATTTTACTTTCGATAAATACGAAGATTATCTTCATTCTTATGTTTTAAAAAATAATAATAATTGAGATTGAAATAATTAGAACATAGGATCTGTTCATCAAATATATATAAATATATATATATATATATATTTAAAGAAATTTGTTTTTAAATAAAATTTAACAATATCATTAAAAAAAAAATTGTGGACTCAAATTTACGATCTTTTACTTAAAAAATACATATCAATTATTATTGAATTAAGTACAAAAATGAATATGATTTGAAGTCTATCTTCACCTCATTTGAGAAATCTCTCTCTTGATCTGTAAAGCTGAATTGTGGAGAATAATTAAATTAGCCAGCGGATGAATGTTGTTAATTGAAGGCAAATTATATTTTAATCCCTAACCCTATTAGCAAACTAATCCTAAATCCATATACTGATAAATCTGTTCAATTAATTAATAGATGAACAAAATATTGCATCTATATATATAATTAAAAAAAAGTACTGCGAAAAGCAATTTAACCACAGAGATACAGAGGAAACAATTAAAAGTGATTTTTCCCAAAATCAAAGCAAGAAGTTTAATATAAATGTAAGATAAAGGAAGAGAAGTGGTGAGGGAATAATGATGGAATGTTAGGGGAAACGAGAAAATCCCTTGGTTTACTACAAAATCAATTTATATGTTCTTCACCCTAATACACACTATATTGTATAATATATATTGAAATATTATACTTTGTCTAATTATATATTAATTTCTCTCTTGCCCTTGCTAGCTGAGCTGCCCTCCACATGGCCCTCAAGAGCCCTTATGTACCCTTCTTTTTTAAGGACCTTTTATTTTAGGGACCCCCACATGTTGGTCTCTTTGTCCCTTTGCTCTTGGAATTATCACCAATTTCATGTCTCAAAGGAATAGTTTCTTCCTTTTAGACATAGATGGAATTGTTATTGTACAAACCCTTTATTCATTTCCTTTTTCCCTATTCAAAAAATAGGGTTTTTAGATGTCCCCAAAAGTCATCTAAATTATATCCATCAATAATGCAATTACTATTTAATACTCACTAACCCTCTCCTTACACATTGGCCCATCTCCACTTTTTTTCTACCAAACCCCACATAGACATGCCCTATTTATATTATCAACCTTAGGTAGCTTTCTTGGCTTGGAGTTGGAGTAGTGTGTTAATTATTTTTACTTAGTAATATATAATACAACCCTAATTCAAATCTAAACATATAGTAATTATATCAATACCCATTTTATTTATTAATTTCCGGCAGTAACTACTCTCTTTAGGTCGAGTATTATTACATTTACTTTAGTGTGTGTATGTCTTGGGTGAATACGTACACATTCATTGATATGATTTTTTTTTTTAATTTAGTTTTTAAAGCCCAATAATTTTACTTAATTATTTTTGTTTCTCCTTCATTATTAGCCACAATCTTAATCAATCTTGATTTAGTTATCTATGTGATCCAAAGTAGCACGTGCTTGCACCAATATGATCAAAGTAGGTTTACTTACCTAATTACAAGTCCGGTAAAATGGCTGATAAAAAAAATAATATAAATTTTGGAACTTTAAAATTTGCGTTTGTTGGAATTTCTATAATTAATAAGTATTAAATATTTTTTTATTTCAATTTTATTTTAAATAAATTTTTAAGTTCTTAATGTTGTGTCTAATAGGTATATAAATTTAAGGACTAATTTTTAAATATTAATGAAAATTTTAGGATAAAAATGAGACATTTAAATAAGTATGAAGACCCAAATAAAATGAAATTTAAAATATGAATTTTAATCCTCATGAAAATATTACAAATTTGTCGGGATTCTTGTTTTTTTTTTTTTTCAAAATAAATGGATAAGAAAAGAGAACTTTTGGCTAACGATAACACTAGCTCAATAATATATGTTTTCGTGATAAATACTTCATGATATTTTCTTTTAAACTAAAAAAAGAGAACTTTTGAATTTTTTTTCTTTATATATATATATATTCACATGTAGATTGAATCAGAACTGTCTTTCGCAATTAAACTTAGATTCGATCATCATTTGATTTTTTGTTTTTAGATTTTGAAATTTAAATTTATTTTTACTCAATTTTTTTACGATGTGTTTCTTCCATTCCTATAATATATTTCATCTTCTTTTAAAGAAGTATGTAATGTTAATTAAATTTCAAAAATTAAAACAAACTTTTGAAAGTTACTTTTTTATTTCTAGATTTAAATTTAAATTTTAAAAATATTAGTAAAGGTAGGAATCCAAAGTAAATAAATATATATATATATATATATATATATATATATATATATATATATATATGGTAAACTTGTGGTAGACTTGAATGTCATAAATCAAAAATTAAAAACAAAATAATTATCAAACAAATTTAAACTATATTAAGGTAGGATATAATTTTAGGATTTATTAGCTTTTCATCGAAAATGTATATTCAAATGAATTTTTATTAACTTCTCCTCATTTTTACTTTTAGAAATAACTTTTATTTCTAACAATTCATTTTTAATCATTCATTTATAACTACTCGATCATTTCTAACCACTCATTTTTAATAACTTCTTTCAAATGAATCAAAATAACGCATTTTTAATAATTTCTTCTTTAACAATTAAAAATAACTACTTATTTTAAATCTACCTCCAAACAAGCTTTTTATTCTAATTTCTCTCCAACAAAAACTACATCTACACATTTTTTACAAAACTCTCCATTTTTAATTATTCAATACAACTTCTTTAACCTAAATCCTAACTAAATATGTTAAAACAAACAGCCCGGAAGTGGTGGGATAATGGTTTAGATGCTTTTGCATTGGGCATTGAGCTCTAGGGATTCCCTCTTCTTATCTTTGTTTTACGTTCAACCATAAAGCAATTTTTTATTAAAAAAAAAAAGCATAAAGCAAAATGTTACGGCAGTAAAATTTAAAGAAAGAAAGAGTATCAAATATTTGCATGCTCCTTTTTTAACCCTCACTCACATTTTCCTTTATCTTTTTCTTGAACCTCTCAAGATTCATCTGCAATATTCTTCAATCTTTATTTCCCTTCCTTTTTTTAAATTAAAAATCTGAATTTTTCTACATTCTTTCACTGTTCTGATCAGACACAAATACACAGAGAAAAAGAGAGAGAAGTGTAGGCTTGGTTTCAAAATTTAGATCTCACCACGTGAAATTCTCATTAATTTATATTTAATTATATAAATAATCATCAATTTTAAAATCCCTTTGAAACCCCTCTCCCCAATCTCACTCTTCTGTTTAGTCTTAATATTTTCAACCCTAGAGAGAGAGAGAGAGAAAGAGTCCCAAATATAATCTTCATCAACTACTCTTTGTCTGTTTACACTTAACAAAATTCTTCCCAAAAAAATGCTGGGAAACTGTGAGAAAATGGTTCTCATTTCTTCATCAGCCAACCAATGGCCACAAGTATGTTAAAGTTTCAATCTTTTTTGTCTCTCTCTCAAATTGATCCAAAATTGACCACTCCCCATTTCATTTTTGTTGTTTTCCTCTTGGATTGGAATATTAACAATTTGTGTTGTTATTGTTTTTGTCCTTTTTTTTCTCTTTAGATGAAGAATCATCCAACAAATTTAGATCATGATGATGATCATCAAAAGGGTTTGAATGTCATGAATTCTTCTTCTGGATTAATAATGGACAAACAGCCTGCAGCAATTGCAACACAAGAACAACAAAAGCTTCACCAAAAACAACAACAACAACAAGAGCCACTCAGGTGTCCTCGTTGTGATTCTTCCAACACCAAATTTTGTTACTACAACAACTACAGCTTGTCTCAGCCTCGCCACTTTTGCAAGGCTTGTAAGCGCTACTGGACTCGCGGTGGCACGTTGCGGAACGTCCCCGTCGGTGGCGGTTGTCGTAAAAACAAGCGTTTCAAACGATCCGCCGCCGCCTCCACTGCCGTTGCTGCCACTCATTCTTCTTCCTCCCCTGCCCCGGATTCGACTTCTTCGTCTTCAACTTCTTGTGCGAATAATAACCCTAATCCGCTTCACAATCTCCTTTACGGGTCCAACTCCGATCTCAACGTTCCGTTTTCCGGGTATGATAATCATCAGTTAAATACTCTTGGGTTAGGGTTTTCTTCTGCTAATATTGATCATAGGGACTTTAATCTTAATGGGTTCAATTCAAGTTCGCTCCTTTCTGGTTATTCTAGTTTATTTGCCAATAACCCATCTTCAAATAATTCTATTTCTTCATTGCTTGCTTCTAAGTTCACCAATGGAGTTGGGTTCAAATCTGCTGATCCGAGTCTTTTTCAAAACCTAGATTCTACACCGTTTGATCATCATCACCATCATCAGGATGTTGTTCATGTGATGGGATCCAACGGTGGAAATGAATTAGGGCTGAATATGAAAGATGTGAAATTGGAAGATGGGATGAAGAGATTAGGTTGGAATAATAATAATAATAATAATCAGCAAAATCAGACGGATGAAATTGTTGCTCAATCTAATGATCCTAATTCTCTTTTTGGTAATTGGAGCTCTCAAACTTGGCATGATCCAACAAATCTTGGTTCATCAATCACTTCTTCTCTCATCTAGAGAAAAAGAAAATAATTAAACCCCACCTAGGATTATTAATTTAGAACTTTTCACTTCTTTTCCCTACTTGTTATGAAGTTTAATGGGTCTCTAAAAAAAAGCCAAAAAAACAAAAAAGGAACAATCTTGGGGATCGGAGTGTTCATGTCAGCAGCAATAAAGAGAAATTCAAATTGAAAGTTTTCAACTTTTTGTAAAAAAGTTGAAATTTTTTCATTTTGATTTCCATTCCCATCTGGGTTTTGCGCTGAGAGGAACCTTGGATCCTTTTATTATGATTGTATTTTCTTCTTCTCTTGATGATCAGATCTCATCCATCAACCATCTTCCATGCAAGAGATCTCAGTTTGAAGCTCTTTAGAAATTTCAGAATTGGGATAGAAAAAGTTGTCATTTTTCCTTTAACTTCCTCTTTTATTTAATTTCAGTAAGTTGGGTTTTTGTTTTGTTGCATTGTAAATATATGGGCAAAAAAAAAAAGTTGCTAGGTTTGTGGGGGGGTTTAGTGGGGGCTGGTATATGTTGCACTTCCTCAGTGAAATATCAGCTGAGGAAGGAACTTTAACCTTTTTCTTTTTGGTAATTTTTCATCTTTTTTTTTTTGGTGGGGCTGGGTATAATGGTGTCAAGGTATAGAGAAGGGGGTAGATTTGGGTTTTTGGAAAATCTTTGTATTAATCAGTTTAATTCAGCTCATCATATGGTTTGATCTGAAATTCTTGTTCCTTATAATTTTCTTTTTGCTATCTATAATTTTGTTGGTTGCTATTATGTTCATGTTATCAATGGAATGGAAGCAAAGGAAATTTGTATATTTAATATATGTAGCTTAGTTATAGGAAATGTTTACAAAATTATGTAGAGAATTCAATCTAATTACTAAACTATTATGGATTCTAGCTACTATACTTAGGAATGTAGGGTAGTCATAAAGTGTGGTGGAGAAATACAATAAATTTTGTTTTTTTTAAAACAAGGGTTGAATCTAGTTTGATATTTATCAACAAAAAAAAATTAGTCAATCAAATTTGAAAGAAAATATCTTTTTTTTATTTTTATTTTTTTTATTTTTTGAAAACCGGAAAATCGGAGATTCGCTCCTAGACACTGCTAAACTATATTTATAGAAGAAATTAAAAAAGTTTATAGATGTTAAAAATTAGATACAAACGTCTTCCGTACCTAATCAAATTAACATAGTTTTTAGTAGAAAAGATTACTAATGTGCTCAGCAGTCGAAAGTTATAGGCTCAACTTGACATCACGTTCACTGAAAAAGTTCATTGCTTTGTTTTATTGATTTATTTTTAATATAAATCCAAATACTCAAGACTTTAGGTTTGTTTTCAATTGTTCATATTGATTTTGGATCACTTTTTGTTGCTTTTCCACCCCTTCCGTTTACACTTTTTGTTTTTTAAGAACTTTTGTTTGGGTCTGTAGACACTTCAAAATAAAACTAAAATAAGTCATTAAACAGGCGAAAAACATGGAAATTGAAAAAAAATCAAATTTTCATTAAAATTCATCCATACATTTAATTATTATGGTTAAAATACCATTTTAGTTTTTGTAATTTGGGGTTTGATCTCAAACTTTCAATCGTACTTAAAGAAAGCTTAAATTTGGAATTTATAGAAGGTTTCATACTAATACTTCCTCGAAAAATTACTCTGTTCATCAATAAATTTTAAAATATGTTTACACTTTGTTCTTTCTATATTTAAATTTTAGAGTTACTAAACTAATTTTAATTAAAATTAATTTTAAATTTATGAGGGAGACTAAGTATAAGTTTCGATATAGAGTAAAATTTAAAAATTTGATACTAAAATTTAAAGATTAAACTTAATTAATCTCGGCACTTTTTCTCTCAAAATAAATTTGAAAAATAAAATAATATACTGTTTCAGACAGCTAGCCCTTCCAAAGGGCCTCTCATCTCCATCACTCCGGGCTTGGCCCAAAACATAGATCTGCCAAATTATTATAATTTTTCTTTAAATCGCCTGCTAAATTATTCATCTATTTTTTATTTAGATATTGATGACTGAGCTAGTTTGCACCCACTGTATCTGACTCTAAAATATTTAAATGTAAAAAAAAATTAATATGAAATTAAATCTTAAAATAATAATACTTATCCAAGGGTTGATAAATATTTTCAAAATATTTACCTACCTAGAATCACATGTGTTCAACTTTTTTTTTTTTTAAATTAACTTTTATTGATGGAAAGAGAAATACAAAAAGGTAAATACATGTGTTTTAAAAATAAGTAAGTATTTGCAGGAAATACTCATCTTAAAAATGTAGCCATGATGGTTTTATATTGACCACTAAATCATTCCACATTTGGCTCAATTAATTTTATACATGTATTTTGATTTTTAAAAAAAGGTACATATATCTATGGGTGGGGTGGGATGAAAACTAAAAATTATAATTATCCTATGACATAATTGTGGGTACCGTACTAACTACAAACAACCGTTGACTTTTCAACCAGCAAAAACCCAAATTAATGGATTAAACCCAGTTAAATTTTAAGAGGAAAAAAAATCCGAGATAATTAGTATATACCTTTTTTTTTCTTAGTAAAGATAATTAGTATACCTCGTTGACTATGGTTTTTAGTTTTTTAGGAAACCAGATTAACGGATTAACAAATCAAATATATTAGTACTAAAAAAAAAATCAAATATATTATAATTAAGACTGTTTACAAAAACAATTTTTAATCGTTTTTTTAGGTGTAGCAGATTTGCCACCACAAGTAAATTTTCAAGTTTTATCCAACTTCTAAAATAATAATAATAGGATACGAAATTAAACTCACATATTCTCTCATATAATCAAATAATACGAATATGTAAACATTGCTCTAGCCTTTTTTATCATTACTTTTATATTATTATTTTTCCGACAACCGGCATAGACAATGGACACGTGGAAATCCTCTCAATACCTAAATCTAGTCAGCAAAACAAACAAGGCAAGCAAGCGTACAGGAAGGGTCCTTGTCTTTTACACACATAGGGTATGTTTTGGGGCATAATGGTAATGATTAAAGAGGAAACGGTAATGAAGAGGAAAATAAAGAGGAGAATTATTACGAAAAATATAAAATGATGAAAATGATGTAAATGTAAAATAAAAAAAAAGTAATTTTTAGAGAGCGTGATTAGAAAAAGAATGATTTTCGGTGGTCCAAACACTCTCTCATTTATTCTGGGTGGCCCAAACACCACCATAATGACATTAACATTCACAAACAAGACCAAACTTAGACGTTTCCTTCTTGACATTTTATCACAGGAAATTTAAATGTACTTTAATCAACCTATCACCTTTATTCATTTAAAACAGAACGAAGTTGGTTTTGACTCTCTAGTCACTTTGTTTGTACGAGAAATTGAATCCAAAAATGGATGAATTCCAACTCCAAATACTTTCGATGTCAATGACTAAACAGTGAAAAAACAATACTTTTTCATGTTAATTCGTGTGTGATGGAAATTGGTTGTGGTTACCACTAAATGAAGTTTTGTCCAAACAAGCAGTTCTTGGACATTTTCACTCTCTTAAGTCTTTTGTTTTTTCTGATAAAAGCATACAAAACCCAAACAAAGGAAATCAAAAGACATTCAGATTCCAAAGCCAAAAACAAGATTTCATTTCATGGATGTTAAGAGAAGCAAAGCAAATAGGAAAACAAGTAAACCCCACACAACACATAATTCATATATCAATCATCAAAGTTTGTCCTGACACCAGTTTCATCCACCACCTTCCTTCTCTGTTGTTCCTGATTAGCCACCATTACACTCTCTGTGTCGTGCCCTTCGCCGCCTCCCATGCCCCTTCCACACTTTGCTTCCCCTTCTTCGCCATCTCTTCCGTCTTTTCCTTTGCATCCTCTGCCAGTCTCCGCAGCACGGTTCGTTCCTTCCTTGGCCTTCTCCTTGGCGTCGTAGGCGTAGTCTTTAACCTTCTCCTTCGCAGCCCGCGCGGTCTCCGCAACTCTATTCGTTCCTTCCTCCGCCACGTCTTTTGCTCTCTCCTTCATTTCTTTGGCTCCTTCCTTTGCATCTTCGTATGCCAAGTCTGGTCTTGGGTCTCTGTTTGCATCCACGCCATGTCCATCCTATACCACAACACAACAACCGATAAGATTATACGTAAAATCATCGATACACCGTATTATGTTTGTTGGTGGAAGTAGTGAAAGCGAGCCTGGACATGTTGGTTGAAGATGACATTTTTTACGAGGGACATGTTTGCTGCCATTGTTTGTTTCAACTTTCAATGTTAAACACCCACAATCACAATGTTATTCTCTGTTTTGTGTGTGTTTTTGCTGAATTTGAATGTGTTCATTCAACGGTGTATGTAGGATTGTAAGATGAAGTTATAGGCAGAAGTTGCAGAGTCTATCATGTGCCACGTGGGGTTTCTCAATGCCACGTGGAGGATGTATTGCTTGCCTCGTTCTTCAACTGCCTATGCAGTGACACGTTAGAAACAGATAACAGAAAATCCATATCATTTCTTTCACATCTTTTTTTTTCCTTTTATATATTATTTTGGCCCAAACATGAAACACTCATTTTCATAAAGGTAGCCTCGGGTTAAAACTCGAGAGTCAACAGTGCAATTCATTATCTTGTTCGATATTAATTCATATTATTTGACAGCAATTACACCTTTTAAGTAGGATTTGTTGGTCCCCTTCTCCTCAATTTATATTAAAAAAAATGTTAAAACCCAATTTCCATTTTAAAGAAACTGATTTCAAATAATTTAAAGCATGTTTCTTTGCATCTTCTTTTATTTTAACCTGAATAATCGATGGAAAAAATCTCCAGAAGCCTCATAAAAATCAAAGCTAATGAAACAAATAACAGAGGCTTTAGTTTCTAATTATCAGTTTACAATAGAATGAGTAATCACAGCCCTTTATGCCTTCCCATTGTTCTTAACCAAACAAGCCCTTGGGTTAAAAAAGACATTTACAATAGCAAGATGAAAATGGGATAGGGAGAGAAAGAAAAATCATAATAACTTATAACAAAAAAGCAGCAAATGAGTCGTAATATCTCAGATTCCTTATGTATCAGTATGTGTAAAAACTAAAAAGACTTTGCACCATTTCTTCTTAAAAGCCTTCTCTTTATTCTTTCCTCTGTTTGGTTGTTGCTTTATCCAATGAATTCTACTTTTATTTCTCATTTTTGCAAAACCAAAAGAATTTCACGTTTATAAATTATTTTTGCATCTTCTTTTGTTCTGTGAGGGTGGAATTGGTTCTTTTTATCTTCTTTTGATCCCAAAAAACAGAGACGACACAGAACAAGAACAGAGAGATGAACAAGCTCAAGCATCTTCTCTGTAAGAAACAGGAATAACATCCCAAGAAAGATGAGGAATAAAGACACCAAAAGAATAAGACTAAACCTCTAAAAATATAAAGTCTTACCCTTCTAACTTCCACCACAAATACAATAAGAAATGAAGTTCTTTTTACAGGTAGCATTACTGTTCTTGCTTCTGTTACATCAATCAGAAAAAGGGAGAGCACAAAGTGGATGAATCAAAACATGAATGAAGTAACCATTGCAAGTGTTTCATTTTTTTTCCCCACTTGAATAACGAAAGATATTGTTGTACCTTGTTGATTTATAAAGCAAGTTTCTACTTGATGATGTGTCGCTGTTTCTGTTTCTATCTGTTTGTTCAAATCTCCTTGGGCAAATATCATCCAATTTGATGTATTGGTTCATAATGCTATAGAAGTAGCAATGATCAATCGTTCTTTACGATGTTATCTTGACTCTTTGGCACCAGCTGAAGCTCTTCCATTTGGTTCTTCACTGAAACCAAGCCAGTCTCAGAAAGAAACCTGAATAGAGATAAAAAGAACAACTCATTCATAAGCATCTAAATGATTAAAACAATGTAGGGCAATTAGTAACATCGTTCTGAAAAAAGATGTACATTTTATCACACTTAATATATGCGAGTAAATGGAAAGAAAATGCTTGTCACCCACCAAAGAATCTGTTGGGTTTTTATTCACATTGTGAAGGCCCATCAAATAAGGCTCATTAGGGATAAGTGTTTTAAAGTGCATTTTGTCACTTTGGTAGAGAGAACACACAAGAGAAAGAAGAGCTGGAAATCAGCAGCCAGAGAGAGAAACAACTTAGAGAGAGAAAGTAAATAGAGAGAAAAGAGGTTTCTGCCCAGCTTCGGTATTTTGGCGTTTCCGAGCGATTGCACCGTTGGATCGAGCTGAAATTTGGACAGCGTGTTCTTGACACGAGGGTCTTCAATCTGAACGGTGGAGATCGAGTTTGGAGGTTTCTACAGCCAGATTCCAGTGACGATTCGGTTACACATTTTTGTGAGATCTTTCTATTTATCTCTCTTGATTTGTGTTGTTTGTTGCCAAGATTAGTTTATCTTGAGTTTTTATGTGTTGTATACCTCTAGTTGTAACTAGAGAGAACTTGTTGTAGCCCATTATCGATTACAGTGGAGATTCGACTTCGGTCCGTGGTTTTTTACTCCTCGCCTTGAGGAGGTTTTTCTACATTAAAAATCGTTGTGTTATACTTGATATTTCTACCATACTATATACTTGCTGATTTTTCATTAGGAACACAAGAGAGGGAATAATTTATCCATATTAGAATAGTGTTTATTCCCAACAGAATCTTCCTAAAAGTAGATATGAGCAGTGTTTTAAAAAGCGTAAGGCGCACCAAAAGACGAGAGCTTTTTTACTTAAGGCGCACTATCTAAAAAACACAAAACAATTATATATATGTATGTATACGTAATAAAAACACTTTTCATGGACATAAATGAAGATTTAACCAAGAATAATATATAAAACATACATAATATTCAACTATCAACATTCATGCTCTTCGAACGGCCTAATACAGGAATCTAAAACACAAAAAGCGCAAAGGAAATAAAAAATACCAAAAGCCACGCGCCTTTTGGCGCCTAGGGCTTCATGTTAAGGCGCTATAATGCCCGCGTCTTATTACACGCACTTCGCTTGGGAAAAGTGAGGTGCTAGAGGCAGGACTTGAGCTCTGGCGCGCCTTTTAAAACACTAGATATGAGAGACCTCCCTGACAAAGGATTTCATTGAATTGAAAGAACATGAGGGGCGCCTTTTAAAACACTAGATATGAGACCTCCCTGACAAAGGATTTCATTGAACTGAAAGAACATGGGAAAACCAGAAATAATAGCCAAATAGAGGTGTTTACTTGAGCACATAACCCCATAGCCTACTACCCACTCAAGTATTAGGCTCCCTGAAGAAACATTACAACCATTTGGCCAAAAATGTTTCAAAACATTATCTCAGGTTACCAATGCATTACCCTCCAAAGCCTTTGAAACTACCTTCCAATTAACCAAGTAAGATCCTCCCATTCCTTCCCACAAGAAATTTCTCATAAACACTCCAAGGAAAGTAGCGTGGGATTCCACACAACACAGACTAAATCAGGGTAAGTCTCCCTCCTCAGAAGGTCATTCCCTAACTTTAAATATTCCAAATTGTAACAACTAATTGGGCAGCTCATTTAATAAACATTTGATTTTAAAAAAAAATTAAACCTCCAGGCTACAACTATCACTCCAACCTATAGTTTTTTTTTTCTTGATATCTACATTTTACTTAGGTTTATAAAAACCAAATCAAATTACAAAACTAAGAAAAAGTTGTTTTCAAAAACTAGTCTGGTCTTTTGAATTCGGTTAGGGTTCCAATACTTCCAGAGAATTTGGGATACAAACAAGCTAACGAAATGGTTATTCAAAGAGGACGAAACAACTTTATTTTTGTATTTTTTTATAGAACACAAGGAAGTTGTATTGATATAAGGAAGATTATTCAGGATCAAATATCCACCTCTAGGGCCTAGGCTAGTTTTATAAACCACCTTAGCCCCCTTGTCAGTTCTTTAATCTACA